>JBAMHW010000003.1:12116407-12168849 GCA_037177495.1 Rhadinocentrus ornatus | reverse complement strand
ATTGAAACAATAAAAGGCTTGCAATATCTCAGTTGATTTGTAATGAATCCAGAATGTATGACATTTCATGTTTTTTATTTGCATTACAGGAAATAAAGAACTTTATCACAATATTCTAATTTTCTGAGACAGTCCTGTATACATGTTGGTTTTTTCTCTCTCTTTAAGTAGCTGGGTGTAAATGGCTCATTTTATGACTTAATTATCTAAAAAATTAAGTGGACGCAAGATGAGCCTCAATCCAAAAACGGATCTAAAAATTGTACTATTATACTCCTGCATATATGAGACTTATGTTTAGTACATTACTGGCCCAACTCTGCAGAAATAAATGGAAAAGTAGTCCTACTTTAGCGTAACACCGCCCTGTGCATGCTTGGGATAGGGAATTAAATCGAAGTAAAGATTCGATGCAGTTCGTTGGTTTGCAGTGCCCTGAGATGACTTGTTGTAAATTGTTGCTATAAAAATAAACCTGAAACATGTTGAATTAAATGGAAAATGGCAAAAATCAATCAATTCCATCAAGTCATTTGTACTGTATTTGTGTTTTTGGTAACTGTAGAAGAAATGTTTTTGACACACTTAATAGTCATTTTAATAAAGTAAAGAATATAAGATAAAAAAAAAATGAAAGGCATATGAGTATAGCAGGGGTGTTTTACAAAAGTTCAGCAATTCATTGTCTCAAATATTGTTTTAGGCTAAAATAGAAGTTGGTCAAACGTATGTTTGGTTTCTTCGCATTATTCATCCAAAAAAAAGGTTCATTAATTTAATGAGTTCTTTGAATTTCAGCCACAGACTCGTACCCTCTGTTTAACTACATGTTGTTGTTTTTGTTTTGAGTGTGTGGGGTATATTTTCTCCCTGAAGGATTTCTGCTGAAAGGAATCAACCTGTGAAGCGTTAAGGTGGTGACATTTTCATAGAAACTGTATTCAGCTGAAACTGATGGTGACATTTTCATAGAAACTGTATTCAGCTGAAACTGATGGTGACATTTTCATAGAAACTGTATTCAGCTGAAACTGATGGTGACATTGTTGGTGTCTAAAGAATCTGGCTGCACACACGCACACACACACAGGGCCGATTCGATAACATGCAAAGAAAAGCTTCTCAAGGTCAGCGAGAAGTGAGGCACATTCCACCTGTTGTCGCGGTAACGGCAGTAAGCAAAGTCTGTTATTTGCTGGAGTGAACTGGAGGGAGTGTGGCCGTGAAGAGGAAGTGTTGCATAACTTTAGTACCAAAACTGCCTTAGGAGGCATTAAGGTGCCAAATTAAAAAAATTGTAGAAAAGAGATGCAAGCAGCAATTAAAATTATTGAAAGCATAATCTTTGATTTAATCATCTGGCTACAAACTGGCTGTGGGCTATACTTTCTGTATTGAAGAACAAATAAAGCTGTAAGAAATTTTTCATCTCCTTTTTATCAGATTATCCAGCAGCCTGGGAAATAAATGCTTCCGTTAATCTGAGTAATTCTCAGGTCCAGCTTGAGGAACTTCATTGAACTTTATGGAATTCCTTTGAAAACGTCCACATCTGATGGGCTGTCTCTAATTTTTGCATGTGGTCATGAATCAAAGTACTGGATTCTGATCATCTGACCTGATGACTGTGATGTGTAGTGGGATGTGTACCAAAACTGACTAGATTATCCTGAGGGATGAATTTTTCATATCAGAATTTTAAGGTAATCCTGCCAACAGATGTGAAACATTTTGGTGAAAAACCCCCCCACAAATCTGAACCTGCAGGGGGAAAGCAATCCTTTTTAAAAGGTGTGTGTGTGTGTGTGTGTGTGTGTGTGTGTGTGTGTGTGTGTAGGGGGGGGGGATAAAGCGATCCATCTGCAAGTCCTGTCATCAGAAAATAAGAATCCAGAGACTCTAAATATACAAATGCAGTCATATAAATTTTCTTGTTGATCTTGCTTACATTACATAAGTATTTTGTAGTTTGTGCTGTGCAAACACTGGAGTTCTTTATTTCAAGTAGTCGTCTTAATTTTTTTCTTAATTTTTTAAGTAATTGTGCATTCTTTTGAAGTTGGAAATCAGAATTTTTCTTTTAAAGTTTCTCATACAGTATTAAACCCAATAAAGTTGCATTTCTGTCTTGGAAAGTCTGAGGAGCCTAACCAGGCCGGACCTGAAACTCCAACATGCTTGGTTCATGCATGAAAGTGGTGATAGCACCAGTAATAAATGTGTGAGGTTTGTTTTAAATCAATCACACACAAGGTTTTCGTGAACCTCTGTCAGTAAATGCATCACTATGGCGTTTGTATAGAGTCAAACTAGTGTTTGCTATAACCACTAAGCAAAACTATGCAGTAATCTCAGTGGTTTTCTGACTCTTAACTGGGACAGGGTAGGCTGAGGTGCGAAAGGATTCGGAGCTCCAACCGCCAAAGCAAACGGAAAGCAGCGTAAGTGCGATCATCATCATAGATTCAATGCAGATTTCAACTCAAACATTGTCTATATGTGTAGTGTGCTGGTCCACAGGTATCCAAAAACAGTGATCCACAGCAGCCACACTGTACAAATTGTCCTCAACGTCTTTGCTTTGTACTTTTTTTTTTTTTTTTTTTTTTTTTGTGGTTTTGTGAGAAGTTTTTAGAGGATGTAAAATATTAAGCAGATAATATTTCAAATGTTTCATTCTGGATCTCTAAACTGCTGCCTGAAACTGTGCTGACACCAATGCGTTAAATAAACTGGCAGGATTTATCTGTTACAATTATGAAGTGTTGTCAAAGAGGGGAAAAATTATCTTTATGTGGCATCACTGTTTGACAAAAATACAAGCAGTGCTTATAATAAGTGTCCCTGCTTCATGTCTGTTAGGTGCTTGTAGGATGCTCCTTCAGGTATGACATGGAGTTGTCGTCAGAGAGCAGTAAAAGCTTTAAAATGTGTCTGAAGGGTCATCCACCCCAGAGAGAGAATAAAACCAGAAGGTTGTGGGTTAATAAGTCTACAAAGACTAGAAGAGTTCAGATAAGCTGCGCTATGTTACAACAGCCATCTTTGTTCCAGAGCAAATTTCATTCATGTTTGGTAAATGTCAACCTCGGTTTGATTTCCTGGCTTCACGTCAGAGAGGATAGGGGTTAAGGAAGCACTTCAGAGACTTGGCTCCTTCGTCATGTTGGTAATTTGACTTGTTAATTTGTAAATTTTGCACTTATATCATGTGAGTTGATAATTTAATAAGGAAGGAAAGTATTTCCGACACCAACAAGTAGCTCACATAACAGGGATAGTAAAAAAACATGGCACCAATAAAACATGTGGCCCTTTTTCTCTTATTTTTTTAATAACTTGGTTATTGTAAAGAATGGATGATGATGATGATGAGGGGGTATGAAGGACACAGCCTTGGAGTCATTATATTTTATCACAGTGCAACGAACATGACCCTAGTGTACTTTGATTGGCTGTCAGTTACTGCTTTCCATCAAACTGCTGCAGCATGTTACAGTGGTGAGAACTTCAATATTTACAACCATTAATTTATCGTTATTCCTGGTTTGGAAAGCCTCGGAGGGTCTCGGTTGGTTTCCCTGTGGATGTGTAACGATGGTGGGGCTTTCCAAAGAAGCAAAGCAAAATAATATTGTATTACAGAGTTCATGAATCTCTTTCATTCCCTTTAGAAATTGGAGCCAAAAAGGCGTATAATTCTCTCCCATCTAAGAAGATTCTCGTGTCTATAAGTCATAGCTGGCAGGAATGTTTGCGTTGGCCATGTTTTCCCTCTCTGAAAGCTCACAGCTCTTGTCCTTTTAACAGAAACACATTTGCTTCTACATACACTGCTTCAGAAGAAAAAAATAAATAAAAAGCTACGCCATATTCATGGCTCCAGTCTTCATGCTGAGTTTTTTTTTTACTGCGCAACCATGTCAACTAGTAGAACATCCCACTCTGCACTTCCTCCATATTTAATTGCTATCAGATCAATAATCACAACCAGATCTCAACATGTGTTGCTTTGAGTAAGAACAAAACTGGAAGAAGTATGACTTAATCAACAGATGGGGGATAACTTCTGCAGCTTGTTCAAGGTTCTGGTTGTCCACCATGTCTGGCTATAGAGTAATTAGAAAGAAATGTGACTATTGATGATGAAACAAAGAGCACAGCTGCTTTCAGACCTCGCTCTAAAACTCTGTAAAGCCATTAGTGCACAAAACACAAACAAATTACCTCCATTCCTTGTGTTCTCCTGGTTTTGATTATATATTTGCTTCAGGCTTTAAGATCTAGTTACACAAGGTTTCTCCAGATCATGCAAACTCCTCACATTGTCCTTTTTTACATATTTAACTTGATTTTAAACTATGGATGCCAGTTTTCTCTCCTGTATAATTTGAAGCTCTTCCATTGGGCATTTCTTTCTAAATTGCATCATCTAAGTTTTCATTTCCTGCCTGTTACGGACATGTTTTTATCTAAAACTGATTCTCAGAGACACTATAATTTCTTAAAATATTTATTATTTTTATTTATTTTTTTAAAATTTGGGATAGTTTCATCAGATTCAGCTCAGCATAATCAACAGCAAGCACAAGTAAAGTAGTGTAAATTCTGTGGCTCCACTGTATCCTGAAAACGACCATGAATGACATTTCCCATTCAGACTTACAGCCAAAAACCTCATTCAGGTGTGACTGAGCCATAAAAAGCTGCTAAATGCTCCACATTCTCCGGTCATTCGGCTTTTTAGGGCAGGTCAAATAGCGTGGGTTGATCTGGAATGTGTTTGATGTTAAAGACCTTTAATTTATACGTGAAGATAAAGATTTGTGGTGTTTTTACTTTTTCCACCTCATTGTCAGCTTTGCTCCCACGCCAGCAGGCCAGAAGGAGAGTTAGAGACAGACCTCTGTGTTGCTGCAGAAAAGGTAACATGAGAAAAGCCAGGATATAGGCTTACACTCTAACACACACCACCTTTCTGCAAAGAAAGCGTCTTTGTTGGGTTGAGGTCTGAAGCAGCTTTATGTGGGATTTATTTTTCTCAGGCTGAGGCGCAAAGAATAAATGTCACCTAAAATTCACTTTTAATAAACATCTAAGTATTTTATTTAATTTTTTTTACCAGCATCGCAAAGTGAAGTGAAAAATGTTCTATTTTTGACGACTTTTGCAGCCGTTTCTGCTGATTTCTACAAAGACTGGCGAGATTACAATCGCAACAGAACCCATTGTGGTCTCCATGTTAGGTTTGTGGCCATTTTCAGTCCAATACAGGCAGCTGATTTAGGCAAACAACAAGAGCTCCTTTTAAAAAAGGTTAGGATAAATGTAGCTGCAGCATCAGTCATACACAAACTAAAGAAGATTTGACTGGATAAAATTGTCCAGTTTGCGTTCATTTGTGTATACTTGAGGCAAATCCTTTGAAATGTCATTTCGCAGAATGTTTCCACTAACTGGTCATGAGCAGATAAGACTGCAGAGTAATCAGCAGTGGGTGGGAACGTTCTGCATGATTGGCAGACTACCTTCACTCTGCCTTTACCTCTTTAGGTAAATTTTTTATAGCTGTGGCGGTGTTCTGGGAAGAATGAATCAGATCAGTGGGTTACAGCAGTCTTTTCGGGTAGGGAGTCTGATGTAAATAACACATCTAGGCCTCATGGTTGGTGTGACCTACAAAAGCCGTATAAAATTGTACCATGTTGTTTTTTTCTTTTTGTAATAATTTATGACCAAAATTTGGCTTAAATGATGGCAATAATTCTTTGTTGTAACCTTCTTGGTTTTTCATAATTTTCAGCCAACATGCGACCACCTATTAAATGAGACATATTTACTCTTTGCACAGCTAAAACTAATGAATGCAATACGTTAAGGACCGTTTTAAAAACTTTGTAAAGGTGCTGCTTTGCACTGCACAGAGGGAGGGTACCCGTTTCTACCTGGTTGCTGATTGCACCCTTATGATATTTAGTTATTTCCTTGAAGACATGAAGGCGACCGGTTTATCAGAACAGGTCTGGATCTGCAGAATCAATGTCTGTAAGATCTTTGGGAAATCATAATTTAAAAACCTAGACATTTTTCACTGAGGCATCACTTGAACCGGATGACCTGGTTTATGTTGTTTTTGGTTGTGAGGTGTTTGCTAGCTGGATAAAAATGTATTCTGTCACTAAACAAATTCTTTGTGGGGTTAAAAAGAAAAGGCACACGCAGGTCTTTGTCTGGCTTGTCAGCAGCAGTGTCTGCTATCTCACCGCAGACGCTATCGGCTTTATTAGGCTGACTTGTCATCATGTCGTTAGCAACATTGTGACTCGCGCTGATGAAACAAGATGTAATGTGGAGGATGGAAACACAACTGTGTTGTCTCGAGGCTGCAGACAGGAAGCAGAGTTCGGGACAGTGACTGTTCACTGCATATTTGTTCGGTGATGATGAGCACACTGACGGAAAGGTGATAGATGACAAAGTTCACTGACTCATCTCGGGGTCAGGGCGGGTTATAAGTTTAGTGTGTTTATCTGGTCTTGTGTGTCTGTCTTCTGTTGGCTGTGATTAAAAACTTGCTTTTAGAATTGAGTGAAGATAAAGAAGAAATCTTTAAATGATTTCATTATTACAAAGCAGTGCCATTAAGTCTTCAATTTGTATTTCATAGTGATCTGCAGTCAGTTGGCTTCACAGCTCAAGTTAAAGCTCAACAGAAGATTTTATGGCAGAAAGATAATGGCAAACAGACAAAGACAGAAAGGTTTTGTTATGGGTTCTGAACTGAACATGGTTTCTTTTTCTCTCCTTGCATGACTTGATTTCAAGAGTTTTTCTTCTTTTCATAAATCAAATTGCTCCAGCAGATAGGCAATGTTTTTTTTTCTATCATTTATAGTATTTTGTTTCTTAACTCATTGAGTCCACACACGATATTTGTATTTAGATTACTTTTTTGATGCAAATTATGTTGATCTGCTTTTTGATTTCAATTGTCATATTTAGTCAATTCTCCGGTTTATAGTTTCAGACTTTTCTGACAAATGTTTAGATTTTATAGCAATGTTGTTAAAATTTACACTTTTAAGAGCCAGAAACAACAAGCAGACTATTGGCTCTCCATCATCAACTCTGTAGACCGTTAACGGGTAAGTTCCAGTTTTTGTTGAGTCTTGTTACCTTTTTTTTTAATTACCTAATTTAAGAAGCTTCTGAGAACATTTATTACTGTAACAAGTGATTTCTGGATCAGTAGACCTACGATTGGTGTATTACTAGCTGATGCTGAAATTGGTGTTTTCGTCTATGATTTGTTTAGATTCAACAATTTAATAAGAGAGACAAGACTGTTGTTGTTTGGTTTAACACCAGTACTACCAGTGACTGCATAATGTAAATCTTTTCTTTACACTGTCTAAAGTGGACTTGTGCGTGTTTATCGAAGATGTTTTCCACAACATCTGTGCAGCCAAGGCCCCCTGAAGATGTGTTTTTCTGGTCAAACTGTGGAGCAGATGCAGATTATAATAATATTTCACTTGTCAGGGATAATTTTAAAGATGGCTCTCTTCTGATAAATGACAAAGCATCGTTTAATGATTGTGGTTAACTGAATTACTCCATTTATAATCACAGTGGTGAACCTCCTGCAGCCTGGCTCAGCTACAAACATCTTATCCTCTCTTTTCATCATTTGCTTTTATTGTTTACCACATCCTTTCTTCTTCTTTTAAATCCATAAAAAAAGAAAAAGACATCCTGAGGATACTCAGGATGTCTTTTTTTAAAGGTTTAATGAGGCAGAATGCATTGAAATAAATATTTAGCATCAGGTTTTGGCACCACTTTTAAATGACATTTTAAAGTACACTTCTGCTGTTCTTTTTTTCTCCTTGTAGACAAACATCAAAAGGCTTAAACATAATAAAACAAATAACATGTCTGATTTCTTGCCTTTATCCTCCTCTTTCTTACCGCATAGCAGGTCTGGTTTTAATGACATCATAGTCTGGGAACAAGCAGGATGAGGTCATGCAGGGCTACACACTGCTGTGTGTATCAGTGTGTGTGCATGTGGACGTCATGCCAGATGTTGGCGTGTTAATTGCAGGGCAGCACCGTGCTGGTTGCTCACATGTCCTCATGTTTCTGTGGCTGTTTGCTCCAGCAGACTGGTATCAGACGGCATTTTCCCTGCAGTGGTTTATCATCATTGCAGGTAAACTGTATGTGGAACTATAATAACCTTCCTGCTTGCTGCTGCTTCAATCTTTTGATCTTTGGAGCGACATTGGACATATAGCCTCGTTTCCACTGAGCAGTTTGGTTCGGGCTGGTACGGTTTAGGAGTTTTAGAATGGTCCAGCCAGTTCAGGTGAGCATTTCCAATGCAAGTGGTACCGCCACTGGGCATGCAGGGTTTAGACCAAATACCTAGCGTGGCATCATACTACTGCAACGACAACAAACATGACGCCACAAACAACAATGGAGGCCATTTGGCAGCTCGTTTTTGTTCTGCTTGGCTTTTGGTTCTTTGTACGAACGATACATGCCGCATTGTACGACCAGACCTTACTGTTATTTGCAGGCATCCTTTTCCTACTTTCTTTCCAACGTCCAACTGAACCATGAGCTCAACAGGAGCGTTTTTGGTTTCGCGCTTGCTTTTGTTGTGGGCAGTGACGTTTTTCTGTCCGCCAGTATCTCCGTCTTAACCATACCATAGCATTTTACTATGGACCTACAATTGAAGAGGGTCCATAAATGATGGTTGGGCTGTATGGGCCCTTTTTATAATGTAAACACACAAAATAGCGTACTGGACCATGCAGGCCCGAACCAAACCGCTCAGTGGAAACGGGGCAAAATTTTGCCTGAACATCTCACGTATTGATCACAAGAAGTTTGTTCAGATCATATTTTAATCTTTTAAGTAGTCCTGTGCTCCTATTTTTTTTTGTTTGTTTTAACCACGTATGTTATGTGTGCTGAAAGCTGTGACACTCATTCACCTCCACAATCTGTTTCTGTTTTGTCAGAACTTTGAGTCCAAGATCCTTAAAGGTTTACCTCTTAAACCAATCCTGGGCCCTCAAGATTTCGTAATGCTTTAAGTGTTTTTCTTGCTTCGTTCACTTCACCTCCTCACTTCACCTCCTTGTGGAAAACTTGCAAGAGTAAGCTTTCCTCAGTCTTTAATCTTCTTCTTACTCTCTTTCTGCAGCTGCTTGTGTCTGACCAAAACCAGATTAAAGAGTCAGATACAAAATGACACACTTTTTTTCCATCTCCCTCACTACTCATTACTCAAATCCAAGACATGCCTTCTTCTCTGTGTAATCTGGATCATTTCTGGTGCAATCACCCCCTCTGTGCTGCTGGTGCATGATGTGACTCTTCTACGCTGTTATTACAGCAGTGCATCATGCAGTGATGTCATCAGTGGGTGCCACAGTTTAGGAGTGCCGTCATGATCTTTAGTTTAAAATATTCAACCTTAAATGGAGATTACAAGCATTAAAGTCATTTTAATGCAGCTTAAACCTTTTTTCAGGCTTAGCAGTTCTGTTCACCTTAATGATAGGAAACATTTTTCATTGGCTCCATTTTCCCAGTTATGTGTAAGAATTAACCAAATGTTGAGCTAATGGTTGGAGTATTGGAGAACAAAAACATCTGACTGAAATCCACAAAACATTTTGGTTGTTTCTGTCACTGGTACTTGTACATAAAAAAGTAGTTTCAGCCATTCACCAACATCGTACTGTTTAAAGGAAAGTCCAACGTTTTTTCAAGAATTTGAATTTAAGGGTTTTTCTGAGTTTGTTTTTTTTTCAAATGAAAATATCTTCTGGATGCGCCTCAGAGGATGCTTTAGTTTTAAAATGAGAAACCCCCCCAGAGCTCCTGCAGTGAATCACTACAGGACAGTACTCTAGTCTACAGCAAGCCGGGTTGCTAAAACATGTGTGTGAGCAGTGTGTGGGTACATTTAGCATTCAGACTGTGGGAGGTGACAGCTGGAAATTCTTAATGTTTTCAAGAAATGTGTAAACCACGAGCTAGATTGATGGAGAAAATTTACAGAAAGGAAAACACTGAGATCTGATTCTTTCTGATACTTGCGTACCACTTGTTTGCATGACGCGCTGAGACAGAGCTCCTTTGTGTTCTTATTGATCTCTGACAATCTTTTGAAAAGAATTTTTCTTTTGGAGCAGATTCAAGTCAAAGTCTCACTCAGACAGGACATGTGTGATGGCGGGTGGAAAGTGATGAGTGTGCTGACCTCATTCATTGTCCTCAACAAAAGTTCAGGTTCAACACGTTCATGTTTCTGATCATTGATGTCCATGAATCACATTCTGTGTCGTTCCCACAGCGTTACAAATGGATGGAGGGGAAAAATGGAACTTGGGCTTTTTGACTGGTCCCACAGTTGGACAGGATGATGATTACATGTCATCAGTTCACCACAAAAAACTAAATTATCATAAAATTGCCCCTCTGGAGAAGCTGAAGCCACAGAGTATTTGGCCTTCTTGCTAATTAAAAAGAACTCTTCATCACATTGCTTTCACCCACATGTTCCAACAGAACACAAACAATCCATTTCGATTCACGTCTAGTCCTCTCCGGGCTCTTTACAATATAGAGATGATGTCAAACACCAGGAGGAGTGTGTTTGTAAAGGATATACCTTTTTCCTTGTGTGTTGACTGACAGATGTGTTGGTAACTGATTTTTTCTGGTTTTTAAAGGCTACCTGCTAAAGGAGTGTGTTTGGATGGGTGTTTGTGTGTTTGAAGTATGTATAAAGTGTGTGGCCTTTGTTCCTCCACCTCCATACATACGCTTCAGCACAATGGAGGGTGATTTTCGGGGGGTTGCTGGGTGGGGAGCTATGATCTCAGCCCTTAGGCATCTGTGTGTACACAATGGTTCAAACCACACACACATACACATGCACATCCTGTAGTACCTCCTGTCCTTTATCTTTTTTTCTAAAGGGCATTTCCACCAAACCTTCACTTTAGTCTCTGGTTTTGATCTCTTAAGTTTCAATTAAAACTGATGTGACATCCAACCCTAAGGGTTTTAGGCTTGTTCTTGATCACACGTTTATTGCCTCCTTGTTTATCAGACCTAAACAGCATTGTTTGGCAATTTAAACAACTGGCTTCTACAACCTTTAACATAATGTCATGGCATGTCATTATCCCAGTAATTTGGTTTGTGCTGTGTGTGTGTGTGGTGATTTTATTTTATTTTTTTAATTAAGAGTCTAGATTAACACAGATTTAATTGTTTTTGACCTGATGCATCAGTTTGCTGACAGAACCATCTGAAAAGTAGTGCATGGAACCTGGTAAAATTCAGCTATCTTTCACAATCGGATTAAAAAAACATTAATAAAAGTTTGTAAAAACTTTTAACTCGCGCCAAGAAGAGAAAGAAAATCCACATTTTCAGTCAAAAATCCCTGAAACTTACCTGTGGCCAGTTTAAGATATTGATTTCGACTGATTAAATACAAAGCAGACTGCAAGATTTTGGGACGCTCACAAGTGTAAATAAGATGTTTTTGGTCAACTAAAGATGTACTGTGCACTCTATGGCATGAATCAATCCTGTTTTATTAGTGACATGGTGTTTTCATTTGCTGGCACCTTTTCAGGCTTATAATCATAAGCACAATTTAAAATCACTGTGATAATCTGCCTCAAGCAAAAAGTGTTTTGTACCAGTCACCAGTATATTACTGGGTAGGAAGCTGAACATGTGTATCAGTCATCATGACAAGGAATGGCTCTTGTACATGAGATAGGAGCTATGACTCTGAAGGTGAGACACAGAGACCAAAGGTCAGATTCAGCCACAATTTAACCATAGTTGTCTGACTGAGAGTATGATGGATGTGTCAGCCACAGACAAATTCAGGTTTATTAGCTGTACTAAGATAAGGGCAGTGGTGTTGGAGTCCCGAAATGTCTGCATCTCCCCCTGCTAGACAGATGGTCCCAAATGTTTTACAGGACGTCTTGGGGACAGCTAACTAGTTTAGTTTAAAGTTGCTCATTTACCGATTTAAAGCCTCTTAATGGACCCAAATACAAAGTCTTGTTTTATTTATAGCAGATTTGCTGTTAATGATATTAAGTTGTTTTTTTCCCCCCAAAAAAATATTTTTGTATGTCACTACCAGGACAGGCAGATTCTGATTTGTCATGTAGTATTTATTACCAAAGCTGTTATTAACAATAAGACAACATAAAGTTGCAGAGGAGAAGCAGGTCAACTCCAATAACATTTATCTTTTCTTCTCCGTGACACAGTGATTATTCAGGCTTGTTTTACCTTTAATGAATAATAATCCTGAACCGTTTATCACCTGCCTGCTCCTTGTTGTACTGATGTTATCCATCAAATACTTAGTTTTTATGTGAGTTACTCATAAGTGTGTGATGTAACTCAGTTACATCCCAGAGTTGATGAAAGTCTCTCCTGTGCTTTAATACAGCAAGCTCTAAATCAACCTTCTTTGTGACACCTCATCTAACTATAGTAAACAAAATTCAGCAATAATCTGTGGGTGATTTGATGGGAGGTAATAAAAGGGTGGTTTGATCACAGTCCCAGTTGTACAGTATATTAAAATATTAAATTTTTTTAATTTATTTTTATTAAATAGATGTCTCTCTATCTAAAATATTGGTATCTTAAGGTTCAACACCAAAGGTCAACAGATATGGTTTATTGTGCACGGAAAGCCTGATCCGAGCCTGTGGAGTCCCTCGTGGTTCCATTCTCAGCTTTATCATGTACTCCCTGTTGGACATTGAAGATTTGGAAATGTTTCATTGTGTCTCTCAAATGTTGTGGAAAATTCTTTGAAATTTTTCAAAAACCCCTTCACAGACGTGGAGCTGAAGGTGTGAGTTCTTTGTATAAAGTGAGTTTCAACCATAACTCAACATTTGACACACTAACATTTCTCAGAAATAACCAGGAATTGTTGCAGTTTCCGTCTTCCTTGGACCTTGCTGTGTCCTCTGGTTATTGGTGCATTTAGGGTTCTCGGTTGTGAATCTTGTCATGAATTTGTGGATTTGTTGCAGGTCAGGGTTTGTCACTGATTAGTTTAGTTCAGGATCACAGGGCAGGTATTTTTGGAGTCTGCAGCAGGCTGATTATGTAACTTCCTGTGCTGGTCAGGGTGTGCCATGCTGATAAGCGGTGTTTTTGTTTCAAACTGATTCACCTTTGCACACAAACACATCGGTCTGTATCACTTTCCATTTCTCCTCACACACAATAAGGCTTTCTTTGTCCCTCTTTATACAAACTTAAACCCACTTATACGTTAGTGCCCGTGTTGCCTCTGTATTGTTGCATCTCCATAGCAACAGGTCAACAAATCATCAGGTATCGGCAGCAATGATGGTTCAAGGAAACGCTCAAGCACTGTTTATCAAACGCAGATCTGGGCATTAGATGGGAACCTTTTGTGAATGGATCTGTGGTTAAATAAATCCTTGAATGAAAGAAGGATGTGACTGCAATGTTTAATGTTGCTAGGAGGGACCGAGAGTTGAGGTGAACCTCATATACAAGTTTATAATTTGTGCTGCAGTGGGTTTCGGAGCACAACGTGATCATCAGTTCAAATCAGACCCCAGAGCTGCTGTCGTTGGAAAAGCTAGAGGGAGGGGGATGCCAGCTCTCTAGACCAGAAGTGAGAGTGTAGTGGGTCACATGAGGAGGATGGAGGGGCACAGAGGGGAGAAATCAGGATTTACGGGGTCAAGAAACAATGCAGCTGGTTATCAGAGCTGTTTAAAGCCCTCCACAAAACACTTTATCTGCCACATGCACAAACTTTTACCAAGAGTGCTGGTTTCTGTAGATGCAACAAGTAGTGTCACGCACAGCTACGATGAACCTCTTAACCTTTTTATATGAACAAAAGGTTGCCGTGGCAATGGCCTCATTACCCTCTAAACTTTTGATGCACAGACACGACAAACAGCTTGCTGAGCTCTCAGTTGATATAAAAGCAAGAATTACAGTTCTGTTATTTTAAAATGTTTAGCCAGTCGTGTCTCGGCCGAATGGAACTACAAAAGGGATTTAAAAAAAAGAAAGAAATCTAAGGCGTTACAGTAATCGGCATTGTGTGGGGTGTTTTTCAATGTTTCACCCAAATTTCTTCAAACTTGGCGGAAAAAAAGGTTGCTCCTATTTTGTTGAAGCAGTGAAGGGAATAAAAACTCTCCTCTATCAGACTTCTGTATCTGGTTGTAGTTGCAAACCAAAAACTTGGGGCCTCAGAATACAAAAGGAATCTGAGGTGGAAATGAGCTGATTTTTAAAGTAAATAAATGGATTTTTTATCCCTGTCTTGTGTATAGAATTAACAGATTTTAGTTTTCCTCCCGCTTATGACTAATCAGTCCATGAGCCGAGTGAATGAGCTCAGATCAGGGTGGAGCAAAGGCCACTGATGAGATAGCTGCTCACTCACACAGGTGTGGCATTACAGCTTAGGAGAGAAAAAGAGAAAAATATGATGTCACTGCAGATTATTGAGAAATGAGGCGTAAAGAATACAAGCAGATGAAAGAAAACAGAGGAAAGTTGTAAACAGAACATGGGAAACAGGGAGATAACTGAAGGATTAGATGTGCCAAAATTTAAATGTTTCAGCTTCTCTTCTGTGGATATTATACACACACACACAGATATTTGTTTGTGTGTGTTGTGGTGTCACCAGTGGCGAATCGATAGCCTCCGAGAGCTCCACCTAAACCTGAGTTGCTGAAACATGTTTGGATCGTAGCTGTTGTGCTGGTGATGGAGCAAAGCTGAAGCTTCACTGCGTGGGTCAGAGGATTTTTCACACTGTGGGGACATGACTTGGATCAGAGTTCACAATAAGCTGTGTCAGACTTGGCTTGCAGCAACACAGTTGCACAAGAAACAAACCGTAACTGAAGATGTGCTGGCAGGCCCAGATGTTGCATTTATGACACTGATAGTAATGTTCATATTCGTCTAATTATATGCAGGCATGCATTTCAAGGTTTCCTAAAGCCTTTCTTAACGAATGACCTTCCTAATAACCTATCTCAAAACTAACACAACGGTGCATTGCAGAACCTTAAAAAAAAACCTCGAGCTGCAAGTGTTGTGTATGTTCCATGGGAAATGGAAACCAAATTAAAAGAAGATTGAAACTTCATGCTTTTTAAGGTGTTTACCGACCCAATGCATTCACTTAAACTGTTTCAGCAGGTGGCTGCCCAGATGCAAATATGACTCGGCGAAAGTGAAGCTCGTCTGATCTGCATCCCTCGTTGCTGCAGCAAATTAATAATAAACCAGTCAGATATTTTCTAAAATTAATTTTATTTAACTCTCTGGGTTGTAAGGATGCAGTCCAGGCCACTGAGGAAAAGTAAAATACTAGCACACTATTTGACTCCTTATGCAGACATCTATCTGGAGTCACCTCCTGTCATTACAGCAACTTTTATTTTTCAGATCACTTGGTTAGCAGGAGCCTGTCTTCTTAATTTTATGTGTAAGGTAAAGGAAAGGACTGCACATGGCAGGTTTTCTTTAATGCATAGCAATTAATGTAATTGCTGTATTTAATCATTTTTAGGTCTTTCGGCATAAGACTGAAATCTGTGTCCAGACAAGTGTTTATGGTGTGTCTGCAGCAGCAGGGGGAGGCAGATTAAAAAATTATTGTTTTGTCTGCTTTGTGCTGAACTCCTTGTCCTTGATTTGTGTGTGTGAGCGGTACCAGCTGGTACAGTGAAGTCTGATTAATGAACTACATTATCCAGCAGCTCTGTTCTGCACAGCCAGAGGAAGTGAAATGTTTATCTGTAGATGTTTGGGAGCAGGTTTGTCACTGAGCTTAGTTTTTCATGTTTCCGATATAAACTCAGCATGAAGGACAATGTAATGAGTTGTTCTGTAAATATGGATGTCTGTGGTTTAATTTAGTGACTCTGCAGGAAATCGCTGAACTTATTCTCTTAAAACTGCTTTGTCTGTTTCTTAATCCTGTTGATTTGCATTAAAGCCGAATTAACTGATTGCTACACAACCAAAATACAGCTTCAGTCAACACACCTTCAAGCTTTAGTACTGGGTTCAAGAGTTAAATTTTAATTCAATAGTGTATTTAAATTTTAAATCCCTACTTAAGACCCATTTCTTTTCTTTGGCCTTTGACCCCACGTGAAAGTTGATTTTATTATTATTTTAATATTTTTGGTTTTTATATATTTTGATTTTGTTTTTATTATTTTAGTTTTGGTCTTATTTTACATTATGTTTTAAAAATTAATTTTATGTCTTTTTAAATGTTTTATGTATTCTTACTGTTCCGCACTTTGGTCAGTACCTTTTTATAAATAAAGTTGGCTTGGCTTAATCCTGTCAGACCAACAGACAACAGCCGCTCCCTTCACCTAACATACATTAAAGAAAAAAATACTAAATGAATTAATCAGTATATGAAAATGTATAAAAAAAGGGAGCTCAGAGTTTGAATATGGTTCTCATGCTGGATGGTTTTTAACAGGCTGTGAATCTGACTTGTGTTTTGTGTGTTTGTCTCTCTCTCTGCCCCCTATTTTAGACTCTAAAGCCATTGTTGATGGGAACCTGAAGCTGATCCTGGGTCTGGTCTGGACTTTGATCCTGCATTATTCCATTTCCATGCCAGTATGGGAGGGTGAGGATGAAGAGGTAACAGCCAGCAACCATCACCTCTGTCCTAAACACATCCTGAAGTGAAAATAAAAAACAAGTTAATTTACAGAAGCTGACTATGCTGCTTTTCTGTTCAGGGAGAATCAAAGACGCCTAAACAGCGTCTGCTGGGCTGGATTCAACACAAAGTTCCTGACCTGCCAATCACAAACTTCAGTCAAGACTGGCGAGATGGCAAAGCGCTGGGAGCACTGGTGGACAGCTGTGCACCAGGTACAATGCGTTCAAAAAGCTGCAGAGCTGTTGCCAACATTTAAACAGCAAAATAGGGTGGTGTGCAAAAGAAAACGGTCAAAGTTGGTGTTGAGTTAAAAACCAAATGGAATATTTAAGCTTTTACCAGCTTGAATCAGACATTGGCAGTTTTAGGCACACACAGCTAAAATGAATGCAGTTAAAATCTAATTTTCATAGATTGATGCCCAGAGATATTGGAATAGTTCTTCTTTCTGGAAATATTTGTGATGGGAACACAATCGTTATGTAAACTAACATAATGTAATAAGATAAATGCTACAGAATGGCAACAGACTCTCATTTATCTTTTTTTCTTCTAATAATTTGCTTTGATTTAGCTCCTTAAAGTAAAGTCCAGAGCTTTTTGTTTAAATTGAGGCTGAGACATTTAATGCTAATTTGACTATAACTTTGCTCAGTGCTTCCCCATTTAAAGGAGAAATAAAAGTAGGTTTAGTCATGACTATTGTACATTATGTTTAAAGGTGAAAGTTAAGGTGGTCTAACAGATCTCATGTTTCTGTTGTTGCTTAAAACTTGCAGGTCTTTGTCCAGACTGGGAGACCTGGGATTCAGTAAAACCAGTGGAGAATGCTACTGAAGCCATGCAGCTGGCTGATAGCTGGCTGGGCATTCCCCAGGTTTGTTTCCATTTGATGCTGCTCCACAATAAAAGTTAAACTTGTTTTAGCTCTTTCCTAAAAACAAAATGCAAAGTCAGGATATTGAGATTTTAGTTCTCTCTCTTTAAAACTAGCAGAGGAAAATCTAAAGAGAAGGCAGTGGGGATGATAGAAAGATAACATATGAAATGTTGAAGGCAAACATCTGTTAACCTTCACAGCTGGAACTGTGCCAATATGTTCAGTCAACCACATGTCACATGAACTGTTATCAGGACGAATCACATCCCAGCTGCTTCTGAGATGGCTGTCTTTCGGAGATGCCTAGCTAAACTAGACTATTTTATAAAAGCTCTAATATTGTAATTGTCTACAGTCGCTGTCGTGCAGATGAAGAGAATAAAAATTGACTATACCAAAATACTCCTGCCATCAAGAGATTGACAACATCTAAGAGAAGAAAGCTGCAGGGAGATTTACAAGTTTTTAATCACATCCTGTGGTCTCTGTATCATTGAGCCCTACAGAGGCAGACTGCTCTGGTTGTTTCTCTACTTGAGGTCATAGTTGACCAATAGTGTCTCACACAGGTGCTGTTAGCTTTCTTGTTTTTTGTTACAATGTTTTTACAAAGTATTTTACAATGAGTAATCGAAGAAGAAGGTGTTTAGTTAGGGGATTATAGCCTCTGACCTGGTAGGTTTGTTAGTTTTATTTGGATAGCTTTTTATTTTAGTAGCAACTGATAATGGCTCTAAAGATGCCATTCAGTCATAAATTTAACCACCAAAAAACACTCGTTAGCTGTCAAAGCAGGTTACAGTACCTGCATTTCTCTGCTCTGCAGTCCAAACAGAGTTGATAAAATCTTGTAGCAAACTACACTTTGATCTGGCCCTGGTTGGTAATTCAGTCTAGCAAAGATGCTGACACACACCCCAGCATGTTTTTGCTAACTGTTGCTGGAGTATTGCCATAAAAAATAAAGTTTTTCCATTGGGCTTTTGTTTCCTCTGAGGCTGCGGGATGGTATAATGAGGGGTGGTTGCATCAAAGTTGCTGAAAATCTCAGCACCCCATCAGAGGATACATTTCAGACCTAAATGGCCTAAAAGTCACAGGGTTTTTAAATCAAATCTTTTGAGTTTACAGTCTATATGGATGCCAAAATATGAGGTCAAGTACAAAACTTAAAACATCTTAATTACGTCACCCTTAGT
Source organism: Rhadinocentrus ornatus (assembly GCA_037177495.1). NCBI lineage: Eukaryota > Metazoa > Chordata > Actinopteri > Atheriniformes > Melanotaeniidae > Rhadinocentrus > Rhadinocentrus ornatus. Next base: position 12,149,978 of record JBAMHW010000003.1, on the reverse strand, counting down.
TTTGGATGAACTGTTTGTTAATAAACCTATTCAAATGTACTTTTAACTCAGGTTTGAGCTTATTAGTTTAAATATAAGGAAATAAAATTGATTATTTAAACCTGAATGGTTTTTATTTGGCACATTGTCATGGTTAAAATAGAAGCTCTTATTAAGTTTTACCTCGCAGTAGCAACATTTCAGTGAGTGCTACAATTACTTCACTGAAATCATCCAATGTGCCCCAGATACTGTGGATTTCTTTCTTCTCTCCCTCTAACCAGTTGCAACAGCATCCTTCCAGTATTTACCTAAATTAGGTTCTGCTTATCCCTCATGTGCAGTGCTGGACGTTACTAATCCTCTTTCTTCATAAGGGTCTTAGTGAAGAAATGCAACTTATAGCATTTTTCTGAAGCTATTTGACAAGATGAAATCACCCTAACAATACATACTGTGCAGGTGCAGTCTTTAGAGTATTTTATGTTTAATATTTCACATACAGTTTTGTATATGAGAGTCGCATGACAAATTCATACATGTCCAGAAATGGCATGTTAGCTTCTTTAGCCCATATCTACCTGCTTATGCAAGGTTCATCTGTAATTTTGGTTCCCTTTGTCAGTCCTGAACTTTTTGTGTGTCCACGTGTAGGTGATTGCTCCAGAGGAAATCATTGATCCCAGTGCAGACGAGCAGTCAGTGATGACCTACCTGTCTCAGTTCCCCAAAGCCAAACTCAAGCCTGGAGCCCCACTGAAGCCCAAACTCAACCCCAAGAAGGCCCGTGCATACGGACCTGGTAAACTCACACAGAATTTTTTTTTTTTTCATGGCCCCACAGTGAGACTATATTGGCGTAATGGACTCCCTTAACGCCTAACTGTAAACAAAACTTAAAACAGAGTGGTAGACGCCCATGTGAACCTTAATTTGTTCCCTAGAGTGATAGGGAGTTCCCTTTGGTTGGTGTGCATTGAGTTTAAAGCCTCCAGTGAGATTTTAAAAACACACCTGCAGGCACTGTCACACAAACAGTGGTTGAATGTCAAAAGAGAAGGTTTGGATAATGGAAACACTGGGAACGCTGGCCTGACAATGTGAGGAAGTGAGCTGCTTTTAGTGTGAACAATGAGCCGCACACATGCAAGTACACAAACTGGTGAGGATGCTCACCAACTCAGTAACCCTGAGAGGAAGTACATAATAATAATAACTACAGAAGCAATGCACGCTGACAACAGGATCAAACCCCCCCAAAACACTATTATCCCCTCCATATTCATAAGTGGCATTTCTTTTGGTTTTCTTTTTATCAGACAGAATTTAAATCTCACTTTAACAGCTCCAGATGTTTAGAGTCTGGTTAAACTGTCTCTTTGGCCTGGTTCAGAAATGTCCCACTTTAAGCAGCTTCAAGCAGAGTACGACTGTCTCATAACTGCAAAGGCTTTTAATATGTGAGCTGGAGAGTTTGTCCAAATGTTGTCCAAAGCCAGGAAGTGTAACTGAACCAGTAGCTATTCATACAATGTAAATATGCTGTCAGAACAAAGATGGAGGAAAAATTGACAACAAACTCAGCTGACATTACATAAGCGTTAAAGCTGTGTTCTTTTAAATTTATCTAAGATTTTATTTTGCAGAACTTTGAGAGTTGAATTAAAAACACTCATTTCCTGTATAAAAACAAAAAAAACCTCCCACCATCACTTGTATCACAAAATGAATAAATCAATGCAAACATCGTTACTGTGGGAAGTGTAATTAAAGCACACTTCGGCAGGATCAGACTCGCAATACTGTTCAAATCTGAAGCCAAAACTATAAATCGGGACTAGCGTTGTATTCAGAGTGAACTCCGGTTATCCCCTTGTCACTATAAATCGAGCCTAAGTCCGTTTGTTGCTCGAGCTCATGTGTACAGAGGATTTAAATGCACACTTTGAAGCGCTGTCACCATCTGTCTGTTGTGTAGGTATTGAACCGACGGGGAACCGAGTGCTGCGTCCTGCTGTGTTCACTGTGGACACGTTCAGTGCAGGTCAGGGGCAGGTTACCATCTACCTAGACCACCCAGATGGCACCAGAGAGGAGGTAAACATCAGATCCTTGAGTTTCAGGCCTGCTGTAAACTCAGGTATCAAACAGTTTTTAACTGATCTGAGGCATCTTAAATGTATTTGTGTTGAATAGCTGAACCCGGAGCTTAACGAGAGCAAGAAGACATACAGCGTCACCTACATTCCTCAAGTCGTGGGACCTCACAAGGTAAATTTAAACAACTATATGTCTCTGAATACATTGCAAGTGAAATCTAAAAAGAAGATAAATTCAATGTAGATGTGGTAAGAATAAAGTTGTCTTTAGTTTTAAGTCTGAACTTAATTTTACTCCTTTTTTATGTTGAGGTAAAACTTTTTATACAAGGATCATTTTGTTTTGCAGGTGACTGTGCTGTTTGCTGGCCAGGAGATTCCAAAAAGTCCTTTTGAAGTGACTGTGGACAAGGCGCTGGGTGACGCCTCTAAAGTGACCGTGAAAGGCCCAGGAGTCGAACCTGTGGGCATCATTGCCAACAAACCAACCTACTTAGACATCTACACTGCAGGTGAGAAGAAATGATGTGTTTTAGCTAACTGGCTTCCTCTAAAAGTAGCAGGCTGTGTTTTTTCCTTCACCACATCGTCTTGTTTATGTTAAGCTTTCTCTTCTTCGCCTCCTTTTACATAGGGGCCGGCACAGGAGACGTGACTGTTATGATCCGTGACCCTCAGGGTCGCCAGAACAGTGTAGAGGTGATGATGGAGGATAAGGGTGACAGCATGTACCGCTGCACTTACCGCCCAACACAGCCTGGACCGCACACCATCACGGTGACCTTTGGAGGGGTGGGAGTCCCCAGGAGCCCCTTCAGTGTGGATGTGGGACCTGGTTAGTCTATTGTACCCTACATCAGTTAACGTTAATTATTCAGACTTTGTTCATATGACGTCTTTCCCAATTTGTCTGACAGCTTGCACGCCGGGGGCCTGCAGGGCGACAGGTCGGGGTCTCCAGCCGTCAGGACTGAGGGTGAAGCAGGTCGGTGACATCAAGGTGGACACCAGGAATGCCGGCAGTGGAGACCTAAAGGTGCTCATTAAGGGACCAAGTGAGTAAAGTTTACATAGTGGAGACATAATAATACTGGACCTGCTGTCACATAGGCAAGGTTTCCATCTGATCCATCTTAAGAAGTGATGTAGAAAACGTGACTTATTTTGTTTTCCTTGTATTGTTGTGCAAAAAAGACTTTCTAATGCTATTAAAGTACTTTTAAAGGATGAAAACACAGCAAGATGTAATTATTAGTCACGAACACTCAAATAATGGAAAATGCACAAACTGAAGGGATTTCCTGTCACTCCGCTATTGTTTTTCTCTTCAGTGAAAAATAACTTGCATGATTTTTAAATTTTATCTGGAAACATTTGAACAATATGTAGCTTTAAAGTGCAGACTTCACTTCTGGGTATATAGACTGGGAAAAAGTTGATAAATACAGTTTCTTACTGTCTTCAGTAAGTGAAATTAAACTCAGTCAGGTTCAAATTAAGTAATCTACCTGGGTTTTACAGACCGTTCTACTTTAACCTTCTAAAACTCTTAAATTGCTCCCATGATGTGTTTTGATTAATTGCTCATCCGTGCAGTGAAGCTCTTTCCAGTAAGCTTTGCTTCATTTGGCTGAATCTGAGCCCACGATGTATCTAAACAGATTTAAAGAATTCATCCAGCAGCTTCTGTTGTCTGTCATCATTGATAAACGGCAGTGACCTGACTGCAAGCGATGCATACTCCTGCCATCACGCTGCCTCCACATGCTTTACAGATGATGTCTGCCTCAGATCATGACCTGTTTCAAATCTTCTGTATCCTTCTTGTCTATGTGGTTGACCATGAAGAGTCCAGTGATCATCTATCACTGTCCTCCTTTTTTCTATCATCATGCACAGCAGCATGCTTAACATATTTGAAAGAACTAACGTGTCCAGTCGTAAAAGTTCCCTACAGCTCTGTAAGGTTTTGTTTTAGCCTTTTTCATTTTTAATATGCATGTACAACCTATACTTAATGAACTGATGAGGAAGTAGCAACACCCTCTATACTCAAGCCCACTTATCAGATAAGGAAAAATAAGGTCCTATTAATGCTAATGTCTTGCAAGAAGCACGGATATAGATGTTTTAAACAACATACATGTTGACTCTGTTTGTCTTAATTCAGAGGGGGTCGAAGAGCCGGTGAAACAGACCTCCAGTGAGGATGGTGTGTTCTCCTATGAGTATCACCCCAACAGTCCTGGCAAATACACCGTCTCCATTACCTGGGGGGGTCAGCACATCCTGAAGAGGTGAGGAGAACACTGTTTTGTGTGTGTATTTCTTAGGGTTACCTTAGCATATAACCTCATCCAATATGAATGTTGGAGCTGCAGTTTTAAGTCCGTTTGTGAGCTGTTCCAGGATGCAGGGGCAGAGTTTTTAAAAGCCTTTTATCCAAGTTCAGCACAAGCTTCAGGGACTGTCATATTTACTTCACTTTAATGCAATATAATCACAAAGGTAAGAGGGAAGCAGGCCAAGAATGGATTTATAGATAAAATGAAACCAATGTGAAAGTCTGCGTATGGATAGGGAAGGCCACTGAACTCTGGAGTAAAGGGTGCAGTGGTGCAGCTTTGCAGCCCGTCACAAACCTTAAGGCGCTGCGGTACACACTGTCCAGAGAGCGTAAGCACTGAACAGAGGCATGCATAATAGGTCTCCATGTTTTTCCTACTTAATTTGGAGAAGAAAGATAGAAAAAGGTGGAAAACTTGAACTTCAGAACAAGCGTTTGGTGTGAAGACGTGAAGTATAGCTACTCTGCAGCTGTTGTATTTTAATGGATGATGGACTACATGTTAAATCACAATGCATATAATGTCACGCCTACTAAGTTAAGGTTGTGTTTCTCCAAGGAGAAATGTGAATCCTTTCTTCGGTAACTGCAGCTTCGTTTACTGAAGTCGCGGTTCTCTGTAACGAGTTTGAAAGTGCAAACAAAGACATAACTGACGGTAAAAAGAAATGGGAGTTTGTCTGAAGTGCAGACAGTAAATCGCAGCAGACAGTTTTATTTGGTGTGAAGGTAGTTTCCATCTGAGGGTGTTGCATATGTACACAAACACACTCTCACACTGAATGTGGGATTACAGATCTGCAGGGTGCTGACTTTTCTTTAGGTTTTATTGTGTGTGTGTAACAACCTAACATATAAATCATACTATTCCCCTTTAAACACACACACAAAGCTACGTATTTTCCAAACATGTTGCCTCATTACAGCAGCTGTGACTCGTATCATTTTACACAATTTGGCCATTTCTGCCTTTGTTCCCTCAGTCCATTCGAGGTGGTGGTTGGTCCCGAGGCGGGGTCTCAGCAGATCAGGGCATGGGGCCCTGGTTTGGAGGGAGGCATTGTGGGTAAACCGGCCACCTTTGTAGTGGAGTCCATTGGTCCAGATGCAGGAGTCCTGGGTAAGTTGTTTATCAGCCCCTAGCTGTTGGATCGATTTGGCTGCTGTGATTAACTTCATAAATCGGACATTTAAAAATTTTCAAAGGTACCCCGAAATGATGACTCTCATCTGATCTGCTCCAGGTTTTGCCATCGCTGGACCTTCCCAGGCTAAAATTGAGTGTGAGGATCAAAACGACGGGTCATGTGACGTTCGTTACTGGCCAACAGAACCTGGTGAATACGCCATCCGTGTGACCTGTGATGAAGAGGACATTGAATACAGCCCCTTCATGGCCTACATCATCCCTGACGACAACACCACCAACCCAGACAAGGTCTGTTGGACTTATAATCCATTGAATATAGTCACAGAGACGAGCCCTACAAACTCTGGGTTAGACATTTGGTTGACTTTGTTTTGTTGTTGGTAGACAAGTCTTTTTGGTTTTGTGGCTGCAGGTCCAGGCTTACGGGCAGGGGCTTGAGAAGAGCGGCTGCCTGATCAACCAGCATGCTGAGTTCACTGTGAATGCTGAGGGTGCTGGGAAAGGACCTCTGAAAATCACAGCACAGGTTAGAGGCAGAAATCCTTTTGTAAGCCGTAACTACATGCATACACTCCTTTTGAAGCCAAGAGGGTTTAATTTAACATCTCAATACTTAGTTCTTTCTATTAAACATGGAGCTGCATTTGAGATTATTTTTCATAGCTTGAATTTGTTAATATTGCGATTTATTTGCACATTTTGTTCAATGAAATGTCAAAAGTAGTTAAAAAGGAACATCGTAATATAGCTTTTGATCATCTTTTTAACAGTCTTCCTGTATGTGTGTGTTCATCAGGATGCTGAGGGACTCCCGGTGGAGGTTAAAGTGAGGAATAAAGGTGATGGGCTGTACCAGTGCTCCTACACTCCCACCTCCCCTGTCAAACACACTGTGGCCGTTACCTGGGGAGGGGTCAGCGTTCCGAACAGCCCTTTCAGGGTAAGCAGCCAATCACAGTACCCGGTTAGGACAGGAAGTAACATAAATCTACCCAAATACGAGGCTCTAGTTGAGCCAAAAAGCACCAAACTTAACCAGTCTGAGCTTTTAATTAAAACAGGAAGCATCAAAGTTGTCAAGTCGGAGGCAAATGTTCAGGAGGAAGGTTTGAAGAAGGTGGAGGTGAAGTGGTCAGATGAAGGCGAAAAAACTAAGAAACCTCTGATCATTATCACTACATATATTGAGGAGAGGCACAGCTTTTAGCACATCAATCCTGGGCGCAGGCGGGTACGTCATTGCTGAACTTCAAACACAGATGGCTCAGTTTCCGGCTGCATAAAACAGATGAGTTACAACATATTAAAGGCGTTGGTAGATGAGCTAGCTCTTTTCCACTGTTTACAGGCTTTAGACTGAGCCAAGATAACCTTAAGAACCAAGACATGAAAGTTAAGACAATGAACTGCAGCCTCTCTGGTCTATCTCAAAGATACAGATCGGTAGGATTACTGTAATGTCTCTCAGGAAAAGGAATAAATTTATATCCAGCAATGTCAAATTTAAAAATGTTATCCGCCTAAACAGCTGTTACATAAAGGCTCTGTCAGTATTAACTAAAAAATCATCTTATTTCAGAGAAATGTGTATGATAACCAGATGAATAGTTAAACTTACTTAACCCGATACAGACCGAAACATCAGTGATGGAGCCGTCCAGGTCTGCAGATTGTTTAAGAATAAAGAAACATATGATATAACTGCTGGTCACTAATGTCCAACTTTACATCTTAAAATTGTAATTAATGGATAGTTTTTGTTCTGTATAGAATTGATTTTTCACAATAGTGATTAATACTCTGTACACTGAACAACCTTTGTCCTCTACATCCTCACTTTGAAACCACCAATCAAAAATTGACAATGTTTTTTTTTCTCAATGATTTTTACGTGGACAAGATGATTGTTACCATATACACTAAACTGACATCTCTGCACTGTAATAATTTTTCCTGCACTTTTTGTTTTGTGTGTAACATGTTCTGTTTTTGAGCTGCTTTACTCACCTGAACTTTTCGCTGATCCCAGCCTCCAACCAGCAAACAACCTTTGTGGACTGAGTCACATCTATTATTTGCTTTACCTCAAGATACTCAGCTCTACTTTTAAGTCAAAGTCTCACTGGTTAACTTGATTTAATCTTGACGCAAGTTACTTTATTCACATATCGGACGTCTTTGTTCATGATATCGAGTTAATAGGTTTTAAATTTTTGAGGTGAATAAGCTGAGAATGACTCAGTACTGAGAGGACGTCTGAATGATTAATTCAGTTAATGAATATTAGTCATAGTCTAGTTTTTGTACACTTAAGGTTTGTACAGTGAGGATTCTTTATAAGTGATCTTTGCACTCTTTAAACAAGCTGATTTTAACTGTTTTAGATCTAAGATACGCTAACTTCGGCACTCAACTCAGCTTTATTGATAAAGCCCTTTGAAACAAACAAAGTTGAAACAAAGTGCCATACATAAACGGACAAAGCAAAAGAGAAAATTCAACACTTAAATTGATTTATGAAAATGACTCACTTTTAACACAGACAGGGCCCTGATTATGGATTACATTTAAAGCCAGCTGTCAGGAAGCAGACTGTTGGGCAACATCTCCTCAGACCTATTAAGACTTTACTACACATTCTTCAATGATAAGAATGATGATGATTGATTAATAATTAAAATAATAATAAAAAAAAATTTGTGAGGTGGGACGACCTGAAAACAATAAATAGATGTAAAACACAACTGGTTAAAAAAAGAAAAAAAGAAAAAGAACTTGAAGTCCATCAGGGTTACAGACCAAACAGGTAAGGGGCAGGCAAAGATAAAAACTCAAAAACAGATGTCTTAATTCTATACAGCCAAGCAAGATGGAATATCCAAAACTAAAACCAGACAAGGCCAAAAGGAATCGTGAATAGGATTAGAAATTCAAAAATGTGAATAAGCAACTGGGAACTGCCTGGGGGGTAATGACTCATAACAAACAGGTGTGCAGTGAGGGAGTGGTGAGGTTCTCAGCAGAGCTGTAACAGGTGTAGAGTGAGTTAATGCAGGGCTGCAGAAATTGGACAAAACTAGTTTAGAAATGAAGAACAGAAGAATTTACTACGAGAAAACAAAATCCTAGAGCCTAATAATGTATTAAATTTTCTGATGAAATGTTCAGGTTTGCATCCCAGGGAGCTTAAAGTTCTGATGAGTGAAGATTCATCACCTTTTCTTTTTGTTTCTGATGAATGAAAACCTTTTCACTCTTTTTCTAATATTCCCTATTTTCCATACTAACCATTCAGCATGACATTTTATAAAACAAAACTAATATTCAGCATAAATTTACCGTTTTTTGTCAAAGCCCGAGTCCCATCTTTGACGCACTAATAGATCCTCATTTATGATGATCTTGAGATTTCCCATTTAGTGTAACATCAGTTCTGTGTGATGCTCAGTGAAATATTTAGAAAAAAAGAGGGAAAAGGTTTTCTTTTAAGTTGATTACTGCACTAAACCAGAATTTAATTTTGTGCTTTATTCACATTGTTTGCTTTGTTATTTTTCTGAGCAAGTTTATCAGCTGCCCTAGTCATTCAGTGTCATCCAAATGAGTCATGTGAAGCTGTGTGGATAGGTATGTGTGGATATGTTTGTGCACCATTCAGGAATTTATGATGATGCCAACGGAAATATAAAGTTGGCAAAGCTATATTTATTTCTTTGTGTTGTAACAGATGCAGTATCTAGACTGTAATACTGAGGAGCTGCTCATACAAGATGAGGCATTTTTTAGAGGCTTGGCAAGATGATCGTGTATGATGAAATAAAACTGTGTTTGGATGGAGTTGGTGTTTTAAGTGTTGGTGTGAAATGATTTTCTTACCTTTTCTCAAAGGTCGAAAGATCTATTTCAAGTGCTTAAGACAAGTCTGCACTTGGTAAAAGAACTATAATATAATTGGCTTTTAGAGACTTTGACCTCAGCAGGCGCTGACGGCACCTTTCTTTGATACAGTTGATGTATAGAAAGCAAACAGCCACACCCAGCTGGTAGCACTGTTGGAAACCTACAGCAGCACCACTCTTGTTATACTAAAAGATGAAGCTTGTGATGGTGCTGCTATGCAAGTAAACATATCTGTAAAAATACTCTGCAGTAAAAACAATAATAGTTAAAGTTGGTTTGGTCTGTAAGAAAATCTGTCGAAGCGAATCTCTGAAGTGGAAAATTGTCTTTAACCTTATTGAAAAATTACAAATGGCAATTTGAATTCCATAGTTGTTAAATCTATGTAGGGATTTTTTTTCTTTAGAGGAGACGTTGATTCTTCTGTCAGTGTTTGAATCTGCAGTAAAATTGCAGCTGGTTAGTGCTAGCATGTGGCCCACAAGTATACCCAAAAGTATTCATGGAAGAAATGTGCATTTTTAGCCTAAATGTTGGCTCAGGTTTGGCTTGATGTGGAGGGCAGCTGGTAAACTAAAATGGGCTTTTAGATTTTGATTTGTGTAATTGGCTAAAATAATTTTAAATGAAAAATTTTAGAGAAAAGAATGACTTTCCTAAAAAAAAAAAAAAATTCAAAACCTAATTGTCATTTCTGTTGCTGCATTTTTCTTTTGTCTAAAAATCTATAACTAACATGTTGAATTGTTGTTTTAATCACAATCTGTACTAAAGTCATTTTATAAATTGATCAGCCAATCAAGTAAACATAAGGGTGGTTTAAAAATAAATTGACATTTTATTTCAATATATTTCTGTGTTTGGTCTATTTGTTTTAGTTTAACTTCCAAAATCTTCATACTTTATTATTCGTTAACTTGATAATTCCTTTTGAAATGTTATGAGGTCATAATTTCTTTTGTATGTGAACTCTTCATATTGTATGAAGAAATTTTTAAGAGGAGAAAACTTCCAGAAACATTCAAAATATTTGCTCTTGGTGTAATTGTGAGACTGTGATAAAGAACTGTCTCTTTAGGCCAAATAAGCAGGTACTTTCGTCATGGTTTTTCCTCATTTTGTAGCTGTGAAGTGGGTTTTCTTGTCAAGTGAGTGGAGATAATTTAAAAAAATTTTTTTTTACTCCCCCCTCCTTTATGGTTAAAGAGAAAGAAATGTGGGAAACTAGATGCAACATGCAAATCAGACTGAGAATACACTGCCTGGCCAAAAGTGACCACCCAAAAAGGTCACACACTAAAATTCCATTGGACATCCTTTAGCTTTGATTACAGCAGCATTCGCTGTGGCAGTTTCGATAAACTTCTGTAATGTCACAAGATTTATTTCCATCCAGAGTTGCATTAATTTTTCACCCAGGTCTTGTGTTGATAAAGGGAGAGTCCGACCACTATGCAAAGCCTTCTCCAGCACATCCCAAAGAATCTCAATAGTATTAAGCTTTGGACTCTGTGGTGGCCAATCTATGTTGAAAAATGATATCTCATGCTCCCTGAACCAATCTTTAGCAATTTGAGCCCAATGAATCCTGACATTGTCATCTTGGACTATGCCTGTGCCATCAGGGAAGAAAAAATTCATTGATGGAATAACCTGCTCATTCAGTATATTTAGGTATCAGCTGACCTCATTCTTTGGACACATAATGTTGCTGAACCTACCCTGACCAACTGCAGCAACCCCAGATCATAGCACTGCCCCCACAGGCTTGTACAGTAGACATTAGGCGTAAGGGCTGCATTACTTCATCTGCCTACTTTCTTTCCCTAATTTGCCTATCACTCTAGAACAGGGTAAATCTGGACTCTCAGGCCGCGTGACCTTCTTCCATTGCTACAGAGTCCATTTTTTATGCTCCTTAGCAACCTGAAGCCCTTTTCTCCAGTTCGCCTCATTGATTAGTGGTTTTCTTATGACCACACAGCTGTTCAGTCCATATCCTTTGAGTTCCCTTCGCATTGTTTATATATTTAACTTATTGAACTTTCACTATTAAACATAGACTTTAGTTCAATTTGATTTCACCAAGTGTTTCAGTGATCACCAATCGCCATCATTTAGGATTTTTTCCCTTACTACATTTCTTCAAAGGTCAATGGTTCCCCACTTACCTTCCAGTTAATAATGCGTTGAGCAGTTCTTAACCTAATTTCAGAAGTTTCTGCATCTCTTTAGATGTTCTCTCTGCTTGATGCATGCAAATGATCTGATTCTTCTTAAACAGACTAACATCTTTTCCATGACCACAGGATGCGTCTTTCCAAATGGTTAAGAAGTGAGAAGCTACTCATTGCATCAGTTGGGGTTAAATAAGTTCTTGCCAGCTGAAATATGATTGTCCATGCAGTAGTTCCTTGGTTAAATCCAGGTGGCAACTTTTTAAGGTGTAGCTACACTTTTTAAAGTGAAGTTTAGTAAATCCTCTCAAACTTGTTTTAAAATCCTCTACACAGTCACTTTTATGTACTGATAGCAATTATTCAATAATATGAAATGATCACTAAAGAGTTGTTGGTATGTTTAGTTGGTGCTAGGAAGAAGTCTTAGTTTGAAGCACTTTAAAAATGCATGTTTGTCACCGAGTAAACTGAATTTCTCCCAGATACTATTGTGTAAAGCTGAAGTACTTTATGTATGCATTCAGTTGCACCTAAGTAAATGTATTACTATTAATGATGCTAGGGTTTCCTCTGTAAGTAACAGGAAAGCTTGTAACAATTAAAGATGTCCAATTTACAGATGACATGGTCCTAATTCACTGCCAACTAAATTATGTAATTTTATTTAGTTTGTGTCATCAGTCAACTAGAAAAAAACAAACTAAAATCTGAAAGTGGACACTTTGGAACCCAACAATAAATTGATTCCTCTCCCGAGCTTCTATGGTAAATGGTAAATAGACTTGTACTTATAAATATTAAAAACTTGAACTACTACATGCTCTGGCACATGTAAGCATACAAAGTGTGGAAAATGTAAAAACAGCAACTGAAGCCTGTTAGCTTAAAACTAAACAGTGGCTCCATGATTGAGCTTTGTGGTACTCCATATCATATAATAAGTAAATAGAAGTGATTACAGTCAGTGCTGTTTTCAACATGTCAGGAATTGTGAGGAAATCCTTTTTGTGCATCATCCATCAATTTTTAAAAATTTTTTTTTTAAAATCGGAATAAATTTCCTGTCATAACGGTCATTTCCTGTTGGTGTTTGTAGGTAAATGTGAATAAAGGCAGCCACCCAAACATGGTGAAGGTGTTTGGCCCAGGAGTTGAGAGAAGTGGACTAAAAGCAAATGAACCAACACACTTCACTGTGGATTGTTCAGGAGCTGGAGATGGTAAAACGCACAAACGCAAAAATATGAAGCAATAAAGACAGGAAAACACCCACTTTATTTGTAACACATTTAGTTAAGCTGCACATTCAACCTCAAACACAGTCACCTTGGTTGTAGACTGCGAATGACGCACACACACACACACACACTTTTTCCTGGTATGTCCTGGCAATGATCTCAAGGCAGAAACATCAGGACAACAGGAAATTTCATTACGCAGAGCTGCGGACACAGTCACACTCACATCATCCTTCATCACTCACCTACATAAAAACAAAACATTGTGGCGTACACACCCACTTACTTCACAACCAGTCAAAGAGGAAGATCAGGAATCAGTTCCTAGATAGTATCATATTTAGTGTGGAAAATAAAAAGCTCCATACGGTACGTACAGATAATACTGTTACAAGCTACCTAAAAATCAGGATTTGTTAAAATCTGTTGGTGAAATAGAAAAAAATAATAATTTTTGAGCAGATTCTACAGTAATGATGGACATAGTAAGTACCTCTTGGTTTGTGTCCTGCTACGAAGCCTCAAATTTTAGCGAGTGCATAGTGTAGTTGAGATGGCTGAACAGTGTAACCACAAATTATAAGCTTTGCTTTTCATTCTACGGCCACTCTACAAGTCGGTGTCCTTTTTATAACACATTCGACCTCAAGTTTATCCCAGTACTTGCCTTTCTTTATACAGTTGCACTAATTTTGACTTCATAAAAGTGAGGACAGCAGTGTAAGCAGCCAGTAACTACTTACTTGGCTTTTGTGGGTTTATCTTCCCTTTTCTTAGATGATTTTAGGCACCATGTTTCAAAGGCTTGTCCATGTTTATATAGTCCATATGTAACAACATGGAACAGGATATCTAGACCACTTAAAGTTCAAATATGACACATTTTGACCACAACACACCCTCTTGCAGCCAAAAGATTTCAGCCGTTTGCAAATGGGGCCAGGTTCTTGAAGCACAGTTGTCCTTTAGGTCATTATGAATTTCCCCTACTTCATGTTTTCCAAAGTAAAGGAAAATTGTTTGCAAGAAGGAAACAAATTAAGTCTATTATTATAATACTATTAAATAGTTCATACAATCTCCCAATCACAAGTGTTTCCACTTGTTCCTTGTTAAAGAGAAAGCAAGATTAAAGTCTGTTCTTTGTAAAATGTCATTGAAGGCTTGACATTAGTATTTAATGTTAACAAGACACAGATGATTAAGAACATTTTTTTAATTCAGGTGGTTTATAATGAATTCAGTTTAACATCTGCATTTAATTACCATATAAATGTTTGAACTGAGATATCAGACATGGCCTGACAAACCAAACAAGAAACGTCAAAACTGAGTTTACATTAAGTATGCATTGAAACACATTAACTGAATTGTAAAATAGTATTTACATCATGTGATGCTCATGTCTTCTTCTCCTCCTATTTTACTTTTTACTGTACTGTATTTTACAGCTGTTGGTCATTTAATCAAATATTATTAATTATTGAGAATAAAACTGCTGTAATACTGTAGAAGCTTGTTAAAATTAGCTATATCTTTAATTAAATTTGATATGACATGCTCACCGGGAGAAATCTGTTTTATTGATTTATTCTTAATGCCGGTAGGTTTTTGGGTTTTTTTTCTCTTTGAGGTAAGAAAAACCAAATTAACTTATTTTCCATACCGATAACAAACAGGACTCATTTCAGACTGAGGATTTGCTGGTTTGCAAAAAAAAAAGGACTAACTTTTTTTTTCCACCACCTCTAAGCAGTAGTAAAATTTTATGCCATGTCGCTTGGCGTTCTGTTTTCTGCACACATGCTCTGCTCAGATGAAGTATAAACAAGCTCCGGTTTCCCCCACAAGGAGAGCAGTTTCAGTTGTTGTCTGTCATCGTTTCCTGTGTCATTCTGTCATACTCGGAAGTCCGTTGCTGGGACTGTTTGCTCTGCTCTGCTTCTTTACTTATAAAAACTGCAGCATTCCAGGTTCAACCTAAAACAGGAACGATGTAGCTCCCCATTGAAAGCGGCAACTATCTATACATTGTAATGTATATAGAGAGAAAGTTACACAATATTAAATGTAATTTTGTCCTTAGGTTGGGCACTCTGTAAAAAACATGGTTACACGTTTTTATGTACTTAGTTTACAGCTTGGTTTTGGCGTGTGTGTTAATTTAGGTGATGTGAGCGTGGGCGTAAAGTGTGACGCCAACATGATTAGTGACACAGAAGCTGATGTGGACTTCGATATCATCCCCAATGCCAACGACACATTCACTGTAAAATACATCCCTCCTGCAGCTGGAAAACTTACAGTTAAAGTCCTATTCACTAACAAGGTACACACACACACCTCTACACACACAGGCACAGTGAGTGGTTTGCATCTTTTGAAAACTGAGCTGATGTTTTTATATTTTTTCTTGAAAGATAAACATGCAGGGATTTTTATTTTAAATCTTTCCCGCGCAGGAAGTTCCACGGAGCCCCTTCATTGTTAAAGTGGATCCTTCCCACGATGCATCGAAGGTTAAAGCCGAGGGTCCAGGACTGGCTCGCACTGGTAAGATGCTGACATTCATTTTCTGGAGAATTGCTCTGAACAGGGCCAGTTTGTCCCCGCAAGAATACATTTACTACAATGAGTCTCACACACAGCCGAGGTGATGAATTTCCAATTAAAGTTGTCTAATTGTCACACGTTGACTCTCCGTCTCTGCCTGTGCAGGTGTAGAAAGTGGGAAGCCGACTCATTTCACAGTGTCGACTAAAGGAGCTGGTAAAGCTCCCCTGGATGTTTCCTTCTCCGCTCCCGTTAATGACTTTGACATCATCGACAACTATGACTACTCTCAGACTGTCAAGTACACACCTGCACAACAGGTATGTACAACATACACGTCAAACTCCCAACAAGCTTTACAATCATGTCAGTGCACAATGACAGCACATAATGCCTCAGGATTTAAGATTTGTGTTAAATATGAACCTTAAACATAAAGAAAAGGAATTAAAAACTATCAAATCATTAAAGGGGCTCATCAGATACACTTGATGTGCAACATACTGTGTGTTTTCACACATCTGTTTAAAAGCAGAAGAGAGTAAAGCAGCAGTTTTTATCTCATGTTGTGACCCACTTTCAGCAGAATTAAACAAAAGTACACCACGGACAAGAGCCGTCTTTGACTTGGCCTGTGCTTGTAGCTCAGCCAAAAACCTCCTTTACATTTCTGTTGTGGGCCCACTGGACCTAGAGCTTTCTTTCAAGCCACAACATACCGCATTGTTGTTAATGTCATCCAGCCTGTATTGTCGTCTATAAATCCTTTTCATCCAAAACCAGTGGAGGAAAAAAAAAAAAGAAAAAAGAGACATACGTGATGCCAATGCGGTTAATAAGATCATGACTTTATCCAGTATTTTGTTAAAATATGAAGCTGTTAACATGAACCAGTAACCTCATAGTCTGACAGCAGAGTTGTTTTTGTCCAGTTAATCAGGTGCAATGTACAAGGACACCTCTACTATGTCATACATTGGATTTTTTTTCCCCCATTTTCATGCCACTCTGGGGATAGTCAAGCATCATGGCTTTGTCTGCCTGGTCTTTGCCAGCTCTGCAACTTTAATGTTTATCTCCTCCTCATAATGGCATACACGGCTCCCTCTGTAAATATTATCTTGTGCCCTCATATTAAGAGCATCCCTAGTTTGTTCAGGCAGCCAGTATACCCTCTGACAGCACTGCAGGAGTGTTTTTCAAACTGCGTTAAGCCATAAGAAATTAATTTGTGAGCTGCTAAACTTAGTTGCTGTAAAGCGGCGTGCTTCTCCATCTACTTCCTGTTTTTGGCCCGTTAGTATAAACACATTAGAAATGAGTGTATTCTGTGTCTGTCTGCAGGGGGAGATGACCATTGTGGTGAAGTTTGGAGGAGATCCTATTTCAAAGAGTCCCTTCAAAGTTGGTGTCGCTGCTCCACTGGACCTGAGCAAAGTTTCTGTGAACAACCTGAATGGAAGTAAGAAGTCCTTCATCCATCTGTGAACTGCAGTCCAAATAAATTTACTAGAGAGAAATAAGCAGATAAATTATTTTATTATTGTGATTTTAAACTAAATATTTCTCAAATGCAATTTCAGGAGTGGAAGTAGATCTTGAGCAGCAGTTCATGGTGGACACTAAGGGAGCAGGAGGTCAAGAGCACCTGGAGGTGGCAGTGGTGAGTAAAAGTTTTATTTACATTATTTTTACTTTGTCACATAGATCATGAGGAGCTAACAAACAGATTCAGATTAACTAACAAACAGATTCAGATTAACTAGAGTATAAAAAGAAAATTACCCAGTTGTTGGACTATTTCTGACTGTGTGTGTTTGTGTATCAGCTGAGTCCCAGCCAGAGAGCCGTGCCTTGTAAAGTAGAGCCTCAGTCCGGTAATACAGGTGTCAGTTTGGTTCGTTACACCCCGAAAGAGGAAGGTGTGTATGCTGTCAACGTGTCCTACGATGGACACCCTATACCGGGGAGCCCCTTTTCTGTGGAGGCCCATCTGCCTCCAGATCCCAGCAAGGTGAGATGCCATGTGGTCCTTAAGAAGAAAAACATTTCTATGTTCATATAATATTATGCTCCTTCAAGGTTTGACTTTTTATATTTCCCTGGCTTATTATAACTAAAAAAAGAGAAAAAAGTTTTTCTTTCTGTTTATTAACATGCGGTTGTTTCTTTGGGTGTTAGGTTTTTTATTGCTTCCTCAAGTTTCTTATTGGCTGGTCCATAAATAAAAACACTAAAATTAATGTAAAAAAAAGTCTGTTAACGTAACTAGACTGTGTTTTTATACTTGTCCTGAGTGAGATGCAGACACATCATTGTCAGAGCCACTGAACTTTTTTCTGCTCTGTCATGTTTACTTACGCCTATTAGTTTGTTTTGAGTTTAGTGTCTTATTTCTCTGGATAAAATCATCAAGAAAAGAAAGAATTTAAATAAATTACACTTTAATATTAAACACATAAACAAAATAACTTTGTTCTTGTTGTTCCAGGTGAAGGCGTTTGGCCCTGGTCTGGAGGGAGGTGTAGTGGGGAACCCAGCTGAGTTTAACATCGACACCACTGGTGCTGGCGCCGGAGGTCTGGGGCTGACTGTGGAGGGACCGACTGAGGCCAAGATTGAGTGTTCTGATAACGGAGACGGCACCTGCTCTGTCTCCTACCTGCCCACTGAGCCCGGAGACTACCTGGTTAACATCCTGTTTGAAAACATTCACATCCCTGGCTCGCCGTTCAGAGCCGACGTCCAGATGCCCTTTGACCCCTCCAAGGTGGTGGCCTCGGGCTCTGGCCTGAAGAGAGGAAAGGTGAGGATGTGGAGACTGAGAGAGATTGGTGACTCAGAATTTAAGCAGATGAGGTTGCATTTGTTTAAATGCAGCTGCCTCTGCAGGGATGAGGTTTCTAAATTTGTTTGTTGTTGACCAGAAAATTGAGATGTCAATAAAATATAAAAGTCCAACTAAAATGCTTTAAGAGACTGAATGATGTAGATGATACATTCTTCAATTACTTCAGTATTTTCTTAATTTTTTTGAGCTTTGATGCTTTACGAGCTAAACCTTTACTGTCTTGCCAGGTTGGAGAGACCAGTGTTGTGAATGTGGACTGCTCTCGAGGTGGACCGGGCCTTCTGACCCTGGAAGCTGCACCAGACTCTTCAACCCACCCGACTGGCTCTGCACTGGGTTCAGGTAACACCCAGTGGTTTATTGCAAAGACATTCATTTCATGCAAGCGTCAACGTGCATCTTAAAGCAACATTATATAACTTTCTGACCTTAAAACTCCACGCTTCCTACTTAGTTTGATGGCAAACTGACATTAATTATGCATATTTCTGGAGTCGTCGTTGCCCTGCATCATCCTGAGACTGAGAACCCAAACTTGGCAACTTTGTGTTCTAGCCCAGAACATCACTTTACAGCTCCATTTCGTTTAATGGCACTGCATCATGTACCAGCAACCAGATAACAACACACTGGCAGTTTTGAACGTGCACTGTGGCAAATTAAGCAAAAAAAAAAAAAAAAAGCAAGATTACATTATCAAAGAAGCGAGGAAAAAGTGACAGAGCAGTAGATAAGACGAGTTTTACTGGCTGGAGAGTGCTCAGAGAAGAGAGAAGCTGCGAGACAGATGCTGGTTTAGCTTTCGCCACAGTGAGAAAATCTGCTAAACTTCAGTTAATTCAATTTGACTTCTAGTCCATTTTGATACTTTCAAGACATTCTGTTTACATGTAATGCCAGAAACCCCACAGTCATACCGTCGCATTCTTGATGATTGAAGCATTCCAGTTTCTTATCATGTTTGTACACTTCTGTCAAAAATGTGTTTTTTTTTGTAGTTTCAAAGCATTCATGAACAAATTTTAATATGGGAGGCGTGATGAGCAACCTAATTATTCTGTGGAGGCTTGACTTGAAAAGACTGAGAAAGATGCTGTAATACACACAAGTCAACATGTTTTTATGTCAACAGTTTAATTCACCAAGCAGTCAGATTTCAGAGAGCAAGAAGAATCCTTGAAAGCTAACCCAAACTAAACCGAGGTGACCAACTTTCAGTCTGCGGTTCTGTGGTGGAACCTAACTTTTTTTTTTGTTTGTTTTAGGTAAGAAAGTGAAGACCGAAGTAGTGGACAACAAAGATGGGACATACACAGTGACCTACATCCCCCTGACCTCTGGCATGTACACTCTGCTGCTGAAATACGGGGACAAGGCTGTCCCCGGTTTCCCTGCTAAAGTGATGGTGGACCCTGCTGTTGATACCTCTAAGGTCAAAGTGTTTGGACCTGGAGTGGAAGGACAAGGTGGGTTGTGAACCACCTGACTCAGAAAATTATACAACTTTACCAGGCCAAGTGTGAGACCCCCCTCTGTCCTCTCCCCCCCAGCTGTTTTCAGAGAAGCCACCACAGATTTCACAGTGGACGCCCGTCCTCTTACCCGACACGGAGGAGACCACGTGAAGGCTGAGGTCAGGAACCCGTCTGGGTCGTTGACAGATTGTGTAGTTACAGACAACGCTGATGGGACCTACAACATCGAGTACACTCCTTTTGAGAATGGTAATGCACCACAAGAGCACTGAAATACCTCATCCCAACTAAACTGCTGTCCGGTGAAGTCAGTTTTATTGGTTGCTGTTTGTCTTGGTCGATATTTTAGGCGCCCACACCATCCAGGTTCTGTATGACGACACTCTGGTTCCGAAGAGCCCGTTCAAGGTTTCTGTGTCAGAGGGATGTGATCCCAGCAGGGTGGTGGCCACCGGCCCCGGGCTCCAACAAGGTCTGACTGACCAGCCCAACAACTTTGACATCATCACCAGGTACTTCAGATAGTCACTTTGCAGAAACTCCACCTGAACAAATGTAAAATTATTCCTGACTCTGTTTGATGGATGTTAAGTAGTAATAAAGTAGTTATTAGTTTTAGCTAATCAGCACATGTTTGGCAACAAACAGTTTGCATTTCACATTTTTAGGCAAAAGAGATGAGTTATATGAGTTGGAATGTTGTTAAAGAACTTGCTGGCCACAGGGTATCATCCAGCTATAAATGAATGAGCTCAGATTTAGAAAAATAAGTGACCATCTATAGTATGCAATAAAAATTTTCAGTATATTGTCTTTTTTTAGCTTTACATTTGTCTTGCAGTGAAACATTTAGTTATTTTTGTATCAAGTTGCACTTATTTTAAGGTTGTTGTTCCTTTACCAGAGGGGCAGGTATCGGCGGCCTTGGCATCGCCGTGGAGGGTCCATCGGAGTCCAAGATGTCTTGCAAAGACAACAAAGATGGCAGCTGCAGCGTTGAGTATGTTCCCTTCACGCCAGGCCTCTACAATGTCAACGTCACCTACGGAGGAAAACACATACCAGGTGAGATCATCTTTTCAGAGATTAAAACTTTAAAAGAAGGGTTGACGGTGAGTGAGTGGTTCAGGTATTTTGCCTTTTTTTTAATTTATTTTTTTATAAAGATGACTTTAGGGTTTTCTAAACCAGATTTAGCAACATGTTTAAAAATAATCAGTCTACATTTTAATCTAAATCATCAGAGAAGCTGTTAGACATTTATGACTGAAACAAAGATCAATAAATAAATGTAAAGGTAAATAATTCCCATCCACATGAATAAAGGAATAAAGTGAGCTCTAACACGCGTTTGTCTTTCAAGTGTTTTATGTAAGTTTTTAAAAACCTTGCTGGCTGTTCTCTAATTTCCGCCTATAAACGGGCACTGATGCTAAAACATGTGGTTGAAGTTTAGTCGGTGTTTATAAGGATGTTGTCAATGTTTATAGCTGGTTATATAAAAAAAACAACACAGACACACGCCGACTGTTTTAATTTAATGTTTTAAAGGTGTGAAGTTACTGGCTCACATTTTTAAAAAAACCCAAAACGCTTCTCGGATTAATTGACTGTTCAAAAAAGCTTGAAGTGTTTCCTTCTTCAGCACCTTTCGTGGCAGCTGTGGGTTTGTGGTTCTGTTGCTTGGAGGCCTCAGCTGGAAGTGCAGAGATTTTTCTGTTTACCAGTTATAAAGCTAAGTGCAACAGTAAATTAGCTTGTACAATATGCATTCGTAACACAGATGTAAAAAGGTGAACTTGGGACACAGCAAGGAAAGAACCTGTCTGCTGCTTGCGTAATTTCCACATGTACTGATGAATAACAATATTCTTATGAATATATTTGTCACAGACATTTAAAGTAAATTTGTTTTTGCATCAATATTTCCTCATACCAGGAAGTCCATTCAGCGTTGCAGTGAAGGATAAGGTGGACTCCAGTAAGGTCAAGGTGTCTGGTCCAGGTTTGGACTCAGGGGTCAGAGCAAATATCCCACAATCCTTCACTGTGGACTGCAGGAAGGCAGGTGAGGCCCTGCTGGCTGTGGCCATCACTGGTCCTAAAGGAGTCAGGGAAGAGGTGGAGGTGACGGACAATGAAGATGGGACTCACATGGTGTCCTACATGCCATCTGTGGAGGGACCTTACTGTGTGTCTGTCAAGTATGCAGATCAGGACATCCCCCGCAGGTAAACGGTACACACATTAGGGTCATTTGACAGGGTGCTGGAGTCTTCTGGAGTCCAATCAATTTTAAGATGGGCTGATCTTGTGTATAATCTTAAGAGGAAGATGATGTTTTGCACACTGACAATGGGTGGTTGGAGCTTCCCGGTGTGTTTGAAAGCACTGGATCAGTGGTTCTCAAACTTTTACGTCACGTACCACTTTAGAAGGTACCAGGTTCTCCAAACACTTTAATGACATTAAAATATATTAAGAGATCTTACATTTCCCATCAGCCACATTTTAGACATGGGCAGGTTCGTTCCAAATGAACATGATGCATCATAGAGTGGTGGCAGCTGTATTTGTAAAGAGTGTTTATTACCAGAACTGATATTTAAACCTTCTTAATAAGTCAAGTAGTGCTTTTAACCACCGATGGTGCCTACATGGACATGTCACTGTAAAGGAAAGCAACTGTTGTTGCTAGGCTACAAACACCGCATCCTAAGGCATTCATTGATCTCTGGAGACTTCAACATCTCCCTCTCTGCAACTTTTCAACAACTGTCAGCTACTCTACTGAAGAAAATAAGATGTTGGACTTATTTAATGCAAATTTTAAAAATGCATACAATCCTCTACCCCGTCTCCTTCAGGAAGATCAGACCATAATCTCCACCTCCAAGCCCATTGTTCAGCAACAACCAGTCATCACACAGACTATAAAAACCTGGTTTAATTAAGTTGAAGATTACCCTCTTCATAATCTCTCAATCTGTCCTTACTGGAATTTTTTTTATTTTACCATTGGAGATCTAGTACCACCTATCACTAGTTCACATAACACAGTTTGAGAACTATGGGACTAGATTTAAAGAAAAATCCACCGATTCTTTCCAGCTCAACTGATTGGGTGACAGATGGGTCTTAGTAATAAAACATCCGCTTGTGGGACTTTGATTTAGAGATCTTCTGATAAATGTGTGACTTTGAGTTTTTATCAGTGTTTTTTTTGACGCTTCATTTTACCTCTGTCTGTGGCCTCTTCAGTCCCTTCAAGCTTCGGGTTCTGCCGACTCATGATGCCAGTAAGGTACGAGCCAGCGGTCCCGGCCTGACCAGCGGTGTCCTCGCCAGCTTCCCTGTTGAGTTTAATATTGATGCCAAAGATGCCGGTCAGGGCCAACTAAGCGTACTGATCACAGTTAGTAACACACAAACATGCACACACACATGGCTGTACTAAAATACACACAACAACAAAGGACATCTTATTTTAACTGTGTCTTTCTTTCTCTTCAGGACCAAGATGGTAAACCAAAACAACCTAGTATCCATGACAACGGTGATAGTACATACTGTGTGTCTTATATCCCAGACCGTACTGGCCGTTACACAATCGTCATAAAATATGGTGGCGATGACATCCCAGCGTCACCCTACAGAGTCCGCGCCACGGCAACTGGCGACGCCAGCAAGTGCACTGTGACTGGTATGAAGCACAGCGGAAATGTCTCACTGAAAACACAAATAAAACACATCTAATGTAGTTTCACCCTCTCAGGTCCAGGTGTGGGTCCCACAGTGGCCATCGGCGAGGAGCTCGGCCTGGTGGTTAACACTAAGGGTGCCGGTAAGGGGAAGGTGAGCTGCATGGTGGTACAGCCCGATGGCAGTGAGGTGGAGGCTGAGGTGCTTGAAAATGAAGATGGCACCTTCGACATTTTCTACACTGCGCCGGTGCCCGGGAACTACGTCATCTATGTCCGCTTTGGAGGAGAAAATGTCCCACACAGTCCCTTTAAAGTCATGGTGAGAGAAAGGAGCCACCTTGTGTGTGTTACCTGTTTTCTGAGAACCAAAATGGATCCACATAAACGGTGATATGTTATAATTTTGAATGCAGCAAATAAGGCCTGACATAAGGAGGAAGCACAGAATCTCTGCTTACTGTAATTTAAGCATTATAGATGGGGCTTTTTATTGCACCACCTGTAATGTTTTATGTAAAGCACTTTGAATTTTCTTGTATATAAAATCCATCTCAAATGCTTTAGTAAAACCTTGTTTGTAACCTAACAGAGGTGCACATGGAGATGGATAAAAGAGTGTTTTTTAATATATGTTTGAGCGTGTGCTTGTAACCTCTATAACACCCATATTAATCACTCGTCTCGATGGGGTCTTTAACCTTATGGGTACTATTTCTGGGTCCTGCTTAGGATTGTTTTTAGACTGTTCACACTGATTGCAAGTTAATAAAATGCCTTAAGGACAGCTTGGTAAGCTTGCAAGTGTGTGTCCATGAGAATGTATAAAATCCCAAATTTCAGTGAATCCTACCTTAATCAGAGTTGCACATTTAAACATCTGGAATGGGACTACGCATGTGTGTGTTAGATTTCTTAATCCTTAATGTCAATCCTCAGGCTACTGATGAGGTACCCATCATTCAAGAGCAGACGTCTCTCCAGAAACAAGCCTCTCCCCCTGGAGCTGGCTTCCAGCCATGGGTACCCCAATGCACACACCATCATACTCACTCACACACATTCAGATTTTTCAGCTATTTTTTTCACATTTATATGCTTTACTGTCACTCAGAGGCAGTAGATTGGCCCAAAATAAGCCAAAATGTTTTGATGGTGAATGTCTGTTTATTTCATAATAAATTATATTGTTAATTAAGAATCATACTGCACGAATATGAATGCACCAGTGATGGAGTCTAAATGATTTTGGGTTGCATTATATTGACTAATATACAAACATACACACACTCATCTCTGTTGCAGGTGAATGGCTACAGGTTAAACTTTATCCCCTCTCTCTCTTCATTCTGAAGTTTACTCACTCTACCACTTTTTCTCCTCCATGTCATGGCTTCTCTTTTTGTCTCAGCCAGTGGGATCACAGCAAACATGTAACATCAATAAATGGTTTCTGGTGTTTGAGAAAGTTTATTCTATAAGGGTTTTGTTTTGGTGCTCTCATGTCTTGTTCTACCCTGGTGCACTCTTTATCACTATGGCTGCAGCACAGTTTCCTTGTCATCATCATAATCACCATAATCATCATGCTCTTCCTCCTTCCTGCTCCATTGCACTACACTTTCCAGGATGCCCCTGAGTGGGCAAGGCTTGGATGCAGCATCAGCATGTTTGCAGTGCAGGTCTCTGTGAAGGTGTTTTCATACTGAAGTCTGTTTGTTTTCCTTATAGGTGACATCAGATGGCTATAAGTCAGTCAACAGCAGCATTAACGGTAGCGGCTTCAGACCATTTGACATGGTGATACCATTCTCCTTCAGGAAGGGAGAAATCACTGGTGAGGGACAGATGGATGCTCTGCTGGCAATTTGTCCTAAGAAAGATGAAACATTTGCCAAACTTTGTGTGAAAAACCAGATCGTGAAAAGAAAACAAGATCTTAGGCCTTTAATTTTTTCTCCAGGTGAGGTGCTGATGCCTTCAGGTAAATCTGCTCAGCCATCGATCACAGACAACCTGGATGGGACGGTCACAGTACAGTACTCTCCTACTGAGGCTGGACTGCATGAGATGCACATCAAATACAATGGGACGCACATTCCAGGTCAGCACACACAAACACAGAACCTCAGTGACAGGATTTATGTTCCTTCAGCCACATCTGATAATGATGTTTTTATGAAGGTGAAATAGTGACACCTGGTGGCCATAAAAAGAAATGTGGCTTGTTCGTTTGTTGACTGTTCCAAGACTGGTCCCACAGTAGATATTAAACAAATGTTTTTATCAGGATTTAAATAATACAAATTTTTTTATTTAGAAGTGTTTTGTCTATTTAAGTCAAGAAAAAAATTGTTATTCTGGTTGTCAAGCTTTTAGTTTCATAAAAAGGTTTGTGCACATATGCAACAGCTGTTTGTGTTTTCAGTCTCGTCCAGATTTAATCCCATTCATCCACTAAAGTATTAACGAGGCTGGACTCTGATGTTGGGTGATTTACAGTCTAATTCATTACGTCACCAAGGTGTTGTATCAGCTTTTTGCAGTCAGGGTCTCTCAGTTCAAGCTGGAAAAATCCAAAGCTTTCTGGACCAACTTTGGACATGGTGATGGTCAGAAAATATGTTGGAGAAGAGAAATGGCCATCACTCTTGAGTGAAACTGATAAAATGAGAAATAAGATGTCCTGATCAAGAGCAGACCTCTTGTTCACAAGTCCTCTTCTTACCACTACTCTAGTAGTTGATATGCAATATTAAAAGACCAAGTCTGTACCTGGCCCAACAACACATTTATACCCAACCCCAGTTCTTCCCTGTGGCAACACCCTTCAGTGTTGCAGGTAAAAGGCCCCCTTTTTCTTTTCGGGGATCGAGAAGGAGTGGTCTTTTAGCCATCCAAAAGGCCCCCAAAGGGTAGGATAGACCCCTTCTCCACGTCATACCTACAAAGCAGAATAGGAGGGCTATGATTGGATTTGAATTGAACCTTAGACGGCACGATTCACTTATCTATTGGTTGCACATCCTTATTTGGGGACCATGACAGCTTTTGTTTTTTTACGTTGCTTATGTTTGTATGTGTGCTTGTGTTGCAGAGTCTCCCCTTCAGTTCTATGTGAATCATGTCAGTAGTCCCTATGTGACAGCTTACGGCCCTGGACTGAGCTATGGTGTCGCTAACAAGACGGCCAAATTCACTGTCTACACAGAGGATGCGTCTGACGGTACGCTGGCTAACGGCACAGAGCAGCTAAATGCAGAAATGATAAACACATTCAAAGAATTCATGAAAAATGTTTTTAGAGATGTACTCTGAATTATAACTTCCTAGGTTTTTCTGTTTAATTATAATTTAAATAATCTAATTGATTATTATTAAATAATATTAAACGTGCAGATTTATATTGTTCTGTCTGAGCTATTGTTTATCCGTATATCCAGGAGGTCTGGACTTGGCCATTGAAGGTCCGTCCAAAGCAGAGATCAGCTGTGTGGACAACAAAGATGGGACGTGCAGCGTCAGCTACCTGCCCACGTTGCCGGGAGACTACAACATCATGGTCAAATACAACGATGACCACATCGCCGGCAGCCCCTTCACTGCCAAGATCACTGGTCAGACTCCAACACAGTTACTGATTCACAGCAGCGGTAGATTACTGATATTCTTGTTTCTGACCCTCCTAATATTTTCTACTACATTTGAATTTATATCGTAATCTAGAATAAATTTGTTGACATTGATTTTTTTTTTTTGACCTATAGAGGATTCAAATATCACACATTAATAATTTGTGGTTTCCTCCATCAGAGAGCAGAATTTCTGCTCTTTATGTGTCTTTATTTTCAGACTTCTTCCCAGTGGTTTCCACATAGCCTGACTTTATTATCAGAGTTCCAGTGTATTTTAAACCCTAATGGAGCAGCAAACATCTGCTGAACATGAAGCATACACACAAGCTTCTTTCAAAGAAAACTAAACTCTAGCTTTTCCTTTGTGTAAGGAGGGAAACAATCTAAATGCTATAAGCTTTATTTGGGCTTCATGTTTGTAGTTTCTTTACTGTTTGCTCTCTATCATGTTTGTATTTTATTTTTCCTGGTTTTGCTGGTGTCTTCTCTTTCACTTTAATTGGCTTTAGCTCCTCGCTGATAGCTAACTCAGCTTCTTCCCCTGCAGCATTTGATCAATATCAAACATATTCAGCCAGGGACTGAGATGCCTCATTGAGCGTCTCTAATCACATCTTCACTCATTCTGATTGATGACTGATGATAAAATTGTCAATTTGCCTCAGATCTGGGTCGTTTGTCTACAAACTGTTTTTGAGGTGAACACCGGCCTTAAATTCGTATAGCAAGAACTGGTCTTAAAGTTGTTCTTTTGCACCTGTAAGAGGACTGCTGCTGGTGACATGACACCAGCTAACTTGGACACGTTAAAATAAAATGGGCAAAAAATGGCAAAAAAGATGAAAAAAAACAAGTGTCAAGTGAGGAAGGGTTTTATAATACGGAGGAGTAAATATGCATGACTTGTGAGGGTTTAGCCTAATGTCCGTGTGTATCTTTCAGAGGACAACCAGCGTCGGTCTCAGGTGAAACTGGGCTCGGCAGCAGATTTCTCTCTAGACATTAATGAGACAGACCTCAGCCTGCTGACCGCCAGCATCAGGGCACCTTCTGGCCGCGACGAACCGTGCCTGCTGAAGAGGATGGCCAACAACCACATTGGTAACACACAAATATAGATTTTTAAATCAGAACAGGAAATGATTTATATTCTCATAGTTGTCTCATTCCTAAATTTCTCGTCCCAGGTATCTCCTTCATCCCCCGGGAGGTTGGTGAGCACCAAGTCAGCATACTGAAGAACGGCCGGCATGTCCCCAACAGCCCTATCACTATCATGGTGATCCAGTCTGAGATCGGAGATGCCAGCCGGGTTAAAGCTCACGGTGACGGCCTCGTCCAGGGGACCACCTTTAACAACGCTAGCTTTGTGGTCGATACACGAGAGGCCGGTCAGTACAGTGGACTCTACACGGCAGTTATAATAAAGATCAATAATAACTGAATGACAAACATGCAGGAGAATTTTTAGCACCAGTCTAATTCATTCTGTATGTTTGTGCGCAGGTTATGGTGGTCTGGGTCTGTCCATTGAGGGTCCCAGCAAGGTAGACATCCAGACAGAGGACATTGAGGACGGGACCTGTGGAGTAAGCTACTGTCCTACTGAACCTGGAAACTACATCGTCTCAATCCGCTTTGCTGAGGATCACGTACCAGGTAAGAACATAATTCACAGCTTCCACTGCTGGAAATCACAACAGTTTCCAAGTAAGAAATGAAATATGGAAGTCTTCTTCTGAGTGACGCCAAGAGGCGGAAGGAAGGAAGCATATTTACCATCCTTTAAATATGTTCATAAACAGGTAGTCCATTCACTGTGAGGGTGACAGGTGAGGGTCGCATACGGGAGAGCATCACTCGGCGACAGAAGGCAGCATCCGTCTCCAGCATTGGGAGTGTGTGTGACCTCAACTTAAAGATACCAGGTACACACAAATGCACACACCATGCTCATAGGAAAGTTTTACCAGCTGTCTTCAGTGAGAGTCAGCGGAGTAACCACAATGAAACCATGAAAAGATCCAGACTGTGTGACATCATGTGTGGAAACGTCCTCCATCATCAGAGCTGCTAAGCCTCCTTTTCTCAAAACATTTCCTGCAGCTTCATTTCTCAGCTGCAACTGTTGCTCTACTTTGTCCCTCTCCTGATCTTCTCTAACCATTATTTTTAGATTTTTTATTCTTCTTGTTTCCTTCTTCAATCCTGTCAACATTTTATTATTCTTTCTTTCCTTTTTGTTCTAATCTACTTTTTCCTCCTTTCTCCTTCACATCTTCTCTTCAGCTTCCTCTTCTTTCCCTTCTGTAATCCTTCTATTTCCTTCTCCACCCTTGTCTTCCTTTCCCTCTTCTTCCTCCTCCCACTTATCTCTCTCCTCCAGTGACTTGGTTCCTCCTGGTCTTGTCTCAGCAGCTCCTTTGTCCCACCTCCTTCCGCTCCTTCTGCTCTTTCCGGTTGTCTGGAAGATCCAGCTATCTCACAGCTCGTCCCGCTGTTGTCACCAGGGTCCGGAGCCTCTCCCCTGGGCGTGTCCGTCTCATTTCTGGCCTCTCTGGTCTGGTGCTGACGGGAGGAGTGAGATCAGCAAGGGGTGTTTGGGTTGTTGATACCCGCAGTTCAGTTGGCAGTGCCGAGGTGGAGGGTGCGTTGAAATAATAGGGGTTGCAGCTGATTTCACTTCATCTTTTACATTTTTGGGCAGAGAAATGGATGATAAACAGCTTTGTGACTTATTCAGGCTCCTTCACTTTCTCGTATACTTGGACTAACTGAAGCTAACAGTTTTTCCTTTAGTCTAAACCCAAAATGACAAATATAAAGCATATATTTATAAATCTTGGCAAAAATTAAAAAGTCAAACTCTGGCTTTTGAGAGCAGAAATACATCATCCAAATCCACTGTTTTTGTTTTTATGGGAGTAAAATACCATTTTTTAGATGTTCTTTTTCAAACCTTTTTTTCTTGCCTTTCAAAACTATTTGTTTTCTCATTTTCATCAAATTTTCTTGCAGCTTTATTAGCAGGATGTTTAAATATAAGCAGCCTTCCCAAGAAAATGCATGACCAGTTCCAAACCTGCACCATATTAAAGTCCATTACCATCTGTCTCTTGCAGCGATCGACATGCAGGACATCACCGTTGAAGTTACGTCTCCATCTGGAGCCAGTCAACCCGCCGAGCTGGTTGCCGTTGGCAGCGATACGTACTGTGTGCGATTTGTGCCTACAGAAATGGGCATACACAGCGTCAGTGTGAAATACAGGGGTGTCCACGTGCCTGGAAGCCCCTTCCAGTTTACTGTGGGGCCACTGGGAGAGGGCGGTGCTGCCAAAGTGACAGCTGGAGGTCCAGGACTGGAGGGTGCTTTGGCAGGAGAACCAGGTGAACAAAGTCTGTGTCTTTCACTGCAGATGTGTGAAGTCTGAGGTGATGATAGAATAAAATGCTCTGTTTTAGTTTATTTATTCATTCATAAAACTTCTTTAAACAACTGGATGAATGGGGAAGGCAAATTTGTGTTCTAAGTATTTGCTAAATGTTCTCTCTGTGATCCATCAGCTGAGTTCAGCATCTGGACGAGGGAGGCGGGTGCTGGTGGGCTCGCCATCGCAGTGGAAGGACCCAGCAGGGCTGAGATCTCCTTTGATGACCGCAAAGATGGATCCTGCGGCGTCTCGTACATTCCTCAGGAGCCTGGTAGACGACACTCTGAGTTTACTTAATAACTACACTTCAAGGTATCCGTCACACTCGAGTTACATTCTCGTCCCTTCTCTCCAGGTGATTATGAGATTTCGGTGAAGTTTAATGACCAGCACATACCTGACAGCCCCTACCTGGTTCCTGTTGTTGCTCCAGCGAATGATGCTCGGCGCCTCTCTGTTGCCGGCCTTCAGGTGAGGCATGAGGAGACACCTCCACACCCAGGCTGTCCTGGTTTGTTAAAGGGCTCTGAGGCACAGTTGCATAAAAAAGTGATGTTGTAAGCAAAGACAGAATTTGCTCCGTTACAAAGCTGATGCAACTGATGTGGGGGTTTGACTGGTTTGGGTTCATTGTGGCACCACGTTTATTACAGTTGCTTTGGTAGAGGTTACTATAAAGGCCCGCACATTCCCTCTGTGATGTTGCAAAAACAGAGAGCAGAAATTGAACCCCGTAACTTCTTAACAAAAAACGTTTTTCTCATTTAAAGCAAACATAACATCCAGTGTTAAGTCTCAGCTGTATCTCTGAAAGCCCACATCGGTCCAACTTCTGCAGTGCAGTTACTCGGCTTGAAGTGGCTGTTTTTTCTTTATGCAACTGGCCTCGTGGATGTGACCGCAGCCAAGCAAACTCATGGTTTCTGTGATCACATTTTGGCCTGAGAGAGGTGAAATAATGGAAAAATAATGGTCTAAGGTGGATCTCTTTCCACCCACTATAGACAGAACCCTGGTCAGTGAAATCTTAGGTATTTATCAGCAAGTGCAGAAGTAGTCTTGGATAAATTTCTTGGACCAACTGATAACTCCTAAGATGTTAGAATAGAAATGAGACTAGTTTGAGAAGCTGGTTCTTAAGGTGATCAGTACATTTACTTGATTTATAAATTAATCTGTTAAAACGGATCTAATTAACATGACTTTAATATTCGTGATACATTATTATCATACAACTAAAATAATTCAACTTAACTAAAAGTACTACCACGTTATTGTGAAATTCTGAATATATTAAGTAATGTATCCTACACAGGTGGTCAGAGTAGCTGAGTTGGATATCAGTGAGGACGTCATCTCTCTCAGCCGTTTGCCTGGCTCTGATCATTCCTCCTTTTATTTGGTGTGGAATTGTTGGTGTTTCTCTTGTGTTTCATTTAAAGGCTTTTAACAGCATCCTCATCATCATCATCAGCTCTCTGACTGTGCAGCTGCAGCAGATGGGTCGGCCACAGCAGGTTTAATGTAAAATATTTCAAATTTTATTATGAAGCTTCGGCTTCTGGCATAAAATTTAAAATATTTTCATGAAACAAAATTATCAAAGAAACAAAAAAGAATTAGTGTTGTTGAAATGTGACCTTAGTACAGTTTCATCACTTTTACAGATTCTAATGCATTTAGATTTCTTCTTTTAATCTCATGTCTGCAGATTTATAGCGTAGATGGGAATAATTTCAGATGTTTAGCGCACAGTTTATGCCAGAGCTAATTTTAGATCAGGAGCCACATTCTGCACAGTCATTCGGACCAGTAAAACAGCTGATAACCTATAAATAATGAAATCTTTCCATCTTTCTCTTTTTGTTTTAATGCAAAGGAGTACAAATACATTATAAAGATTTTCTCACTCACTTCGTATATAAAACAAATTCTATAGTTTATGTATATTTTTGTATTTTGTTTTTTTAATTTTATTTACATATTTACTCATTTACAAATACATTACAACTAACGATAACAATGGATCTAGAAAATTGCATAGCATTTAATCACATCAGTATTTCACAATATGATTAGAGTAACTTGTCAAGAAGTAGAAGTTATTTTAAATTTACATATGTGTACATTTCTACATCTGTGTAGAAAACCTGAGCACCTGCACTGACTTCATAATGCAAACAGAAATCTGATCTAAGTAAGAAAGATTGTCCTCCTGGCTTGGGAATGTTTTATGTTTAAACTAAGGGTGGGACTTAAAAAAAATGTATCTAATTAATTAGGGGTTTGCAATTAATTTTGTTCAATCGCATAACAGTGGCCCCCCCCCCAAAAAAAAACAGCATATTTTTATTTAAATGGATTTTAGTGGGCGAATCAAATCAAATAATAGACAGACATTAATATTATAAACTCATGCTCTAATAATACTAAATGATAATAAATTGTAATAATAAAAATACATTTCATTGCATTTCAATAAAAACAATATGAAAAAAGAAATAGAAAATATCCCTAGCCAGATTTTGAACAGTTAAAGTACCATTTTAAGTGCTTTAACTAGCAGCTTCAGTTGTTCTCTAATTAAGAGTCTAGAAAAAGTTACAGAACTTTTAACTTCTTAAAAGTTTTTGTCCACACTCTTCATTTATAGGCATCAGTATCTGAAGGTAAGCCAGCAGCAGCTTTGCATGTTTCATTTTAAGTCTGGTCATGGAGCAGAAGTGAATGTCTCCTGCTCTGACTGCAGCTGGGCCTGCAGAGGAAGTGAATGAAATGTGCTTTTAATCAGTCTCCGATAACACCAGGAAAAATTACTAGACTGGTTGCTAATCACTTTATTGAAATTGTTGCTAGAATGGTATGAAAGCTCGCTAAATATAGCAACAGTCGCTAAGTTGTTAGCCGAGCTCTAACGTGTGCACCAGTTAGGGCTGGACAATAATTCAATATCGATATACAGTGAGGAAAATAAGTATTTGAACACCCTGCTATTTTGCAAGTTCTCCCACTTAGAAACATGGAGGGGTC
>JBAMHW010000003.1:12096657-12107079 GCA_037177495.1 Rhadinocentrus ornatus | reverse complement strand
GCACGTGGAGGCCACACACACTACTGAGCCTCATTTTGACTTGTTTTAAGGACATTACATCAAAGTTGGATCAGCCTCTAGTGTGTTTTTCCACTTTAATTTTGAGTGTGACTCCAAATCCAGACCTCCATGGTTTTATTAATTAAATTTCAATTGATAATTTTTGTGTGAATTTGTTGTCAGCACATTCAACTATGTAAAGAAAAGTGTTTGATAAGAATAGTTCATTCATTCAGTTTTAGGATGTGCTATTTTAGTCTTCCGTTTATTTTTTTGAGCAGTGTGTGTCTACATATATATAAATATATAAATATATATATATATATGAACATTTTTTAAGTGATTTGAATTGGTAAGATTTTTAAATAATCTTAATGTGACTGTCATCTTCAGGGTATAGGGCGGAGTCTATACCTGAAAAGGCGTGGCCACATTGTACCTGAGGAGAAATTTGACTTTCCACTGCTGTCATCCTGGGAGTACGGCTGGAGGCTGGGTAAGATGGAGGAAATGTTTGCTGTATGTCACTTTAGCTCATGTGTCTAAAATCTGCCAAAATATTATTGCTTCATTAGGTGTACTCTGAGATTCTATAATATATTATTAAGACTTTAAAGCATTAATTTTATGATTAATTATAAAACAATTTACACAATTAAAACTTAAAGCATTTAATCGCAGTTTAATATCGATTAATGTGGAACTTTTTTTAATGCACGAGTTCTTTCTACACCAATTACACTGGAACACACTTCAGAGCTTGGATAACAACTTAGCGACTTTGGCGCTATATTTAGCGACTTGTCAGACCCTTCTACCAACTCTATTTTAAATAAGTGCCCAGCGACAAATCTGACCTTTTCTGGTGTTACTTGAATGAGATTGACGCAAAAGCACGTTTAGTTTACTCAGCAGGAGACGTTCACCTCTGCTCCTTGACCTGACTGACAGTGAAACGTGCACAGCTGCTGCTGGCTGAGCCCACCCTGCTTGCAGTCAGATATTATTGCCTATTAATGAAGAGTGTGGACAAAAACATTTAACAAGTTAAAAGTTCATCTTGTAGACTTGTAATAAGAAAACAGTCAGGGCTGTTAGTTAAAGTACTTAAAATGACACTTCAACTTTAGGTCTGTTCAATATTGACCAGATATATTTCTTAGTTCGTGTTCTACTGTTTTGATTTAAAATGCAAAAAAAATGCATTTCTCCAGACATCACTAGAGCGTGAGTTTACAATGTTAATGTCTGTGTCTATTATTTAGTCGTCCACTAAAATCCACAAAAAAATATTGCTTTTTGGTGCAAATATTGTTAACCATTATTGTTCAAGAGTAATTAATTACAAAGACTGTAACTATTTAGCTTATTTTTTTAATCCAGCCCCACCCCTAATATATAAGGATTTAAATGTTTTGGCTTTTTGTGCATTTGTGTCATGAAGCTCAGTCAACACTCGATCGAAAATTGAACGTTTTCACTATTCTTTTAAAAACAAAGACCTGCAACTTAGAAATAGCATTTTACCCATCTGACAACAGGATCCAGATATATTTGAGTCTTTCCGGCTAACTGATGGCTAGCAGCTCCAGGTTTGTTTGTAGCTGGACTGCTTAGAGTATTAGCTTAACTTAGGTTTATTCTACCATGTTGTAATTGCTCCTTCATCAATGGATTACTGTGTTCTAAGCAAGAAACAAACCAAATCCCACACTGGTCAAATATGCGCATGGACCTTGCAAAGTATACCAATTTTTATAAGATTCATGAGATCACAATCAGAACTAAAAGTGCTGCATGGCTTCCCACAATCCACTTGCCTAAAACAAAAATGATTTTAAGTGAGATTGCACGATATGACTATAAAACGACCCAGATGACTCAACAATGGCAGTCCTTATTAGGACTGGTACGACAATGTGGTTCTGGTTTGTCCTCCAATTGATTAAAACTCAATTAGTTTAACAGACAGATGCTTTATCAAGTCACATAATAAACGTTTTCTTTATCTTCCTGCCTTCATTCAAAAGATCTCCATTAAGGATTTCTAAAGACACTGTTGAGCAAGCTTCAGCTAAAATGAAGGAGTCAGCATAGGTCTGTAGTTTCTATCTTTTCTATTTTTTAAACAAAGCGATTAATATCTTTTGCTTTTATCTACAGGGGACTTTAATCTGAATTATAGGACTCCGCCTTTTGCCAGGTTGTCAGTGGTGAAAAGCACTTTCTTTGCCAGGAATGGAGTTTTCAACATCCCATCAGCTACTGACACTGTGGGATAAAGTTTGTCTTTCAGACAGCTGTGAGAGATTCACTTTAATGAGAGTTAAGGGCAACTTCAACTCTTTCAAGTAATATTTTTACACCAGATTAGGCCTGCAGAAGTTTTTCTTTTTAACAGTGGTAACAAATTCCCATGTTATACCCCAATTTATGGTATTTTGGGTTTTTTGTTATCGTAAACCATTTTGAAGTCAGAAGCATGCCGTGCACTTTACACTCAGGTCTTCATTGCTACCTCCTCCTTTGAACAACTTGACTATGGCACTTAGGTCTTTTGTTTATTGTCATTTATGTAACAACCATATTTCCACAGGGATAGTAAACTTTTATTTAGTTCCATTAACAGGCTGATTGAAACAAACTTTAGGATAAATTCAATTGTTTGTTCAAATTTAACCCCCCCAAACCACCACCACCACCCCTTTAAAAAAAAAAAAAAAAAAAGTAAAATAAAATAACTTCCTGTAGTGATGTGTGTTTACCATTGACTTCCCCATGAAGATCCTTATCATTTGATACCATGTGATTGATATTTAATGACCTCCTGGCCTGGCCTGGCATGACTCAGAGAGAGTCAACTAAACCTGATGCTCTGGTGTTTTTAAACAATGAGCTGCAGGAGAAAATGTCACACAACACACCACTAAATATTTTATTCCCTATCTCCTCAAATAATATCCTTTCCCACATGGTGAAATTTTCCTTTTGTTCTGTGGACTTTCAGAGTTAAAGATTAGTTGGTAACACTTATCAAAGAAGATTTAATTTCCTTAATGTGAATATAAAAAGTAGTACCACTTGTGAGACTTGTATATGGAAACATAAGACGCTGTATGTGAACCAAACAGCAGACCCAGGCTGATCCCACCAGTGTTCAATGGGGTTGAAGCCAGGAGTGCAGGCCATTAAACCCTATCCACTCCCAAATTCTGGAGGTAGTCTCTGATAAACCCCACACTGTGGGGGTGAGTGTTGTCATCTTGGAGGACAGAGTTTGGTTCAGACTGTGCAGATATGGGTTTGCTACTGGTTGCACAATCTCATCTCGATATCTCTGCATAGAGATTGCCTCCAATGATGACAAGCCTGGTTTTTCAGGTGAGGGAGATACTGCATCATCCCACTACCTCCACCAACAGCTGTTGCTCTATCAGTGCAGCAATAAAAATAGCGTTCGCATCTTCTCCACACTTTATCAAACCCAACTGATCGTTGTAGCAGCGTCCATGCTCACAGGTGCTCCTATTTAGGAGCCAATCAGGCATCGGATTGTCAACCCTTGTGGAACCAGAAGCTCAAAGCAAGAGTCTGTAGCATAGCAAGTTGTTTGGCATTGGCAGCGAAAATTTTTTAAGTTTTTCATGGGCACAAACTGCAAACTCTGCTGTCTTCCCACAAATCCTGCAAATTTAGCACCATTTGACAGGAAAATTAACTGGATTTTCAACAGTATAATATTTATTGCCAGCAATCATTATTACAACAAAGAACAACTTTATTTAACATCCAATATACTGTTTGAATGCTCGGTTTGATTTAGCCTGATAAGCACTCATATTTGATAACTGAGTAATTTTTCATGTAAAAAACAAACAAACAAAAAAAAAACCCAAACAGTTTAAAGTCAAAGTTTTCATAGCTTGCCTTGTTGTTGTTTTAGTAGTTTTGCTTCAGCAGAATTACTGAAAACGTCTTCCACTACTGACAAATTAACATTTAAAGTCGTAAGGCTGACCTGGACAACTACTGCTGCCAGGAATTATTACTGCCAACATATATATCTGAGCTGCTGATGCAATAAAAGCCCCCAAGACTTCTAAGATCATCTGGGTCACGTTTATTTTCTATCCTGATAGTTAAACTAAACAATCAGTATTTAGTTTTTGTGCTTCTGATATCTGGAACAATTGATCAGAAATCCAGTCTGATCCAGACCTTAGTTCTTCTAAGTCGGGTCTTAAAACTATTCACTAGTCACAGCTTTTAATTAGGATAGGGAGTTTTTATACTTATGGCTGCAAACAAAAAATAAATAACCATATGCTGACTTCAGCTAAAACATCCTACCCTGAAGTTCTATAATTATTATAAACTTAACTCGTGATATAGAGACATCAGCTTTCACACTGTGACTTCAGAGAGAGGAGTTTTGCAAAACGCGTGATAGTCACAAAGACTTTAACAGTCACCTTCTGTGTATCAGAAACATGTCTGCTATATAGTGTGGTCTGTGTGCTGCACCTAATTATGATTTCACTCAGTGATTCATGTATTGTAGTTTACTTAAATAGTAAAATGTATTTTGTCTAATATATGTTCTGCCTCTCAGGTGTTTTTATCGGGAAAATAAAGTTAAAAAAAAAGAAAGATAAGGAGGTTTTCTTTAATATACTGTCTCACATATAAAGAGTGATTATGACTTCTGTTTGTATCATATGTAACTCACTGTATGTATTCTTTTACCTTTTTTTCTTATCATGTTTGGCACATCGGGCTGCCTTATGTATGAAATATGCTGTATTAATAAATTTGTCCTGTCTTGCCTTGCCTGACTCAACTGTACTCTGTAACTGTATATTGTCATTACATTAAATTAAATGCGTCCTCAAACTTTTGGAACTGATGCAAAACACTCATGGTGCCTGATCAGGATGCAAAAGCTGATCAATCAGAGCAGGCTGGGCTTTTCCAGCTTTTGCTTGACTCAAAAACATTGATATGAAGAATTTAATGAGACTCAGAAAGCTGTTTTTTTGGGGGACTGTAAGTGGCCTCATTATTTAGACATTTGATGAGGCAGCGGCTTCAGAAATTCATGTAACAGCTACAAAAACTTGTACTGTAACAATTCAATACATTAGAAAGCTCTTTCTACGTTTTTCTGTGAAGCAGCAACAGGACTCTTTATTTGATCCGAGACAATATGTCATGTTACTCCTTACCCTTCTCAGCATGTATAAATAACTGATACTGTCTAAAGAGAAAGACTAAATGTATAAAATTATGTTACTTGAAGGTATTTGCAGGCATACCACACAAGAAATAGATTGTAATTTAATAAAACACGAGCAGACTCATTGTAGACTTGTTTAATTTTACACTAGGTGCATCATTTATTGTAAAAATAAAAATTGTGTAAAAAAAAGGATTGATTTGTTGTATTAAAGTAACAAAGTTCCTGCGTGGGTTGCTGAATAGACACTTAACTTACAGCTCTGTTAATTAGTTAAATTGTTCAGTAAAGAGCCAGCCTTTATTGGTCTGTTTGTGTGATCATACAAGATATTTACTCGGTTAATTGAAACTGGATCAGGCTTTATTCGGTTGGGAAGAGCAGGAAGCCGGTGAAGGTGTGGCTGGTGCTGACCACGCTTGTCACAACGTTGTTGAACCTGGTTGCCTGCAGAGAAACTGCATCTCCAGCATTCAGCTGCAGGACCGCAGAGCCGGAGGTGACCAGGTAACCGTCAGACATGTCACACAGTGTCATTTTAACCTCGCCATTCTGCACCAGCTTCAGACAAACCTAGATAATCGTAACGCACAAGTACACAAACATAACCTCGATACTGCTAGAGATTGCTGCTCATCCTTTAAATGTGGATTAGATATGATTAATGAGTAATTTGTGATCATATTGTAGGACTATTATGCAGCCAATGAATGAAGTACAACATCTGAAGCATAAGTAACAAACTTCAGGTACAAAGAGACATGAAAACAGATATTTTGTGAGAAACAAACTTACTTTGCTTTTTGCTGATATGTGGTAACTGAAGAAATAGATGCCTTTGATGGAACAAA
Organism: Rhadinocentrus ornatus; assembly: GCA_037177495.1. Taxonomy (NCBI): domain Eukaryota; kingdom Metazoa; phylum Chordata; class Actinopteri; order Atheriniformes; family Melanotaeniidae; genus Rhadinocentrus; species Rhadinocentrus ornatus. Next base: position 12,100,992 of record JBAMHW010000003.1, on the reverse strand, counting down.
TGAATGATCCATTTGTCAGCAATTCTCCTTTAAAGCTTTGGGCCAAGTCGGGCAAAATCTCACTGTAGGAGAGTCACACACACCTTTTGTTAAATTGTTTCTTAGTTATTTTACATTGTTAACATTTGGCTATAGCACTTAGTTTTTCCATCCATCCATTCACTTTCTATACTATACCTGCTTAATTTAATGAAAATGTCAAAGATCAACAAAAAAAAAAAGATTTATAGAAAAAAAAAAAAGCTGAAACAAATACTGATGTATGACGATTTTATAGCAGTTTGTGTGTGTGGACACTTTTGGCTATTAGGGGTCAGCAGAAGGTGCCAAAGTCTTCAACAGAGTGTAAAAGTCATCTGACAGAAAAAGACACTGGATTTCAAAAGTTAGTCAAAAATGCTAAATTCATGCCACTTGCTGCTACACAGCCAAAATGATCACCAAGCCCGCTGTTGATAATGTACTGTAGGGTACTGTTGAATCATGATAATTGTTTAAACTTAATGTTCTGCTCAGCCTCCTGTTTTAAAACAAAACACACAACATCAACTCTCAGACTGTAATACTCACTTGTCAAACTTGATGGCAGTGTCAACCTCTGGTACTTGTGCAGTAGACCGTTTGCAGGAGAAGAAGGATTTCTGCTGGTTGGAAGGGTTAAAGGGGCTTCCCTTCTCCCCTGGATGGCCTGGAAATCCAGGAGGCCCAGGCAGACCCTCGTCCCCCTTCAAACCAGGTCGTCCTGGGGGGCCCTGCAGACCTGGTGCACCTTTTTGGCCCCTGTTGTGCTGACCAGTTTCACCTGTTCATAGAAATAATCACCTATTACATGTTGTAACAAAGATCCAGTCTGTCATCATTCTATGTTTTTTTCATTTATGTTATTTTCATGTTGTAGCAGAAATATTCTACATAGGAAAGTGGAGAAAAGAAATTATGAAACTGATCGGGATAAAATAACTCAGTAGATGCCATCTACTAGATGGTGGGATGCTCTCTACAAAGAGAAGATTTCTGTTCCAACACCTTTGAAATTCAGCTTCTCCTCTTGATTCCACTCAATCTTACACCCAAGATGGCAGATATTACTATTTTTTCTATCAGTATGGTCAACAACCTGCTGAAAAAAACTCAGAGTATTTGTGTGAAAGACCCTACTGGAGTTTAATATGGTGGCTGGGAATTGCAAAACAATATTACATTGAATGAAACACTTTAACATTTTGGTAATACACATTTACATCCAGTAAAACACTTTTACAAGTTTACCGAAACACAATTACAAAGATAGGTGTTTCAACAAAATCTGTGACCCATCAGAATCTGTGACTGCAGGGAGCCTTCATTTCTGATAGCTATCAGAATGTGTTGGTTTACTGTACCTGCATTATATTTAACTCAGACAGATTTCAATAAATGTGTTTTCAAGACTGCTCTTCTTCTAAGATGTACATGCAGAGGGCTCCCTGCAGTCAGTCAGCTCACCTGGATCTCCTCTCTCCCCTTTCGGACCATCCCTCCCGTTGGGCCCATGGGTGCCTGGTATCCCAGGAATTCCAGCAATTCCTGCACTGCAGGTTGACAGCGTGATAACAGGGGTGGCATGAACCAAAAGCAGCAATGCCACAGTGCTGCAGCTCAGCCACCAGAGAGCCTGAACACACAAACCAAACACACACACACATTCTAGTGATTAATTCAAATTTAATCAGGTTTAATCTTAATTCTTTTTAGTTAAACCAAATTTAATTAAAGACCAACGTGGTCACTAAGGAGCTTTTCTTTTAGTGACAAAGTGAAGGTGTCCTCACACTCATGAGTTTTGTTTCTTAAATATATAAAAGTATTTACAGCTAAAATCTTACCAGTGAAATTCCTTATTATATACTGACCATGACAAACACCCCGAACACAGCTGAATTAAAAGCTGTTGTTTGAAAATCTGAATAACATAAAAACTCCTTTAAACCTTTCTTTAGAATATACTGAATCAAGGTGTAACATATTGTACTTTGACCTTTTATCAACTAAACATGCTGTTTATAGTATACAAACAAATAAATGGATAAATTCAAGGCTCGAGTGTTGAACATACTGACAGGAAGTTAGACTTGACTTCAAGAAACAAGAATAGAAAAGAACATTTAATCATTTTTTTTTTATTATTTTCAGACATGCTTCTTGCTTATCTGATTTTTAATAATTATTCATTTAAGTAAGTATTTTTCATTTTAATTTAATTTATTTCATTTAATTTCAAAGGATAGATAGATTCTCACCATTTGCAGGAATAAAGTATCTTCGTGTGGTGCAGCGATAAGTTGATGGAAAGCTGTCCTTCAAAGAGATGCTTGTAGCTCAGTCACGAGGAAAACAGGAAGTAAAACTCAAGTGAGGAAAAAGAAGTGACAAAAAAACCAACACTTTTGCTCACTCGTAGGGGAGAATTTAAAGTGACCAATTAACCTAACATGCATGTTTTTGAACTGTGGAAGGAAGATGAAGTGTCCAGAGAGAACTTACGCATACACGGGGAGAACATAGGACCAAAGACCACAGATTTACTACAAGCAGCAACAATTATATTCAAAGTCAGAATTGAAAAATAAATTAATAGATTTAGACTTACCTACAGTAAAAAGTAAAGAAAATTTTAAATCCAAAAGAAGCTTCAGCTGGGATTGGGTTCATTAACCGGAAAAATCTTCTAGCCCACTTAAGACAACATAAAAGGTTTGCTGAACACATCAGTAACATGGATACTTAGCACAATCTGTCACAGAAACTACGAATAACAGTACAGCTAGCTGTAAACTAAATGGACCAAGGATTCGTTATTGTTAAGGTACAATGCTGGAAATAAATTACAGACCTAAATCAAATTCATTCAAATGGCTGAGTAATTAAGCCACAAACAGTTATTAAACAAATAAGAGTTGAAAACAGGTGAAAAAGTAAATTGAGGGCCCAATTGGTTGGATTTGCCTCAGCCCCTGTTAGTGAGACATGCTGTACAGTCATGCATTCCCAGGGAATCGTCAGTCCTTAGGACCACCGTCTTGTAGGTTTTAGATATTTCCCTGCTCCAACACAAGTGATCCAATTTAAATGGATCTCCTCAAAAGCTTTTTTTCAAGTTCTGCCCAAACCTGTTAATGACCCATTATTCTGAGTCAGCTGTGTGGAAACAGGATTATCTAAAACCTGCAGAACAACGACTACCCAGCTGGGCATGCTTAATTTAAGAGAGAAGAAATGGAAATTTCCCTTTGTACAAAATATAATCTTACGATTTAAATGACCCAGTGAAATCTCTGTATGCATGGACTTTTTGCTATTGAAAGGTTCTCTTCATGACCTTATAATCAAAGGCTATCAACCTTTCTCTAATTTCAGTTCATGTTCAAGTTTTTCTTTTCTTTGCTGGAAATATGTTGTACTTATCTCCAGTTTTTATCAACCAGCTCATCAGTTTGATTTCCTTTTTGAAAATTATTCCCCCTCTTTCATCTATTTGAAGAATAAAGAAGTAAAAAAGCTCAACTTGAGGTAAAAAACAAAAAAGAGGCTCCATCTGATTGAGAACTGATGATAATGCATTAATAAATCTATCTGATTAAAACAACTTTGCTCCAAATCAACATTTAGTTCTGTTTTTCTCTGAACTTCCCCTTTGCTTCCAGGCAGTGGGCTGCTGAAGATGTCAGTATCTGTTCCACAAACATCTGATTTTCTCAGCAGTGTCTAGGTGAAGCTTGTTTTTAAAAATTACATCCTGTGAAATGTGCTGGTAGGCAATTTATCCTCCTCAGATCCTCTTTATATCTTCTACATTTCATCCTGTTTCTGTTTTCTCTCTCAAGCCAGTTGAGATCCACATTGTGAAGCTTTTTCTCATATTGCAAGACTTGTCCTTCTTTTACCTGACAGTGAACTGAATCATGCCATTGACCCTAATTTTAAACAATCAACTCATTTCAGGCATTTGAACTGGCAAGTACATCAGACTCATGCCATTTCACCCCAAACCTTCTTGGTAGTGTTGAACAGCAGGATGGCCCTTAGGAGGACAGATCTAAATATATATATATACATATATATATATATATATATATATCATGTCGGAAGACCCAGCCACGACCCATCTTCAGTGCTCTATCTGAGGGAAGGAGGTTGTTCCCCAAAATCTTGCCATACATGTCTCCGGTCATCCTCTCCTTAATACAGTGCAGTCGCCCTGTCCCATGTGCAGACAAACTCCCAGCTCTTTTTAGGTCATTGACCAGCTCCTCCCGTGTAGTTCTGGGCTGTTTCCTCACCTTTCTTAGGATCATT
>JBAMHW010000003.1:12080179-12095232 GCA_037177495.1 Rhadinocentrus ornatus | reverse complement strand
TCAGACCCCTCAAAGATTTCTAAGTGGGAGAACTTGCAAAATGGCAGGGTGTTCAAATACTTACTTTCCTCACTGTACATACACAGGTGCTCATCATAAATTAGAATATCATGTAAAAGTTAAATTGTTTCAGTAATGCCATTCTAAGTAAAACTTGTGTAATGTCCTTCCTCACAGACTGAAATATTGAAGTGTTTATTTCTTTTAATTTTGATGACAATAACTTACTAATGAAAACCCCATACTGAGTATCTCAGATATTAGAATATTGTGGAAAGGTTTACTGTTGAAGACACCTGGTGCCACACTACTCAACTCAAAACACCAGCAAAGGTCTTTATATGGTCTCGCAGTCTAGTTCTGTTTGCTACACACTCTTGGGAAGACTGTTGACCTGACAGTTGTCCAAAAGACCATTGACACCTTGCACATGGAGGGCAAGACACAGAAGGTCATTGCTAAAGAGGCTGGCTGTTCACAGAGCTCTGTGTCCAAGCATATTAATTGAGAGGCGAAGGGAAGATGAAGATGTGGTTGAAGAAAGTATACAAGCAATAGGCATAACCCCTGGAGAGGATTGTGAAAAGATTGTTGCATTCCTTGTGTCAAGCCACTCTTGAACAAGAGACAGCGTCAGAAGCGTCTCGCCTGGGCTAAAGACAAAAAGGACTGCCGAGTGGTCCGAAGTTATGTTCTTTGATGAAAGTAAATTTTGCATGTCCTTTGAAAATCAAGGTCCCAGAGTCTGGAGGAAGAGAGGAGAGGCCACAGTTCAGAACAGTCTTGGGACTGTAATCTGGGTCCTCCAGCCCCAAACCAGCTGATTTAAAAACACCTGGCAGTGTTAATAATTGTAGTTTGCAAATGTTGCTCAAAAGGTCAATGGCGTGATTGCAAGCACAACTGGGGATCTAAAATATTAGACAGAAGGAAATTGCTTTCTCTGCTGCTTCGACTTCACATTCATGTTGTTCTGTTTATGCTTTGTATGACTGCAGTCTATGTCTGTAATGATTGTGTATTCTGTACTGCAGTGCAAATGTCTGTGCAAGCAGACAGTAATGTATTATATAATATCTTATCTAGGCTCTGGCTTTTAAACATGGTGGTAAGAGCAGTTAGTTTGTCTGATTCATCTCCATAAACCTGCCTTCAGCATCCAACGTAAGGCATCAAAAAGTTGGTGTGACTGTTGCCTTTGGTTTTTGGCTCTGGAGTCAAAAATATTCAACTTGCTCTCAAAATTGAATTATATGTGACAAAACAGGGAACTGTACAAGAATTTGATATAGCTTTACATCCATAAATGACCTCACAAAAATGGATATCAGTATTTGTTACCAGTCTTATACATTAAATGTGTCGTGTTCTCATTAAGACAAATGAAATCAAACAACAAACTTTACAAGTAAAAAGTATTCTGGTTGTTTCAGCAATAAGCTTTCCATTTTACTTTATTGGGCGCATCTGATCAAATACAACGAACTTGGTTAAACCTGATAATGTGCCATCTACTACAGAAAGGAATGACAACAAAACAACATTGTTGCATTACTTTATTCATTGCATTTAGAAATAAACCTCACCCCTGAAATCCATTCAGAAATTCTGAAATCTGACTTATGGCCCTTTCCCAGTTTTACCCACGTAGCCCTACCTTAATTCTGCAGACACCACACCACCTCGGTTTTGAGTGTTCCCAATACAATAAAGGGCAATTGAAGCAGCTCGTAATTATCATGAAGTCATTTGTTTGTGACACACACGGAGCAAAAACTCAATTGCTGGAAAACCTTCTCATTGCAAGTTGCGCCGTCCAGCTCGCTCTGGATGTTTTCGTCGACCAACTAGCACATGAAGGTCCTAACCTCTGTGTTGGACCATGGTGATTGTTTTTTAAATGTCATCACTGCTGCCGCTACCAATGTTACTATCCACAGTTGTGGCTACAGGGTTTTAAAGATGGCGGGGTTGACTCAGCCCATGTCGTCTAATTCTGGCCAATGGTGGCCTGGTGTCTGGACACCAGAACCTCGACAGAGTAGGTGCTAAAAATGTACCTATCACTCCAGGAAAAACCTAATGGGAAAACCTACAAATAGGGAGGCATGGTGTCAGGCAAGGCCAAGTGGGTAGTAGTGGGAAAAGGCCAGTAATCATCACAGTTCATACCAACTCATGTAAAGTCTTGTCTGCAACTAGCCATAAAAAGTTCTACTGAACTCAATCAACTGAAGTTGAGAAACTGATTCAGCAAACTTAATGTCAGTTTAGTCATTAGCTTTTATTTCCACACTGACAAATATTTTGAATTTTTCTTCAAATTATATTTTCCGTACCAGCAAATTCAACAAAATTCCCACATAAAACTGTGATTTGGTTCCTATATCATTAAGAGTTACAGATACAGGAAATAGATGAAGAAGAGTAACTTTTATGCGCCTTTTTAAGGGGTGAAAGAATCAGAATAAAATAGGTAAAAGATTATTTTTCATGAATTTTGTGATCTCCATAAGTGTGTCAGTGAGGGTGCAGAAGGAAGCCAGAGAAGATGCTATAAGCACCTTGTGTTCCTCTCATCCCTCTGTAGTCTTTAGTCTCCAGCCAAACCTCCTGATCTTTGTCCAGGTGGACTGCCAGACCGCCCGAAGTCACCTGGAATCAGTACAGGTCACAATCACATTTTTAGAAATTAATTGCATTTAGTTTTTAACAAAATGCCCCTATTATTATCTAGCTGAGTATTGTTTGAGGGTTTGAGGATTGTGCTGTATAAAATTTGTACCTGTCTTTTGAGACGGCGATGATCACAGAACGATGTCAGCAGTGTGTTGTCGAGTTTCAACAGCACACAGAGTTTTTCATCTAATGAAGCGTGGAACACAAAGTAGTACGTTCCTGGGATCCGACACCTACAATAAAACAGTAAACTCGATTTCATTAATTTACACATGGTAGATCTTTTAGTTCTTTTGGTGACCTGGTAATCTGTTTTCAGGGGTGAAATCCTGCCTGCTTAGGTTGCCTGAAAATCCGGAAAATTTTCTGATCTTGTTAAGAATGCATAGGAACTGTGAATTGTTTTACCCGTAGTGATGGCTTCTTGTTCCACCTGTTTGATTCAGACCAAAATATCTAACATTTTCTCTTAAAATGGTGTGAGGTATTGCTTTATCTGTTGTCCATGGGGTATGCCCGAAATGTCTTTTGATGTATGTGCTCTAAATATTTATAGCTAATTATAGCACAGTTAAAGAAATCAGTATAAACAAGTTTAGTAGCTAATATTTTCTATTCTATTCTACAGTTATTTGGCAGACGCTTTTATCCAAAGCGACTTACATCTGAGAGGAGGAGCAACACAAGCAAGTGCATGCAGCTTATTAGTACTGAGTTGAGCCAAAGAGCTGGAAAAATCTTTCTGACTCATACCGACAAGTAGAAGAGTTAAGCTAAGTGCGGAAATGCTCCTTAAACAAGTGAGTCTTTAGTTTGCTCTTAAAAATGGATAAGGACTCTGCTCTTGCTGGAGTCTTATTACCTGAACCGTCCTGTTTCTGTATCGTAATCATTGTTGATGTTAGTGATGACCACGGTGAACCGAATAATGCTGGCTTTGTCCGGGTAACTGTTGGTTCCCCTGGCTACACTGAAGGCCGCCTTCTGCTGAACTCCAACAGTCCTGCAGCCACAGAGACAAAGGAAAATGTTTTGGCTCTGGACTCGTGGAAGTAGTTTTTGGGTTTTCCTTCTCGCCATTCTTCAGGATAAAGCCTAAATGCTGAATTGTTTCAGAACATGCACAGTGTTTACAACGTAATGATTCTGTTATCCTATTTTCCAGCTTAGTATTTCAGGGAAGTTTTTGAACATCTGATGAAGATAACTTTGACTTTTTTTTAACGTTTTATGAATAACTACATTTCTACATTTCTGCTATCACAGCGTGGATGCTTTGCTCAGGAGGTTTATTTGATGACATACCCAGGATCTCCCTGTTCTCCTGGAGGTCCATCTGGTCCTGGCATGCCTGGCTTCCCGGGCTCACCACTCTGACCTATTTTACCTGGGTGTCCAACTGGACCCGGCTCTCCCTTAGGTCCCTTTTCAAATCGGAGTTCAGCAGTCTTCATTTCTCCTGGATACAGCATCAACAGTGTTAGGTATTATCACGCTGTGACATTCTGGTCTGGTGAAGCTTGCTGGATTAACGGCAGTCAACATGGAACTAATAAATGTCACATTCCAGCTCTTACGTTTATTGATCATATCACTTGTATCAGTTGTTATAATATAACCTTATACTTGTTCCAAAGTAAGTTTAGAGCTATGCAGAAAAAAAATCTCTAAAATAAGACCCATCATGTCTTCCACCAATCTCAAACTATTATTTTATTTAAAAAAATATGCACACACACATATATATTTCTTTTTATCTGACGCAAGTCGGTCCTGTTCATGTGTTCATCTTTTCTCCATTTCTCATACCAAATGGCACGTTTGTTTTATCATCCAATGGTCAATTACAGTAAAAATGAGACCTTGGTAATTTGAATAGACCGTAGTAGTAGTAGGTGACATGCAGCAAAGGGCCCAAGGCCAGGATTTAAACCTGGGCTGGTTGTGTTGAGGAGCTCCAGCATCGTACTTTGGGCTCAACCAGTTGAGCTAAACGCTGTCCCTAAAATTGATCTTTTATGTTTATGTACCTAAGGTAGATTGGTAAAAAATGGAAACGTATGAGCAATTTTGATGTTCAGTAACAGTAAGTAACTGTTTGATGTATTTTATTACAGGGAAGGTTTTAAAGCAGAAAATAAGTGACTTTAGAGCAAGTATAGAAAAGACAGCACTTCTGCAGAGTGAACTTTAAACGACTGTGAAACAACAAACATAATTGCATTGATGTGTTCTCCTGACTGCATACTCAAACTCTGGATGGATCATCATGGCGGCTCCTACAATGACCAACTGTGGTTGCAGCAGTGCATCTATGTGTGTCTGTGTGTTTGTGGGTACCTTGATCCCCTTTCTGTCCTTTCTCTCCATCCCGACCATCTCTGCCAGGAAGTCCAGGAATACCTGAATAGAATCTCATAGATAAACAAACATAACAAAAACAGATGCACTCATTAACCTCTACAATTACACTTGCATAAATGCACACCTGGCATCCCAGGCATCCCTGTTGCAGGACATGTTTCCATGGCGACCAACAGCTGTATGGCCAATGACAGTAGAGCTCCACACACAAGAAAATAACGAAGCATGATGGAGCACCTGATAATGAGAGAAGACAGGAGGACAAAAAGGGTGAATGATTAAATAAAGATTAAAAGTTAGAAGGAAAGAAATGAAAGATAAAATATATGGGGTGGAAGACGTGAGGAGGAGAGAAAGGAGTGAAAAAAGTGGTGCACAAAGGACACATGAGAGGAGATTCAAGATTCAAGATCTTTATTGCCATTATGCAAGATTAACAAAATTTTGAGGAGTCTCTCGGCTTAAGCACACAAATAAAAAAAATTTAAATATAACAGGCGCACATAAGTAAAAAATAAAGATATAAAATACATAAGAATACCTCAATATTTACAGAAAATGAGAAAAGGGGAAGAGAGAAGGAAAAACAAGAGGAGCAGAAAAAGAAAAAAAAAAACAGAAAAATATGTTAAACAGGAAATTATTAGTAGAAAAGGAAGAAACAATAATAGGAAAAAACACACATAAAAAAGACAGTAAAGAAGATAGGATTGAGAACAGGAGGGATGACAGAAGAAAACATTTTTTTCAATTAAATCAAATTCAGGTTAAATTCCTTTTAAAAGGAAAGACAAAACAACACAACAAGAACAACGAAACAAAAAAACACATTTGTTATCCTTATAAAGGGTCCACCATCAAATTATCTCCACTGACACCTCTCAGTTATTTAAAGATAGATTCACATAAATGTAATAAACTCACCCTCCAATAAACTGAAAAGAAGTTCAGAGTCCTGCAGCAGCCAGATGAGGAGGATGACCCAAAACCAAAGATTCACAAATGATTATCTGGGCTGACAGTAAGTAGTTCTGCTTTTCTGGGAGGTTACACGCAGCCAAAACAAATCAGAGAGAGAACAGAGCACTTATAGCAAACTCAATGACATTAAAAATGTGTTTGGCTCAAGAAAGAACCTACTGGGATTTACTCCCATTAATGAAGTGGATCTTATCCCTCTGTGCTATAAAGCTTCAATATCAATAGGAATGCGTTGAATTCATGCCTGGCCTGTAAAAACAACTCAATATTACAGCAAAGCATAACATAGACACAAAAATACAATCTATTGATTTCTGTCTATGATGCAATATTTGCTGCTCTAATGATACTTTGTTAAAAATATTTACTTAAAGGAGCAAAATGTTCCTGCATTATCTTAAAACTGTTATTGTATCATATTAATTGGAGGCAATGTCAGTATTTTAAAGTGGGAGGTGTTGGGTGGGGGAGATTGTGAATACCATCCTGTATTTTACTGTGAGAGCTGGGTGGTTTTCTGCAGCTAAACATCACCCTGTGTTGACTCTATCACCACCAACTTCTTCAACTCCTCCTCCTGGCAGTCCAGGACCTTAATCTTCAACATCCCAAACAGTTAGGATAAAAATACTACCTTTGGTTATCTAAATAAGCTTAAGAAAAATATGTAAGCAGTCAAATTACACATACTTCAGGTGACTCTGCTTGATGGGTTGGGAATTCCCAAATATTGGCTTGGTTTACTTTCACACTGGACTTAACTCAATTGAAACAAACCACCTGAATATCACGCAGTTGCAACAGCATCTTGCTAGGGTGTGAAATTCCTTGAAACGACCATTGACCAGAAAAAGGAGGAAAAGAATTTCAATTGGCCAAGAACAGCTTGTTGACTGCAAGTAAACAATGGAGTAACAATAAATTTAGGCAGTCTTGGGGTTTCTGTTTTTTCATTGGTGTTCAAATCTAATAAGGTTGTTACAAGAATCTGTTCAGTATGAGCATCAGGAGAGGCAGTGAACTATTCAGCACGTTGTGCTAAAACAAATCCTACGTCATTTCCTCTCTTTGAGTCACTGAATGGTCTGCTTGCTTTCAAGCTGCAAGTGAAATGCACAAGAGTTAACATGCAAGTGAACCACAGGTCCTGGTTTTCAAGAATTGCTTCTTTGGTCCGCACCAGAGTGCAAATGCACGTTCACACTGCTTCAAATGAACTGTACTATATAAGGAAGTGAACCATGTTTCATATAACGTGGTCTAAATAACGCTAATGTAAATGAGCCCAAAGGAACTTTGGTGCTTACACTTTTTCAAGAACTTTTCATGCTAGTTTTTTTTATGCTAATTTTACTACAGTATCAGTTTGTGATATACAGGGTACAGCTCTGTAGGCAATAAAAATGCATTGTTATGGTAAGATGATGGGTGTTACAGTACTAGTGGGGAGCAAGAGATTGTACACGCAGGTGCCACCTCAGGTGACTAGCAGGTCACTGGAGGAGGAGGATAGAAATGTCCTTTCAGAGCTGCACGGATCACAAGTGTAACTACACCACTTTAAAGTAAATTTGAAAGTAGTTTCCTAAATAAACTTCCTTCAAAAATATTGAGATTTGGCTGCACATTTCTAGAAGAGATTTTGGCCCTGTGTAATTACAGCTACTAAAGTTATGTAAGGCTATCAACCAAATGTTTGCATCAAGCTATGTAGCAGTGCTAATCAATTTCTAAGTTAGCATTGAATTAGTTTTAAGATAATAAGGGGAAACCTTGTTAAATTTAGTTTTTAACAACTGCGTTTAGGGACTACACATCGTCTCAATTAGTCAAGACTTTCACATTGAATCTCAAAAGAAACTAAGATGCTCAAAAAGAGTACCCCAGTATCCAGGTTACTTAGTGCTTATAAAGTTAAAGCTACATGGTCCAGTTTAATTCATACAGGAGCAAGGCTGCTAGTTTATTTTAAAGTAACCTATGGCATGAATGTGTGGATATTATAATAGTCTGTAGCCAGTCTTATTCTGTTTAGGAAGATACAAGAATGAAGAGAAGGAAAGCATTTCTGGCATTTTTATTAAGTGGAGGGACAGATCAGGTCTGAGACAGACCCCAACCCCAGTAGTTTTGCACTAATTGTTACACGTGTAATTTTATGTAGCTAAATGCACAAGGGGTCCACACAGAGTGACATTTTGTTTAGTGCTCTGTGTGTAGCAGAATGACAATAAACCTCGATTCTTGATTGTATCGGTAGCCCAGACAACTCCCAAAGTGAAGTTAGCCAGATACAAGGCTCCAGAGAGTAAGTCAGAACTGCTAGGGGGAGAAGCCCATAATATGGCCCACATGATAAAGTCTTACCCACCCTCTGGCCAGCCCATGTATATAAGTCTAGCTCTGCCACTGTAGGATCACCAAATAAAGAGACATTGTGTAAGAATTACTGCTATCTAACGTTGGAATCATGTATTGCGTTCTAACGTATAGTACATTCTAGCGTCTCACTTTCTAAAACACGTATTGCAACATCGGTAGCTGCCATTTCTCAAAAAACCTCAACAACACCAATAAAAGCATGTCATTTTTTAGTTAATAGAATGTTCACACAGTTACACACAAAGAAGTTGAACATTTACTTTATTCACTACCGCTAAATGCACAACAATGCATTTCGCCTTCTCCCGTTTACGTCACAATACCAGCAACCAGACTTCCGCCCCCTTCACAATAACAGTATACGCAAACTTAATGTACTCAGGTGAAGAAGTTCCCTCTGAATCATAATTGGTTAGGGGGAAGAACGTCTGGTGGACAGAAATTCACTGTCAGATATCGTTCCTCTGTTCAGAAGGACGAATGGTTCTAACAGGCGGAACGGAATCTTAACGCAGAAACTGGCCTCCACACAGCACGGGTGTTTTTCACAAAAGGCCAGCTTATAAAGCCGTCCCACCGGCTTTTAGTCTGGCTTTACTGAGACTATGAAAATGACTGAAACCACGTAAACATGCACTTCTGTACCAATTAGGTTGGTGTATTTTGGTAACGAGCAACACTGTCTAACAAAACCGAATGAAAAAAGTTAGCTTTAGGCTCATCACTCTAGAGTTACACTGAGTTGAAAACTAACTCGTCCACTCTTAAAAGTGTCAGAATGTGAGATGTTGGGAATGAACAGGTTGAGTATGTTGATGCTTTGTCACATAAACTTCTCACTTCAGGTTATTTCACAACATATCTGTAGCGTTAAGATCAGGACTTTGACCTGACAGCAAACCAATAGCTTTGTTCTTGTTCTTTGAATGTAACAGAATGTCGGCTAATCCCATTTACTCAAACCATCCAACTTTTACTGCACAATAAAACCACCTGCTAATCTGACAGGTTCACATACTTTTCTCATGTACTGGTAAATAATATTGGACATGGGGTGAAAATCTGATGTCTTATTCAATATTATTTATACATAAAACAGTTTCTCTTAAAGGATTCATAAATTTTTAAAGTCGAGGTAGGAAGAAGTTCCACAAGCATGTACCAAAAATGACCGAAGAGAAGAAGCATAAAAGCCAAAGTGGTTTCACTTCCTTCTAGTCACACGAAACATCTCTGTGGTGAAGTGATTAATTTGACCACTGAGGTGGAAGGGTGGATTTTACAGTAAAGCGGTTCATGCAGGGACATCTTCAGTGTTATGTTCCTGTATCTACTGCAGACGGCTGTGTCAACAAAAATGGGAAAATTTACTTAATTTTTTGCTTTGTTACGTATATGCTTACTTGGTGGGCAAATGTACTGTATTAGTCTGTCCAGGTTATTTGTACTTTCACACACTAACAACATAAATGGTGGACTACCTTTGAACCATACATTTTATTTTAACTGAGAGAAAGATACTTGCTGCTTCAATAGTTTTACCAAGTTGTATCAAATTGGACCCTTGAAAAAGCTACTGAAGTGAAAAAACCTGCAGTTTCTTGAATGACCAGTCAAATCTGGATCCAAAAGCAAATCAGTTTGCACAGACACTCATGATAAAATACAAACCAACAGTAGAAAAAAAACCTTGCTTACAGGTTTTGCTGCAAAAGGCAGATCTTGATAACAAGCCAAACCATGTGTATTGAAGCAGGAAAACATCTAAAACAAAGCAGGATTGGGAGAGTCTGGACATCCAGTTTGTCCTGGTTTTCTCTTGCATCTGTTACACATTACTGCTTTTTTATACAGGCTATGACTTGTAAATGTGAGTATCACACACTACTTTTAAGTGTTTGAAACCTTAACGTGATCTATTATTCCAAAAATAATATCTGTTTATTATTGTACATGAGTTTAGTTGTTCTCACTTTGAATAAATCTCTGTTGGCACCTTGTGAAAAGTTTCCATGCACTCTTGATCATTTTCAATGCCATTCACTTTGGTTTATCAAGTCTCAAATCAGAATAAAGGCTTTCTTGTGGAATTTTAACACAATAATGTTTAAACCTCTGCAGGTCAAAGAGAGAATCTCAACAGTGTATACTATTTGTGGCACTTGGTGACAGTGGGAAGGAAAAACAGCAACATAATCAGATTTGAAGAGGGCAGTCATTAACCAGCTTTTATTTCCCAACAAAAGGTTCGTAAAACACTTTTCTGATGTCTTTTAGTAAAATCCATTCTCTACTAAGTGAAGGAAACGAGATCAGTTGAGGCCATGGATCATTAAATCTTTTCTAAATCCTTGAAATGTTGAAATGAATCATTTTTTGTAACTCAGTTTATTGAGTTCACCTACTTTAACTCCAAAACAACAAACGGATAGACACCATTCAACAGCAGCTCAGCAGTGATATTGTTAGACCCAAAACCTACAAATCCCATATGTCCTATTTAAAATCCTAAAACGTTAGATACCAAAATGGTCTGTTAACATGATGTCCTGCAATCAGATGAGATTTATCTAAACAGATTTATCATAGATTACAACATAATTCAACACAACAGGAGTCTTCAGTTAGACTCTTAATTTGGATACTGAAGGTGTACAGCATGAAACAAAAACAATATAAGGACCTTAAGCAAGATGTTGATGTGTTAGTAATCCATGCTCACCTTGTGTCATGCATTAGTAACATGTAGCTACGAGTTGTTTTTTTTTTTTTTTTTTTTATTCTGTTGATGTCACCAGGTGGGCTCCGTAACAATCAGTGCAAAGTCAAGTTGTAACAATCAATTAAAACAAAAGAAAACAAATGTTGTCTTTGACTACACACGACTTCATTACAATAACCAGGAAACAACATACCACCTGTAAATAGGAGGATGTTGGGGGGTGTGAGTGGTCTGGGCTGTGGGTGAATCTGAATTGTTAATGAGGTTTTGTCATCTAAAATTCAGCTTTATACTATAAGTTATAGTAAAATGTGATCAATCATGAATTTAATCTCACCCACACTAAATGATCATATTTAATTCCAGAGACAAAATTCTGAGAATGTTTACAAGAGCCAGCATGAAGTCAACAAATCAGATGAAGAAAAATCCAAACTGTATTACAAATATTCACGTTAGTTTGAAACAGTGATTTTTAAAAAACAAACAAACAATAATAACCCAAATAACTCAAAACAAAAATTTGGAAGTGTAGTAAAATGAATATTTAAGCTTTATTATGGATTTGAGAAGATAAGGAAGCCGTTGAAGATGATCTGTTTTTCTCTGCTGTCTTGTCTATCAGTATCCTTTTGGTTATCCCTAAAGGACTCAAGCCAAACCTTCTCTCCCGTTCTCAGCTCCAAGACAACGCCACCCGACAGCACCTGAAACAAAACACAGTTAACCACTTTGCAGTCTCTTCTGTCCATTATACAGTTTTCTTTTATCTTTTAAGCAAGCTTTCAAGCCACTCAGCTGGATATTCACCTGATCATAGCTACTCCTCTGGTTGTAATCACAGAATCCCAGCTGTTGGTCCAGAGCATCACTTTTTATAGCCAAGCAAAGGCTGACCTACAAACACACATCAAAAGTGTAATGCAAAGCTAAAGGTATTTAAAGATCTCAAACTAAGATTCTCTGTTGCTTTTTTCATCTTACGATTAATGCACATTTCTTGCTGTGCAGAAGGTAATTCAGCAAATACTGATGTTCAAAATGTGTGATACCTTGGCAACAGAGTGGAAGGTGAAATAATAAACACCAGGCTGTCTGCAGTAGAATTCCCCAGTTGTTTGGTTGAAGTCACCAGGTTGGTTGACCACAATCGCCTCGTACTTTATTATCTAATTCAACCACAGACACACACACACAGGAATATAAATAAAGTAGCATTATCAGCAATAAACACAATAAGTTGAAGGTTTCAGATTTAGAATTTATCAATAAAACTATATCAATGTAAGACAAACCCAAAATTTAATCAGAAACTACAACTGCAACATGCGAGTTGAAGCAACCCAATTACTGAAAAAATGATGTGTCCTGTTATTTTATTTATGTCCTGTGCATTAAATGAAAAGCAGCTGAGACAAGAGGTGTGATGTGTGTCAGCCTGAACCTGGCCATAGGGAGGGTAGTTGTTTGATGTCCTAATCACAGAGAAGGCTGAATAAGCTCCCTGATCAGCAGAGCCTTGTCCTGAAAGCAGAGAGAACACAGAAGTGTACGTGTAATGTGTTAATTTATTAGTTAGCGTAACTTTTCATTGACCTTATGGGACATTCATAATCATCCCTCCACCCCCATGCTTGACAATTGGTGTGAGTTTTTTCCAATCATGCTCCTATGCATTATGACCTAAACATCTCTACTTTTGCTTTGTTTATTCATGGGACATTATTCCAGAGGTTTATGGCTTGTTCAGATGCAAATTTGCTTACCTGAGCGGTGCAGCCTTGTTTTACTTATGCAATTGTTCTGTATGTATTGGTAGTTTTTTTTTTTTTTTAAACCCCCACAATTTTAGTGGGTGAAAGCTGCTAATTTTAAGTTTCATTAAAAGGTAACTTCCATTTTCCCATGTTAAATTTGTTCAGTTTTATTAATATAACTTTTGTTTCCTGTGAGCTCTTTACATATGCTGTTCTTTAGCTTTTCTGTAGTTGATGTGCTTCACTATTTCAATCTACCGGCCCTCATTACTAGCACGATCTTCCATAGACTGTAGGGTCACATTTGTGTCTTTACCATGGCCGATGCTCTTTCCATCTGGGCCGCGGATACCAGGTTTACCAGATTTACCAGGTGCTCCTACATCACCACGGTAACCTTTTGGACCCATCGCCCCTTGAAGACCCAGACTCCCTCTCTCCCCTTTCAGCTTCAGCAGTACACTTGGGTCCACTGGTCCATCGGGCATCATGGCTAGAGACAGACATCAACAATTAAACCAACAATAATTGATTATGATGCAAAAACATGCTCATTGTCCACAAATAATGGTTTATTTACAGACATCCAACAGTTTTAGAGCAACAGTATTATTGATTTGAAGCCATGTCTCTGGCCACCTGTTGAATATTTGTTAATTACTTTCCTTTTGCTCAGCTTTCTTCTCCACAAACTCCATATTGACAAATACAATTTTTCAGTTGGTTACAACTCCACTTTTTACTATTTTTTTTTACTGTTTGTCTGCTATGTGAAGGAAGAATTCAATAAATTGTATTACCCCTGCAAAAACAGCAGTTTAATACATATATACATATCTCAATATATATATACATATATATATATATATACAGCTACTCTGTGGTTGTGTATGAAGGCAAATGCTACCTGGCTCTCCTTTCTCTCCCTTCACTCCAGGCCATCCATCTCTTCCAGGAGCTCCTGGCTGTCCTGCTTGACCGTCCGCTCCTCTGCAGCTCACATCGCATTGAACGGTTGACAGCAACATAGCCATGGCCATTAGAACCACTTGGTCATAACAACTTCCCATGGCTCAAAACACTGGAGTTAACTATTCATGATAGTAAAGAGAGGATGATGATTATGATAATGATGATGATAGACACTGAATGCAATAATGAGATAAAAAGAAGAAACTATGTTGGATGTTCAAAGCTAAGTTTAGGTTTTTTAATTAAAGAACACAATCTTGGTTTCTCAATTCATAAAGAAATTTGCACCTTCATGCAAGTTAAAAAATTATAACTATTTCAAACAACAGGTTTCGTTTAGTCACATTATTTTCAACCTGGCATCTAAGTTTTGTTTAATTAATGTAAATTCTGTGAAATTTAAGATACAATCATTAGAGAGAAGAAAAGTTAAAATCCCACATTAGAGTTTTGTTATATTGTGTAGAGTAAGATACCATCAAAATATAATGTAAGCAGATTATTTACCTCAGGTGAAAGTGTCTAAATGTCTAAACTTTGCGTCACGGATTTTCAAGTTGTTCTAAAATGTAAATTAATGACTGCTTGAATTAAAGAAAATAAATATGGAAAGAAACTAATTATAAAATGTTTTTCAGTTATTTTGTTCATATATCATGTATCAGTTATTTCCTTAACATTGAATTCTGAACATTTCTCAGAGGTGTTACAGATAAATAATCCAACAATGTGAAAATATTTCTAACATTTCAGTTACACAACAGAAGAATTTTTTTTTTTCGTCATCAATATTCAATAATCATAAGAAATTATCTTACCACTTTAGCCTTTTGAAGGTTGGACTTACAATGAAAGTTCAATATTTCTTTCCTGCTAAGATGAACAAGACTTGCTGACATATTCAAACAAAAAACTCATGGGCATGCGCACACACATTGTACAGAATTAAAAAGGAAATGAAACCCTCTATCTTGCAGAGAGGATCCTAGTCCAGTCTTAATTTAGCTGTTTGACTTAATATAAACAAAGACTGCTTTATAAGTAATCTAAAAGATCACCAAGTTTAATTAGAACCATGAGCTACCTGATAAAAAAGATTAATCTTGTAAATGTTGGTTTATTTAACAACAACAACAATAATAATAATAATAATAATAATAATAATAATAATAATAATAATAATAATAATAATAATA
>JBAMHW010000003.1:12056631-12069786 GCA_037177495.1 Rhadinocentrus ornatus | reverse complement strand
CTTGGCAATTGCCCCGTAGCCCTTTCCAGCCTTGTGGAGGTCTACAATTTTGTCTCTGGTGTCTTTGGACAGCCCTTGGGTCTTGGTCATGTTAGTAGTTGGAGTCTTACTGATTGTATGGGGTGGACAGGTGTCTTTACGCAGCTATCGACCTCAAACAGGTGCTTCAGATTTAGGATAATAAGTGGAGTGCAGGTGGACTTTTTAAAGGTGGACTAACAGGTCAAATACAAATAAATTATTAAAAAATCCTACATTGTGATTTCAGATTTTTTTTTATTATTATTATTATGTCTCTCACAGTGGACATGCACCTACAATGAAAATTTCAGACACCCCCCACCCCCATGTTTCCAAGTAGGAGAACTTGCAAAATAGCAGGGTGTTCAAATACTTAATTTCCTCACTGTATATCAATACATCCATCAGCCAAATAGCCAACAGCTGGAGTATATTACTTTTTTCTTTTTTTGTCAAGACTCCTCAAAGCCGGATTTTCAGGTACATCGCTGCCATTTGGTCACCGTCGAGAAATACAATTTGTCTTATGTAATTCCCGACAACCATAAACATCAATGTGGGAAAATCATAGCAGTTTGTTGAAAGAAGAGAACGTTAACCGGCTCGCGCGTTCTTTAGCAGTAGCTAGCTAGTTCATACAGAATGAAGCACAAGATAGAGTTTTGTTACGTTGTGAACATTTGTCTGTTACGATGGCCAAATGTAAGCTAACCTCTTACCTTCTCTGCCAGACATATTCAAACAGGCTATAATTATAATGTGAAGAGAAATACGGGTTTATCTGCGAACACAACCGACTCTCTTTCTAATCCGCGCTACCAGGACCCAGAACTATGAACCGGAAACAGAATCACCAATATGCCTGAACAAAAAATCAACTAGCAGCTCGGGAGCATTTTAATTTGACATGAAAGTGATGAGTACTTAGTTAAAAAAAAAAAAAACCAACAACAACAATTCGTGTTTCTTTGATGTTCTGACAACACTCAAGTAGACTGGTATGATTATTTAGTTTTTGTTTTGTCTAAACTAGAACTATCACCAGATTTTTCAGAGGTTTATAAGTGTGAAAAGTCAGCTAGCCAGTTGATGTTAGCAACGTGGAGCTAAGTAGAAATGAAACATCTAACCTAGTAGTTTAAATAGCTATAAAACATTAAATAGAGGTGTCCGTGTTTTGTCTTTCTATTAGTTTATTGAATGTATTATGTAGGATTAATAACGGTGCTTGCTAAATGTTTGCTTATGTTAAAGGCAGTTCACAGTGTTCAAAATCATCACCCAGTTCTGTTAATAGAACCTATATTTCTCATTTTCGCCACAGGCTGTAAACCTTATCCGTTAAATAAAATGACAATGCAGATGACATTTTTATTTAACACTCTCTCATAAGCCTTGAAATGGAAAAATCAATCATGTTTTTACTAATTGTTGGTTCAGGGTTTGTAGTTGTGTTAGGATTAATTGTTAAATGCGGCCGGCCTATCTCAGACTGGGAATAACTCGAACAGCAAACTTAACCGTGGACTACTTACAAATTTATCTGAAGAAATGAGGTTTTTAGCAGCCCTATCGCAAAAGACGATTTTATAAAAAAGAAAAAGAAAAGTTAAACTGTGCCTTTTGGTCACAAAGAGGCACAAGTAATCTGTTTTATAGCCTCCAATCATCTGGTTTGGCCTATGGGTGTTGCCCACGGTTTATTGTAGTGCATGATATTCCCTTATCTTGTGGTTTTAGAGTTATTTGTATGATAAACTGTTTGAATGGTGAGTGCAAACCTGGTGTTTTGACAGACCCCAGGGTTGCAGTGACAGATTCATTTGTGATGTTTTTATCTCCAGTCCACTTATATATCAGCATCCCCGATATCATAGACTCATGGTAAACCACAAATCAAGATTTTTCCTACAAATACCTCCCTGGGAAGCATCCAGGAGGCATCTTGATCTGATGCCTGAGCCACCTCACCTGGCTCCTCTTGATGCAGAGCAGCGGCTCTCCTCTGAGCATCTGCTGGATGACCGAGCTTCTCACCCTATCTGGACTCATTTTGGCCGCTTGTATTTACGATCATTCTTTTGGTCACTACCCACAGCTTGTGACCACAGGTGAAGGTATGAATGTAGACGGACTGGTAAACTGAGAGCTTTGCTTTTCTGCTAAGGTCCTTCACTATGATGCGAAGTTTGTATCACTGCAAACGCTGCATCAATCCGCCTGTCGATCTCCTGCTCCATTCTTCCCTCACTACTGAAAAACACCCTGAATACTTGACATTTAAGTATAGAAATACATTTTAAAATAAACAAAACAGATAAATTATGAAATCTTAACCTCGTCATCACTAGACCTATTGTTTGAAATACAATCAATTAAAGTGCTATATGTATAATCTTGGTCTCAAATCAGCCAATGTTGATGATTAACATCTCTAACAATCATCAGATTTAGGAGAATTGATGGATAGCCCCCAAATTCACCTTAGAAACATCACTAGGGTCCAGAAAGAAGGGAACCCTATGATAGTGTATCATTGGAATAGTGAATACTTCCTTCAGGACCTTAATGATTCACTCAAGGAATATTATGACGCCAACTGATATTATAGCTTTCCCACAGAACATAGGCGGACCAATACATAATAGTTAACTACTCTCATGCAACAATAATGCATAACAGTTGCAATTGTGCTTTGCAAATATTTCTTTACTACTCTTTTTGCAAAGACCACCTTACCTCACCTTTTCCAAAGAAAGAAAGAGTTTTGCATCTCTGCATCTAGTGCAACCAAGGATCCCATCCTTGTCAGCCACAGGCAACAATCCTTCCATTCTCTCTATTGCTGACTGCTCCAGCCAGCAGCAGCCCTTGGCAGCAACCTTGACCGTCATCCCTGCCACCTTTCCGGCAGGTGTAACAGAAGAGCTGGGTTGTCCAGCGTGATCAGCATACTCGCTAGCCTCTTCCTCTGTTGTGTTAACATTATTGTCAAACTCATCTCCAGCTTCTTTTGACTTGTCTACTGTACGAGATGTAGTGGCTACATCTGGCTGGCCTGGCTCTTTCAGCCTTTAAGTAAATCCTAACGTTGTTAGGCTACATTGCTCTCTTTTGAACATTGTGTATAGTTATTAGCAAAGACTGCAAGTGTGTTAGCCGCGCATTTACTCCTCTATTTTGTATTTAACGCAGGCCTACAAGAAGTTTAACTTGCAGCACCGCCACGCTTCAGCGGTAACAATAATTATAACATCCACAGTCATTCTTTTGGCTACGGTGAATTTGTGAGCAATCACCATACATTTTATTGTCAGTTTAATATAGCTCCCCCAAAATTTCATAACTCATGTTTCTAGGGGAGCTCATGTTTCATTAAGGGGAGCTATAGCTCCCCAGCTCCCCTGTGGTTCGCACCCTGGGCTGCTTGCTCGCAGAGCTTTTGTCCCACACTAATGAGACAGCTAATTTTGTAATCATCAGATTCACTGTTTTGAAATGTCAAATTGTTTGTGTGGACAGTGCTGTTCTCATGTTTTTGTTACATGCCCATATAATTACTTGAGGTTTAAACTGTGTTTTGTTTGGATGCCAATGCTTGGTAGAGTCTTTAAGCTCAGTGTCTGTCATCATTTTGGTATGCTTCTTTTTAGGATTGTGGCTTCCTAATGTGTGAAAACATCTTCTGTACTACATGTATCTCATGTTCCCCTTGTACAGGGGGCTGTAATCAGGAAGGGGTTCCTCAATTTAATCTAGATTTTTGAATGAAACATTGTCTGGGAATTTTGTCCCATCACTGACAGAAGTTCCCTAAATTAATTTATTTTGTTATCTCTCACCTTTATATCCAACTTGCATTAAACCAACTTGACTAAGCTTGTGTCTGGAAACACTTTTCTAGTTCGAGCACATCTTAAGCTTTCTCTCTTTCTGTAAGCTGAATCAATAAGACAAACAGATCTGTCTTCCTTCTTTGCATGACTTTTTCTTACCATTCAGACAAATAAATAGGACTACTATTTCTGATTATGCATTGGAAACAAGTAAATCCAACTCTACCAGTATGCAGGCTGGAATTTTTTGCATCAACTTTCAGCATGTAATGAAAGGAATCATTTATTAAATAAAAATAAATCACCTGCCTCTTAATATCTATATTTATTGAGCTTATTTTGAAGACATTTAAATAAAAATTAAAATATATGTGAGTGATATAAAACATTTAACCAGAATTTTCTTGTTCTTCTCACAGGTGCCCTGCTCCAGCGTCAGCCTTGTAGCTGCAGTCAGTGATTGGTTTGAACTTCCACCCTAAACTGCCTTCTTTCTCAATGAGGTACGTCTGCACAGCGTAGTCCACATGAGGGATGTGAGAGTTGCAGTTAATTGCATTTAAAATCCTGAAGAATAATTAGATTTTTCCTGGATCAGGTACAGAAGAGCTCAGATCTGTCTCTGGGCTCGTAGCTCATGTTGTCTATCCCGCCACTGCGTGCCCGACAAAATCCCTCAGGTCCGAACCTACAGTGTTCAGCATCAATCTGGACCACCCCCACCCACTAACCCCTCCCCTCCTGAGCAAAAAGGTGGTGCTGAAGTGGTGAAGGAGCGCGCCCTGTCTGCTTTACAGGTACAGGAAAAATGTGATGTACGTCTTCTATATAACATATCTGAGCTCAGCCTTCTTTTTTCCTTTTTCCTCCAGTATGCAGGTGAGTTGGGACACCAGTGGGGTCAGAGGTCGGCTCAGACGGCCACTGCCACTGTCAACTACTGGTGGGAAAGGTATGAGGAGTTTGTGGGACTCAACGAGGTCCGTGAGGCTCAGACAAAAGTCACTGAGGTCAGCAGAGAGTAAGAACAGTCTTTGATTTCAAGTTCTATTCTATATACAGTCATTTGGCAGAAGGTTTTATCCAAAGCGACTTACATCTGAGAGTAAGAACAACACAAGCAAGAATTCAAACAGGATGGGACATCATAATTTAGTAGTAGTCAGACTGTTGTGAGTCCAGTTGGACCCAGGTGCTGTCATGTAGTGCTAGAGGCAGTGTTTTTTTATTTCATTTATTTATTTATTTTAAGTCCTTTGAGAAAGAATCATGTCCATTTCAGAGACAAACTCATCAACACTGCCTCCATGAGGGCGGTTGATGACCAGAATGTTTGCAGTGATGGGTGTAGACACCTTTACTGCGTGATACGGTTAAAGCTCGTGCCCTTGCTTAGTGGGCTCGCGCAGGTAGACTCGTAGGTCTTTACCCTATGTGGACTTACCCCGACATGGGCTGATAAAATGACTGACGCCGTGCTGACGCTTCAGAGCACCATGTGTGGTAGTGTACCTGGAGCCTACATAGCTGATGCCACGTTGCTTGATTGCAACCGGCTAAACACGCTGCTATCTACTTTGTCCTGAGCAGTACATAGTACTGGTTGTTAATTTACACTGATGCACTAAATTCTTCATTAACTCTGTCTAAGGATGATATATGTGCCTCTTATTTACCAAGCATCACTATCATGATAATTGATATGCATGTTATTATAAGTGTGCTTTACTTTTTTTTCTTGTTTTTATCTCTGTCCAGCACTGTGATCGACTCTGGTTGTTGAAAAGCACTTTTACTTGATTGATTGAAGCATAAACAAGTCTTTAAAAGGGACTTCTGTGTCATGGAAATATTCATTTCAGGCTGAAGGGGCATTCATGGTGGCCAGAGGGATTGTGCGTGAGGCACACGAAAGCCTGGAAGCCCTGCAGGGCCGATTGAAAGAGGTCAGAGACCGGCTGGACAGAGTCTCCAGGGAGGAGGCTAACTATTTGGAGCTAGCCACCCAGGAGCACAAGCTGCTGCAGGTTAGACGAAGCAATTAATGGTGCAAGTGAGATCTGTTTACAAAGTGGCCCAGTACATTCACTATCAGAAAAGCTGACCAAAAGGAATTCCTAATGAACCCATCGTCCTGGTTTTTCTTGGCTGCAGGAGGAGCGTCGTCTCCGGACTGCATACGAGAATGCAGAGGGTTCAGAGAGAGAGAAGTTTGCCTTGTTTTCAGCAGCCGTCAGGGAGAGCCACGATAAGGAGAGGACGAGAGCAGAGCGCACCAAGAACTGGTCCATCATCGGCTCAGTGCTCGGAGCCTTGATCGGAGTCATGGGATCAACATACGTCAACCGTGTTCGCCTTCAGGTGAGGGGGAGGCCGCTGCACCGCTGCAGGTTAAGCTGAACACTTTAAGCATCTGACATGTTGGCTTCACTTTCCACTCTGTCACTGGGGATCAGCAGGTTTTTATTGTTCTGGTGCTTCATCAAATCAATGGAGATTTTTGGCATACAAACAACATTTCATCTAATTTTCAGGACTTATATTTAGTTTTTACTCAGAATACAATCATCTTTGCATTGGAGCTGGGGATCTATGACTTTTTCTTTATTTACCCTATAAAGGATGTTTTGCAACATTCAGTTTTATGAAAAGTGCTTAACAAATCCCATTTCACTTGCATCTCTGCAGGAACTCAAAAACCTGTTGCTGGAGGCCCAGAAAGGTCCAGAGAGCCTACAGGAGGCCCTCAGAGTCCAGGCTGGAAACCATCGCTCCCAGCAGGATGAGCTCCGAACACTCATTGACAGCCTCAGGGTTGCTCTGACTGACGCATTCTCTCAGAAGAACGGTGACCCTCAGGGAAAAGGACAACCAACCTCATCAACCGTGTTTCTTTCAACCTTAAAAGACCTCCATATCGGTAGCCAGAGGACCGAGTCCATCCTGGTTTCCCTCCCGCCTCAACTGGGGCATCTTGAGAAAGGTCTCGGTCGGGTTGAGGACAAACTGTCAGTAGTAAGGAAGCTGCTAGAAACCAAACCGCAGGCTGAAACGCACACTGGTCCACGAACTGGTCAGCTACAGGTGGAGAGACCAGAAAGGGAGCACCAGTTGGAGTCAGAGGCAGTGGTGAGGAGTCTAGAGGAAGCCCAGAGGACGCTGGGAGAACGAATCAGGACAAACACTGTTTATAATGCTGTGTTTACCTACACCGCTACCGCCATCACTATCTCTGCTGTCTACCTGCTGCTCAGAGGAACCGGTTAGACATAATACCGCCAGTCTCAGTATCTACGTGCACTGTTGCTCATAGGATACAATCATGTTTATAAATTATGATGGGAAGTTTAATTAACAAAATTTCTCCAATAAACAGGGTACGGGTGTTGATTTGGTTTTATTATTGACTTCTGCTGTTTGCTGCAATTATAAACCAACTTTTTCATCCATGCAGAGCTTCCACGCAAGGCGCTCGCTGCCATAGGAACTTAAAGGTTCTTTGTCTTGCTCAAAGACACTTTGGCATCTGGAGAAAAACAATGATTTTACCTGCTTTGTAATTATTGGACCTCCTGCTTTACAGTTTCACCTAACATCCTCTAATTTCCATTTAATTAGTTGGTGGTGCATGATTTAAAGCCAAGAACTTTGCACTTTTAACGGGATCATTCTTTGGTTGTTGCTTCCTGGATCTCAGAAACATCTCATTTGAGTATTCCTGGATTGTATCTGCTACATCTGTTAATTCTTTTTATAAATACTTAAAAAAATAAATAAATAAAAAGCCCAAGGCAAATAATACCTTCCACATCAACACCTGGGACAATGTCAATAATTGTAATAAGGGCTGGGACATCACATTTTAGTCTTCTAATTAGAAACAAGATGAAGTGATGTTGACATAACTACGAAGATGTATGTCAAGGTGGATTTTAACTAATGTCTTTATTCAGCCTTATAACCATCAGCCTCGTCAGCAGTTCATTAGAGACCATGTAGACAATGTAGGTATATCACAATGTCTGATTTAAAGAAAAAGACATTTTGTAATACTTGAACGTGTCGTGAGTCACTCATGTTACTGATAGTGTTCACCGAGCTGAACAATAATCACTGTTTATTAAATGGTCATATGGGAAACTGAATTAATGGTGTATAATTGTCTTTCTGAATGCCTAGTAAGTGTGCAATGAAAAACATCCAGAGCAACATAGAGATGCTTTTTTACATCTGGGACAAGGAATCTAAACTAGATCAGGAAAAAGCAGGAAGTCTTCACATTTAAGAAGGAAACCTGCTTGTTGGAGTTTTTAATTAGGTGTGTGTAATGTGAGCCAATATATTGAGACATTTATGTAGTTTAATCTGCCTCAAAGCCAAAGCTTTCATGAATTTACATTGATTGTGTAATACCAGCAGCATCCAACAGGGGGCAACATTCACTTAGAAAGAAAAATCTTTCTTTCTTTCTTTCTTTCTTTCTTTCTTTCTTTCTTTCTTTCTAAACCTAAACAACAACAAACAAAAAAAAACTGTTTTCTTCCAGGATATTGTCTTGAATTTAGTTGGTTTCATAAGTGTTTCCTATTTAGCTGTTGTGTGAATTACATGTCAAACACTGTTCGCTCAGAACAAACACAGGAAAGTGAAACACTGCACATATAAGAGTGTTATGACACCATGATGTAATTTACTACAGGTGAAACAGTAAATATGTAATATGATTAAAGAATAATACCAGTGTTTATTTTAGCCGTGAATAGCTATGTGTGACAGACATAATACAGAAGTTCATTTTGGATCCCTGTGCTAATTTGCTTTACTTTTTATGCATTAGACGGTGAAAGCCATCAGAGGTTCTTGTATGTTTTGCTTGTATTAATCCACGGTGTTACCCCAGGATTCCACTAGGGGGAGTCACGCTTCTTTCCACTTACAGACGAGTGAACGGGAGAACTGTGTTTTGGCGTTTCATTCTTTTACTTGTCCTATTTTCACCTTTTTTTAAGCGCACAACATATGTGAAGAAATAATTATTACCTAAGCTGTATGTACAGTATATCAATATTATATAAAGCGTTATATGAATAAAGTATAGACTTGTGTGTAGGTTGCGGTCTGCCCAGATCTCTAAACTTTACCTCCTCTAACACCTTTGAGACAGACTGACACACTGGGTGTGAGACTTTTTATTTTTACCAACCATCACTAACACTTCAGTGTCAGCACCCACAATGTTAAACATCTAGATCAAAGACTGACACCAGCCAATCTGTTTGGGTTTTCCAGTGTCCACCTCTGGACCATATAGTAGTAACTGTGGTTTTCTACTGGAAAATCCACCGCAACAGGTGTTGGTTCTTAACTTAGCACAATGACTGACTGTTGTGATGTAAAACCACTAACAATCAAGCACACACACATGCACAGACTATTCTTAGCCGCTGACTGTCATATAGATTGAGGTGAGTTCAAACACAGATCTTGTTCAATGATGCAACATGTTGCACGGATATCCTGAGCCGCTTGATGCAGGGTGTTAGATTTATTATTCTTTAGTTGAAAAGATCTCATGTGCTCATATGCCTCCAGTAACAATCAGAACTCTTAAATGGTACAAAATAATAGCAGTGACTGTTGTGTCTCTACAAGTTGGAAAAGCAGGCAGAAAATGCCAGATTTTTTGAAAATCTCCATGTTTTATTTAATTTTGAGTTTAAAATTTGTCAAGTAATGTTTGTTTGAATTTAAAGTTCCAACAAGACCTTTTTGGATTATTTGAGTACCAACAAAAGCAATGTCAGTAAATAATTGCATAACATAACTCCTCAAATAGCACGTTAGAGTCACACATGTCCTCTGACAATGAAAGGAACATCAGTGAAGCAGAGAGGAACAGAAAAATGCTGAACGATAAGATGTGGAGGAAGAGCCTCCTCACATGACAGTGGTATGCAGGTCACTTATTTCACTGCACTTAGAGATTAGACATTTGTCTTGTATTACGCATGTTGTGTGGACAAAAATCTCTGTACACACTCATAAAGTTGAAGCCCAACCCCACTCTTTGAATTGTACAAAAATCCTCTTAACTTTAATGAAGACCTGGCTTAAAGCTAAAAGTGTGTGTCAGCATGAGCTTATATATTATTTCACTATCTGTAGGATTCATTCTGGACTGCAAAAGCAAGGCTTCAAAATCATGCAAACACACAAATGCATGCACATTTTTGTATCTTAAAACTTGTATCTCTCATCTTTTACAGCGCCGCTTCAGACAGATGGAATGGGAGATGAACTTAGATAACTGGCATTTTGCCAACATTACATTACTTGTCAAAAAAACCCTCCAGAAAGTCAACATTTTTCTAAACACAAAAGCAAATAGCAATGAAAGTTTTAAAGACAAACATACTAATTCAGATTTGAAGGTTGCCTAACATAATTTCTGCTGACCTCTGTTTTCTCAACACACATCACAAAACAAAGTTGTCATTTTCCAATTTTCTGTTGTTATGTAATTATTTATTAATTTTGTGTCTTCTTCAAGCTGAGTGTGGACATAGTGTTTATGTGACCAGGTTTTCAGCTGCTAGTATGCCTCAGCAGAAGTTCTTTTACCGTCATGGCTGCTGTCACAGGAGAATGTAAAGTGGGTTTCTCCTTGAAATGAAACCTACAGAGTTGCAGACTCATGGCGAGTGGAAAGTTGCAGATTCTTGACAAGCGAGAAGACAAAGGTCAAAAAGGGAAGGAGAATAAGATCCTCAAAAAGTGATTAGTGAAGACTGTTGTCACATCATTTTCTTGTACTTCCCTTTAAGATGTCTGCAGACTAGATGCAGTCTGCTTACAACATGTGACATTACACAGTTTATGACAAGACCAGAAGTTCTCTTTTATTTTATGACATATAGTGGAAAAGTTTTACAGAGGGACTCTTCATGTGTGAAAATGTATAAACTTTGACCATAATTTCTTTACAAACCATAACATTTCCTTGATAACAACGTGGAAAAGTCTTAAAAGCTTTGGCTTAATGGAATTTTTTTTCTTTTTCTCCTTTTGTCTCTATTATCCTGCTGGTGTTCAACCTGGTGTTGTTACAGATGTTTTTAATTTAACTTCAGATTAACATTACTGCTACATATTTCTATATTATGAGACACAGTCATGCTGTTAATGATTGCAATTTTATTAGAGGTTAAATTTTTCTTTAGATAAGAGTAAATCCTGACTAATGTCCACAACTTCAGTATTTACAAATCTATCTAGGTGAACTGTTTCAATATTCAAGCAAATAAAAAAAACAACCCAAAATCAAACCAAATGTCATGCTAAAAACTGGAAACTGTGAAGGTTGATAGCAGCTGAGCTGTAATTTTAGGGTTCACAGTTGTCAGCTAGCTAAACTAAGCTAGCTAAATGCTAACTTTGGCTGTCAGCTGTTGCTGCAATAGCAATTTAAAATCCACATGAATTCAATTCAATGAAAATGAAATATTAACTTGCATTAAATTAATTGTAAATAGTTTGAATACATATTAAGGAGTGATTATTTTTGTTTTGTTTTAGTTAGCACTTTAACATTGTGGGATATAACAGCGGTATTACTTTGGATATTGGTCTAAACTGTATTCAGAATCAATGTGTTTTCCTTATTTTAGACAAAAGAATAAATAAATCAGTGTCCATCACTCATGTAGGAAACATCTTCCATACACAAACTCAACTTCAAAAAGCCCCTTTTTAAATGAATATACCTAAATCTATAAGCAACAAAAGATGCTGATGGATCAAGATTAAGCTTGAGAAGATAAAAAAAGGACTGAATATGTGATTTTCTAGGTCTTTTCATTTTTATTAAACCATGTACAGCAGGTCAAAAAGCATTTTTTCAAAGGAAATTCTTCCCAAAATATCTTATACCCAAAGGCGAATCCCTCAATTTAGGTGAGACATGTGTGCTTGCATGATTGATTGTGTAACTCCCCCTGCAGCAGTGCAGAACAGACTTAAAGGTAAGTTTCAGTTCAAAACATCCTTTTTCTTAATCAGCAGTAAATCTTTGTGAAAGCTGCAAACATAACAAGTTTTAGTGTTTGTTTTGTAAGCAGCAGAGATGTAGTTATAATGACTCAGGCAGCTTCTGCTAATAATCCTGCGAACCCAAGCTTCCAGCTTGTAACGAACGTTTGAAGCACAAAATAAAATTTTTAATCTTAAGTGCAACTCTGGTAGATCTGGTGTCAACAAGTTTGTCATACTAATGTGAGTGTGTTTTTATTTTTATATAATGGTGTGTAGGTGAGGGTCAGAGTTTGTGAGGGTGGGTCTGTTCTTTGGCACAAGTTCATGAGGTCAAGTATGTTAGAAATGTCTGTTTTTGTTCCTCTGTCTTCTTGAAGATCACTTTGAGATGTGATGGGGATGTTTCTTCTGGTTGCCCCTTCCAAAGACATTGACATAAGCCTTTAATTTGATTTTTTTTAAAAGATCTTCTTATCAAACTTTATGCTATTTAGTAATCCTCGTATTTTATGGATGAACCAGGTTTGGTTAAGACAGCGCTGGGTGCTAGGTTAGGAATGTTCTGTTACCTGCCTCACCCCTGTTGTTCTGCAATCATGATGTTTGAGCTAACACTAATGTTAGATACCTTTCAAACTCTGAAAGGAGGGAGGTTTCATTCCTGACCAGATTAGACATTGTTAACAGTTATTAGTTAATAAAAAAAAAAAGGTATTTCTTAGAATAAATTGTTTATAAGTTATTTTATAGACCTCCTTTTTGGGGCTGATTAAATCTACCAGAAAAATCCAACTATGTTATGATATTCCAGTTAAAATGTCAGACTTTTACATTTGTCCTGGTTCAAATTTAACACTCCAAGAAAACCTTTTGGCAGGATCTACTTAAAAAAAACACACCAAATAAATAAATAAATAAATTTTCAACCAGAGTTGCAGTAGCAGTCTTTTCCAGTTCGGTGAGTATGTATGGGCAGGACCAGGATAGGTTGTTAACCCATGCACAGCAATCCTTAATAACCTGTTTTGTCTCCTAGCAACCTTGTTGCCAGTCAAGTTGGCTTTTGTCTGAATGTGGTTGTATGGGTGAAGATGGTGTGGAACCCAACAGCAGGGTGGTTTACAGACTGCTTTATTGCAGTTGGTTTTAGCAGTACTAGTCATCCATCCTACTTCTCATCTCTGTCCTTCTTTTTGTCACACCATTACACAGAGCCTAAATAATTGTTGGTTAAACCATCTTACAGAAAGATGGTGTCCCTCACATT
>JBAMHW010000003.1:12040376-12055417 GCA_037177495.1 Rhadinocentrus ornatus | reverse complement strand
CCCCCAAAAAAAAAGGGGAACAGCAGGATTAACACACCAGAAAACACTTGGTTATTAAGTAAACCTTTGAAAAATTTGTAAATAAGACAAAACAAAAAACAAAAAAAAAGGACCATTTGTTAAACTTAAAGGACTTGCTGCAAAATACAGATAACTTTGCATTAGCATTAGCATTAGCAAAGGAAACAAACAGCACAATTCTAGCTTCTGGGTGGTAAGTTTGTTTCTACAATAATGTAGAAATAAAAACTTATAATCAGTCAGTAAATTTTCAAAAATACTGTCAATCAGCGGAAAAATACCAGAAGTAACTGTAGGCGTATCTGATTAAAATACCAAACAGTACACAAAAAGGGAAGTAAAACATGCACTTTAGCCTCTGACGTGTTAATGTGTCATAGATGCAGAGGTAAAGAGGGCAGCTGCATAAATGAAGGGAAAATTACAGTAGAGATAAGATGAAAGAGGGGGAAAAGGGCAGCAATTTGGGTGAAAGGAGAGCATGAAAAGAATGTCAAAGATGGGCCAAAAAGATACAAACAGATAAAAGTTAAACAGTAACTAGGAGGCTGGCCTCATTTAGTGAGATGAGTTTTATTCTCAAGTGTTGGTGCAGATTTCTACAGCAGTTATATTTCAGCAAACACAGATGTTGGTGATTAACTTGGATGTTTTTATTCACATATAAACAGATTTTTACCAGAAACTTAATAATTGAGAGAGAAGCTGAGATTCAAATTGGCCAAAGAGACTAAATTTAAAAAAACAAAAACAACCTCATACCCATAAAAATGCTTTTGTATAAACTTTCTGGAACCTCATCTGGATGGACGTTTTTGCTAAGAAATTACAAGAAGCTACATATCTTGAAAATAATCATAATCCAAAAGTCACTTCAGTCTTGAAATAAACATTCACTTTCGGTACAGGTTGCATGTTTTTAACATTAGATTACCTGGTACCACAGAACTCTTAATCCTTAAATAAAAACCACTCAGCAAGAGCACAACACAGTGTGCATCCTGAAAAGCAGTTGACTCTTTGAAAATGCTGACTGGTTATGGTGGATTATGGTTGCATAATAAGGTTTAACGTTCCTTTATACAAATCTCTTTCATATTTCGGTGAATGCATGCTGACGCCCAGTTCCATTATTCTTAGCAATTCAAGCTTGATTAGACAAAGACATCTGACAGAAGCTGCCATGCATCATAGTCCTTTGATTTTTAAACAGTCACAGACTTCAGTTGCAAAAGCCCTCATCATTTTTAACTCTGCATTGCAACAGCTTTTGTCCAGGGTCTTTTAACAGATCAGATGTAAATAAGAGGTATTGCTGTTTGTATGATTATGCATGTTATAGTATTAACAGTTTGCTGTAAATACTATAGCTTTTATTAATTTAATAAATAAAAAAAAATGTCTTTCAAATCCTTGAATCTGTGAGAGAGAGATAAGTAGCATTTATAAAAGGGTTGTGCATTATCTTAGAACTATAATTGAGTAAAACAAGAGACAGGACATTTTTTTTTATCAGATGCAGAAATTCTGATAAGTTAGCTTATCAAAAATAGTGCTCTATCTCATTGCAGAACTTCCCTGAGAATCAGATTTTTTGACGAGGAACACTTTAAAGAGGAGATCCAAAATTGCAAATAATTGCTAAATACTACTAAATGAACCCCATAACTGTTCAGTCACACACACTCTTATTTTAGTTTAAGTTAATAAGTTTACATTTCAATTTATTAATTGCAGAATGATTTGCAACAGAAACTAAGCCTTCATATGGCAGAATAATCAAAATAAGCAGAGGAAGTCTGCAAACAGTCATGGTCTTTGTCTTAAGTACAGAGGTATGACTAGTATAGTTTTAGTTTTCACTGTCTTAGTTCTCACATTACGGTATAAAAGTACAACATTCAGTTTGGAGAATGTGAGGTCTGTCACATGGCAAGTTGAAACAGGTCTACTATCTTGTAAAAAGCAGCTCTGCCTGTTTTGTTTGGGTGAAATGTTAGTGGGAATGGTTGAGAAATGCGAACTGATGGTAAAATGAGATCCTGAACATACGGCCAAACTCTGGACTGAATGACTAATGCTGGTCCACTACCTCAGTTCAGATTCCTGCACTTTGTAAACCATGTTTTGAGTGGATGCGCTGTTAGTGAGTTTAAAAGTTACAAATTTCAGGAGCTCACGAACAGCTTTGCAACAACTCATGAGAGCTGCTAATTAATCAGCTGGTGTATGCCAATATTTGATCCCTTACAGAATCTGACTCGCCATTTTGACTCATAAAGTTATTAGAAAACTTACAAAAAGAAAACGTTATGTGAGTCACAGACAGATTTTCATCAGTGAATTCATCATTATTAGAATTTTCTACGTTATCTTTTGTTTCTTTTGTTTTGTTTTATCTCTGTAATAGTTTCATCATAAACTGGAAATAGTATACAAAATGGATTGATGGATGGTTTTACTTTATAATAAGCAGTTATGCTACATATGTTGTTATGTCAAATACAGATGAACTGAAGCAGAATTTTAGAGTTCGGTCCTACAGTGTGTATCTAAAAAGACGATCTTGATGGTGAGTATTATTACTCTGAGTAAAAAAGTGACTCAGGTCATCATGATTTGTGTGGTGTAATGGACCCAAATGACGGAAGCATTGGAAATGTAATAACGTACTTGATAGAACAAAACTAATGGTTCTGCAGGGCAAGGCCTTTACAAGAAACAACTCTACAGCATCACAACTTCAGAACAACTGAACAGACATGAAATGACACTATTCTGAAACAAAGTTGTTGAGAGACGATGATTTAGCAATGATAAAAGAAAACTGGGTGGTGTAAATAAGCTGTGGATGGTTATGATATGTAAACAGACATGCTCTAATCAGTGGCAAACTAAAACCTTTAGTTTTTATAGAACAAGATGGCATAAATCTGTTGTAGAGGAAACTGAACCCGAAATGACTTCTGTTATAACTTGGTAATAAGCATTACCAAGTACCAACTACTATATAGAAAACTAAATCAAAATAAATAAACATGAGCTTTTAGTCAGGGTGGTGGGTCTTGTGTTTAATAATAATAATAGTAGGGATAAACACTGGGCTAGATGAACAGACCTGCAAGTAATCTAATAGGAAGGAAGAAATCCTAGATACATTCCTGCCTGTGTGAAGCAAGGGTGAGAAACACCAGTATGAACAAAGGAGGATAAAATTAAACATGAAATTAAGTGAATGGATACAGCACACTAAAGAAATTTGAGCAAAAAAATCAACAACAATCAGAGGCTTTGACATAAAGTGAGCAGGATAACTAAAATTCACCACAGTGTGACATCATATTGACACATGAATTTTGATCTTTTTATGTAAATTTTTATTTACCTAAAACAGTCTCTACTTGTAAACATTTTTTACCCGATTAAGGTCTGGCACTTAAACATCACAAGTGCATATTTCCTGTTTGCTCATCATACAGTTTGCAGGAGCTCATTCTGCAAACTGTCATAGAAAACTTGTTGCACTTCTGTTTTGAAGTCTTTTCAAAACATTTGTAGAATTTAACTCTAATTTCCTGCTGCAATTATTATATTTGTCTTTTCTTCAGTCCCTTTAGTACCACTCATAATTCCATCCTGCAAAGTACTGCCCTCACAAAAGCATGAAGAAAATATGCATCATGAGTGTTTCCATAGCAGAGCAGACCTCATTATCAAGTCCATAGCATGTCTGCATAAGAAGGAAATACGACCGTGTTCAACCACAGGGCTATGTGAGATATAAGAATGAAGGCAACAAACATTTTAATCAGTAAGAAATAATTTGCTACAACACCTCTCATTTCCTGGTTCAGCAGGTTTAGATTATTAAAGGTAAAATACATTCTTTTTACAATGCCGTTTTATAAATGGCCATGGTTACATATAAATAAAACACATTATGATGAAAATGAGTTATTTCCTGGTTGTTTTTAGGGTATAATGTTCCTTGGTTAAGGTTAGAAATGGATTATAATATGAACTTAAGTACTTTCTTTTTATAATGTGACCATCACCATCAGTTCTTATGATAACTAGAGGTTGCATATTCTTCCAACATTGCCTGTCTCCCAGTTGATTAGAAAAACCCCTGTTTTGGGAGCAGATTGACTGGAATCTAAATGTTGAAGGCAAAAATATTAATAGTTTGATTACAGTGAAGTTCAGAGTCACAGTCTGATTGTTTTCCTGAGCAGTGACTGAAGTCCTTCTGAAAACAGTCAGGCCGTTGGCTGCAGCTGATATCCAAATAAAAACAAAACAACGAGAGCACCTCTTGCATAAGTCTGTGATATTCACTGATGGATTGCTTTACACACCAGCCTCTCCCTGCCTCCTGCTGCCAGATTGAGTTGTTTGATGCTCAGCCGCTGACCAAAAAAGAGCAAGTACCTCTGGAGGAAAAAATAAGTTGAACAAATAGTAGACTGAAAAATAGCTTTACAGAAAGCACAAGGGGCGAAACTATTTTATCATCAACAGTACTTAAACAGGAAATGTAGGCTAGATACTATTATAAGATGTAGTCATAGCAACGTAAAAAAAAAATTAATAAAAGAAAAGTGATGATCACTTTTTTGATTAACCACCAGCAGGCATCTGAGTGTGAACTAAAGGTTTTATTCTATTTCTCAATTTGTGCTCAATTCATTTAACTCATTTAAATCAGTGAGCAGTTTAAATAAATAAAAAAAAGCTGGTGATTAACTGGTTCAATGCTATGAGAGCCCATCCGTCACTGGATTAAAGGATACATTAATCAAACAGACAAGTTCAGACCTCTGAGATTCAAAAGAATAACAATCTATTAAAGCACACAATGCATCTTTCTTGAGAAGGAATTTAAACCTAAAAAGTGTTTGCACAACTTTGGGAACCAACTACTCTTTCCAAGGGTGGGGAAAACAAAATTAATCAGTACTATGGCAAAGAAAGAAAGAAAAAAAAGCAGTTGTTTTTTTTAAATATATATATATAAAACTCTATACTATATTCCTGGAAGCAATAATTCCATCACTCTAAAGATATTTTGTTATTTGCCCACATACTGGAATAAAGTAACATTAATCTAAACTCCAAGCATTATAAATTATTCATTCTCTAACATCTTTTCTTAAGAATCTTCTAGGGAGGCTTCAGCCTTGTGCAAATAAAATAAATAAAAAACCTTTCATTTTATCTGTGGCGTAGTTTTAGTTTTTTCACAGGTTTTCCTTTTGTTCCAGTGTTTATCTTAGGAAATGCATATAAAAGACATACAAAGGAGACAGGGTATTTCCTCTCAAAGATCCAAAACGGTGAGACGACTCACTAGTAGGGCTCAGGGTAACAGACTTTGCACCATTCTTCTAAAACATTTTTTAAAAACCCACCTATTTTTCTATTTAGATGTATTTTATCCGAGCTTTTGTTGTGACAAAAAGATGTAAATCTGCTTAACCCTGTAAACACTGTGCCTAGCGACTCATGGGTTTCAGTTATTTCTGAGATAATTATTCGAAAGTCATAAAGTTGTTGTTTTTGATGAGGTGGTGAAGGTGTGTATAGGTGTGTTGCAGAGGTGAAAATTAGAATTGTGCCATAAGGCTGGAG
This sequence comes from Rhadinocentrus ornatus, assembly GCA_037177495.1. Taxonomy (NCBI): domain Eukaryota; kingdom Metazoa; phylum Chordata; class Actinopteri; order Atheriniformes; family Melanotaeniidae; genus Rhadinocentrus; species Rhadinocentrus ornatus. Next base: position 12,049,765 of record JBAMHW010000003.1, on the reverse strand, counting down.
TGGTGGAGTTAGTGATTCTAGGACTTCCCATCAGGTTGCCAGAGTTGTAAATATTGCAGTGTTTTTAAAACAGTTGTGATGTTTAAGTGAGGTATTAAGGAATGGTCTACTGGATAGTTTAGGATTTTGGCAAGATTTGGCTGAAAGGTTTTAGTACACACATTTCAGGTGGTGTCTCCAAAATGGCCATTTTGGCACCATATGCTCTCAAAGTTCCCAATTAGGGTATCTCAGGTTTTTAAAGGTTAAAAATATTTGTCTGCACTGTAAAAATACAGAGGTCCCCAACCCTGGTCCTCAAGCCCACTAAACCTCCCTTTGACATACCTATATACATGAAAAGAGTAATTTTAGGATACCTATCATCAGTTCTGCCAATGTTTGAAGTTCGGCTGAGCAAGGCACTGAGGGACAACATCTGTTAATCCCAGCAGTTTCCATAATGCTGGTTGAGCCCCACAGCAAAGTGTTACATCACCACCAATCAGCCGGCCTCCCTGTGCAAAGACAGAAGTATTACATAATCTTATTTATGTAATATTTTAATCCAATTGTCAACAAACTCCTCGATCCATAACAACAAGACGTGGCGGGAGAGAGGGGGCAGGAACTCTGGCGGGGTCAGGGGTCGGTTCTCACACTTACTCCTGAAGTATGAACATAATCAACAACACATTGAGCTTAACGAATGTAATCACATTATTCTAAGCCCCTTTTCACAGTGTGTGAATGTTGGCAGCTGAAGTATGTTTACATGTAATCACAAACAAATAACAAAAACAAACCTTAGAAATATACATACAACATATCACATTTAACTAAATAATTTGTATCTTTATTTTGCTAAAACTTAATTATGATTAAAAGTCACTTAATGGAGTTATTTGCTGATAAAATCCACTCTACACTTTTGTGAATCATTAAAGGCGTTTATAAAAGCTTCCAGATACAAGCTGCTTGCAATCTCACAAACTAACTTATGTAAGATGTGAATTTTTTTTCTCCCCTTTTCTTAAAGTCATTCATGTTTTTCCAGACATATTCTGCATTACACTGAACTGTACAAGCCTTTAGCCATCCCTTACTTCTGTATTTATTACCAGGAGAGAAGGTGGCAGGTGCAATTATTTACTGAAACAAGACGTTTTTGTCCAGAAATGAGCTTGATAATCAATATTCGGTCTGTGCAACTTTATTCCCACACTGCTTGAATAATGTTGAGGTCTGTGCTCTGGAGAGGATTCATCTATCCATCTTAACTGCTGCCGCTGATTTTCCATCCTACTCTTGTGTCGTTTAAAACACCTCAGCCTTTTTCCCCTTTTCCCTTCCATGAAAACTGGCTTCTTGGCAGCCACCCTTCCAGGATGTATGAATCAGTTGAATGTCCAGATGCCTCTCAGGTCCTCTGACAAGTCTTTCCTTGACTTGTAAATGACATCACTTTCACATCTGGTTAATCTATTAGTGTTAAGCCTGACACTTCTTCTGTCTTCCACATGTCCAGTTTATTTTTAAGGACACAGTGCACATCATTCTTTAGGATATTTGTGCAAATTCTACATTATGTCATTAAACTGTGTTACTTTTAATGATTTTCCTACATTAAAAAATGGGAATAGATTATGTGTTTTGTGACTTTTTTGTGAAGAATAACGGCCTAAATTTAAAATTGATTCTTTGATTCACATTTTGAAAAGCCCTTCTTAATCTTCAGTTCTTCATTGGTAAGTGTTAAAGGGCAAAGCAAAACATAACTAAAGAAAACAAAACAAAAACAAAAAGACGCATTTCTCTGATAAGGTCAGATACAGGTGACTGGACTGAAAATAGGTAAAAATGCAGCCAATGTCCCACAAAATATTAAAGTAATACAAATATTGAAATTTACTTTGATATAGACAGAGTGAGAGAAGTTAAGCTTTTCGGTGTTATTGATGACAATTTTTCATGGAAGCATAAAAAAGCAATAACAATTGCCATGTTACATAAAGGACTCATTAAGCATTAATTCCTTTTATAGATTATATAATTCTTTGATGATTTCCCCTCTAACTTGCTGCATTGAAATATGGGGAGCTACATGTAAAACATACAGTTTTCATTCTACAGAAAAAAACTATACCAATCATCAGTCAAAGCAGACATAATCACAGGTGGCATCCAAGATGGCAGAAGCAGATAAATCATGGGTATTGTAGTCAGAACCGGTGATCAGTAGACAGGTGAAGATGAGCGGACTGGTGGAGGAGGCAAAGGCATGACAGTACCCCCCCTTGAGGCGCGACTCCAGATGCGCCACGCCGAACACCCGGAGGACAACCCCATGGTTGATGAGCAGGTCGATCCGGCCGAGCCCGGTTGAAATTCTCGAATGACAGCAGGGTCAAGGATGTTCTCTCGGGGGACCCAACTGCGCTCCTCTGGGCTATACCCCTCCCAGTCCACCAGATACTCCAAAGGCCCCTGGCGACGGCTAGAGTCCAAAAGGGACTGGACAGAGTATGTCACAGTACCCTCAATGTCCAAGGCCGGAGGAGGGTCGTCAGGCAGGACTACCTCAGCAAGGGGACCCCTGAGCACAGGCCTGAGGAGGGAAACATGGAAAGTCGGAGAGATGCACCTCGTTGACCTGGCAAAGGATCTTGTAGGGTCCAATGAACTGAGGACTCGGCTTTCTGCATGGCAGACAAAGAACAAGGTCCTGTGTAGAGAGCCAAACCCGATCACCAGGACGGTAGGTAGGCACCTCCGAACGTCTGCGGTCAGCCTGGATCTTCTGATAGCGGATTGCCTGATGCATCTGGATGCAGGTCGTCTCGCAGACCGTTCCGCACGGCGGAACCACTTGTCAACTGCTTGAACTCTGGCTGGATCTGGGTGCTAGGGGCACAATGAAGGTTGGAGGCCCAGCACACACTGGAATGGAGTCAAGCCGGTCAACCCATTCCGGAGGGAGTTCTGGGCGTACTTTGCCCAGGGCAAGAACTGGGCCCAGTCATGTTGGTTGCGGTAACAGTGGGCCCGTAGAAATCTCCCTGACTCTTGAGGCCAGGTTGGGCCACCAGTACTTTTGGGTGATCAGATGGGCTGTACGTTTTGTTCCAGGATGGCCTGAGGAGGTAGATGTGTGTGCCCACCTTAGTACTCTGTCATGGAGAATCAGAGGCACGAAGGTCCAGTTGGCTGGACATTCCAGAGGTGCTGGCGAGAGCCATGATTCGCGTTCTATGTCAGCATCCAAATCCCATATGATGCTGCAGGGGGAATGGTAGCTGGCTCGGTAGATGGCGTGCCAGGTTCATCCCGGGGTGACAGAGCATCAGCCTTGGTGTTACGGCTTCCGGGTCTGTAAGTCAAATCGAGAGAAGAACAGGGCCCACCTGGCTTGATGCAGATTAAGGCATTTGGCAGTACAGAGGTACTCCAGATTACGGTGGTCGGTGAGAACCTGAAACGGCTGGAGAGCACCCTCAAGCCAATGACACCACTCTAGAGCCAACTTCACTGCCAGTAGTTTACGGTCCCCCACGTCATAGAGAAGTATGCACAGGGATGAAGTTTAGGGCTCACCTGAACGCTGAAACTGCATATGAAACGACGGTAGAAGTTAGCAAACCCCAGGAATCGCTGCAACTCCTTGATGGTCCAGAGAATCGGGCATGATATGACAGCGTCGACTTTATCCTTGTCCATCCTCACTCCCTCTGGACCGATGACATACCCCAAGACGGAGATGGTAGGCAAATGGAAGACACATTTAATGTACGCTTTAATGTACAGCTGATGCGCCAGCAGCCGTTCCAGATCCTGCCGAACATGCTGAATATGTTGGGACCTAGACTGAGAGTAGATGAGGATATCATCAATGTAGGCAATGATGTCTTTACCCAACATATCCTGCAAAACATCATTGATGAGATTCTGAAAAACAGAAGGAGCATTAGCCAGACCAAACAGCATGACGCAGTACTCAAAGTGGCCTGAGAGAGTACTTAATGCGGTTTTCCACTCATCACCCTCTCTGATGTACACCAGGTTGTAGGCGCTACGCAGGTCCAGAGTGGTGAAGATGTCAGCCCCACGTAACTGGTTCAATGCACTTGAAACCAAAGAAACAGGGTAGTGGTATTTGACTGTGATATTGTTCAGACCACGGTAGTCTATACAGGGCCAGCAGCTGCCGGAGAGGAGGATGGACGGATGAACTTCTGTTTGAGAGCCTCCTCTACATAAGTTTCCATGGCGTGATGTTCAGCCTGTGTGAGTGGATAGATGCGACTCCTGGGGGGCGTGGTACCAGGAAAAGGTCGATGGCACAGTCCCAAGACCAATGAGGTGGCAGGTGTGCGGCTCGGAACTTGCTAAACACCGCCAGCAGGTCGTGATATTCCCTGGGAACTGCAGAGACGGTGGTAGTGGAGGGACTTTCTATAGAAGTGGACGCACAGCCCATAACCACAGAGTGATCCTCCGTTAAAGATGAGGAAAAACTCAGTTTTGGACCTCCATTAAACGACGGGGGTTGCTATTGAGCCATGGTAGTCCAAGAACGAGGTGATGTTAAGACTGAGGAAGAACAAAGAGAGAGTTATGTCCTCCAGATGAGTCCCCAACGTGAGCTTGAGGGGACTGACAAAGTGGGTAATGGTGCCCCCGCTGATGGGTCTCCCATCTATGGCCTGGATAGTGACAGGAGTAGGAAGCCGATTGAGAGGGATGCGGAGTCGATTAACTAAAACAAGAGAGATGAGATCACTAGCTGCCCCGGAATCTACTAGGGCTGAGACAGGAAAGCTCAATTCACCAGCATGAACATACACGGGAACTAGGAACATGTGAGTAATCCGGCAGGAGGTGGTCCTCCTCTCCACAATACATGCACAAGCCTCTCTCCTTTCAGTGCTGTCGCTCTGCTGCTGAAAGTCTGGCATGCTCCACTTGCATCGGTTCCTCCACCGCTTCGTCCCTTGTCACTGGCAGGTTGGTGATACGATGTCTCTCGCGGTGAAGATTATCAAGAGGAATAGCCAAGCAGATAAGAGCGTCAAGGGAGAGAGAGTGTCATCCCTACAGGGTAACTCCGTTTTGATCTCGAAACGCAGCCCCTGACGGAAGATGGAAATCAGTGCTGGCTTGTTCCAACGACTTGAAGCAGCCACAGTGCGGAAGTCCAGTGCATAATCCGCCACAGACCAGGAGCCTTGTTGTAACCAGAGAAGACGCTCTCCTCCCTCTCTGCCTTCTGGGGGATGATCGAACACAGAGCAAAACCTCAGTAGAAACCGTGCATAGGAAGTTAGTACATCACCTCTACTATTCCAGACGGCTGTGGCCCATTCATGTGCTCAATCACCCAGGAGAGAGATGACAGTTGCGACTCGTTCTCCATCCTACAGCTCCGGATGGTAGGTGAAGAATAAATCGCATTGTAGAAGGAAGGCAGCACATCCAGATGAGTCTCCATGGTAACCTTCAGGACATCTTACCGAGGAGGCGGAGGACCGAGTTGCAGACGTAGGAGCAGCCATCTGGGTTGGAGCAGGATTACTGTCAGCTGCTGGTGGTGGGTGGTGTTTGATCTACAGGTGTCTCAACAGATCGGACATCATCGCTTCCTGTCGTCCCTTTCTTTGCTCCAAAGCAGTAGCTACCACAGCAAGTTGAGCGATAACGGTGGTTGGTTTAGGGACTGGAGCCGAAGCAGATGAAGGTCCCTCTCCAGGAAGAGAACTGCCTACTGTGTCCATGATAGGTGTAATCTTCTGTAAGCTCAGACCGGTGTAGAGGCAGACAAAAACGCTGGCAGCAGTTTGATGAGTTTTAATCCAGAAGGTAGAGCGGAATGAGCACAGGAGTAAGGAAACAAGATTGCACAATGACTAGGGTGAAATGATGGTGTAAGTAGCAGTGTGGACAGGTGTTGTTCATGAGACAGATGATGATTGATCACAGGTGGCATCCAAGATGGCAGAAGCAGATGAATCATGGGTATTGTAGTCAGAACCGGTGATCAGTAGACAGGTGAAGATGAACGGACTGGTGAAGGAGGCAAAGGCATGACAGTATTTTCCTGTTTTCTGGAGGTTTTTAAGCATGATGATGCTCAGTGGAGATTTCACTGATCACCACCATCAGCAAATTCTGAAAACTAAAATTCTCAATTACTTTATAACAGTTTCATGCAAGAACTTCTTTTAATTAACTAAATATGTATCGTATCCATGTTATACAAGCAATCTTCAACAGAGTCCAGACTGTATTTGACTAATTTTACATCCATTTTTTTCTGTGCTCATCTCTTCAAACTGCCAGATCTTCTAGGATGTAATGACTCTGAGATTATATTCAGTATTTATTCTTAAGTATAATTTGTATTTAATATCTTACAGCCCTGTGTGCTCTGCCCATGTTCACATAAAGTACCACATTGGAGCAAAATAGCATCGCACATCTTTTGCATCGCTATTTTCTTTGGGCTTTTTGAAGTTTAAGGCCATGTCTCCCTGTCTGGCCACCACTAAACCCTCACTCTGTCTCTGTCTTGGTCAAATGTCCTGTCTGTTCCTGGAAAAGGGCCCAGGAGGAATGCTTTGTGTACATTTAACCCTTCAGAGGCCCTTTTGTTCGGCCCTGATCTGTTCATCCTCTGCCTGTGATCTCTGCTGTTGAAAGCAGATCCTGGTGACGTTGGTGCTCAAACGCTCACCGACAGACAATAGAAAGCTTCCTGGGCGGGATTAAACAGTGACTCACAGACCGGCATTGAGTTTCCCAACTCAGTCTGTTCTCCATCAGTGACAAGTTCTGAAATATTCTCAAAAAAATAGTTTCCATCACAGTTTCCATTAGCAGAAAAAGATAAATATTTGTCCCTCATTGTAGGTCTGCCAGCACTGAATAAACAGACTTAAGAGCAGTTTCTCTGAAATTCCATTCATTCATTCATTTTCTTGACGCTTATCTTGGGTTGGGTTGCAGGGGGCAGCTGCTTCAGCAGGGAAGCCCAAATTAATTAATTTTTTATTTTAGCCATTGACATGATTTGGGAGAATTTTATAGTTGAAATCAGTCTTTATCAGTGAATTTTGCTGGTCATTACTTGATGCTCTGCTGCAGCTGCAATGTCCTCTGATATAGACCCTTATTTTCCTCTGACAGCTGTTTCTTGTCTCTTATTTATGTTTGAGAGAAGAAGCTCTGACAGTAATATGTGTTTGACTAAAACAAGCTATCTTTCAGCATTTGGAATTAAGCTTTCAGCCAGCCTTCTGGGCGATCTTGGACTTGTTGAAGGTCGAAGGACATCAAACCTTTTATTTCCTTTTCTTGTTTGCATTTTCACCACTGAGAGAAACTCCGAGAAACCCTGTTTTGACTTCAGTGGTGCCACAAGACTCCTTGGTGATACAAAAAAAATGCAAACACTTGCTTTGATTAGTTAATGTTGTGGGTTATTTTAGTTTCTTATTAAATGTGTGTAATAGGGAAATTCTGTTTGCATGATGCATTAGTATGACAGAATGTTGTGCAAATTCCCAAACTCTCTTTTTTATTGAACCAAACCAAGTAGTTTTTTCCTAAACTTAACCAAGCAGCAAGCATAACCTAAAGTAAGCAATGAGTGGAGGAATTAACAATACTGATGTCGAAAGCCAGCTGCACCTCCTGATGTCTCCAGCTTTTGAGACAAAACCCTGCAGGACTTCAAACACACTGCAAAGACATTACACCACCTCAGCCCAGTTCATGAGAAAATAAATTTGACCTATTGATGCACAAAAATGCTATTTTATTTTGCCAAATTTTTGTGTTACTGCACATCAGAATAACCTATGATAATAAAGTCCCAATGTAATAACAAAGTCATTTGGAAGTCTTTGCTTGTCTCATTACCCAGCTAATTCAGCTGATGTTCTGTTAAAGTGTTCAGCAATCATTGGTATTGTCATTTCATTCACTGCTTCCAGCCACACATGTGTTTGTCATATGTACAGTCAGAAGAGGAATTTGTTTCCCAGAGGCCTTGCTGCTTCACTTCTGTAAATGTAGCTGCTGCGTTTCATAATGGATTCATTATTTTGTCCTGCAAACACTTTTATGTCAGCTGTGTATTAAGTCTGTTAGTTCACCGCTTCAGCTCACACTGAAACCACTCAACATTACTGTTATCATGCACAGGAAATAAACTCCTGTAACTATGGTTACATAGATGAGAGCAATAATTAGGTCAACTGTAGCAATGGTGATCTCCTGAAAAAGACTGAAGGACATTACAAAATCTTTTTTGGTCCTGGTGAGATCCTGCTTTCCTGCTTCTTTTGTTGGACTTTCTACAAAGGCTGATCACATGATGTCTTCTCATTAAAATAAAAATGTGGAAGCTGAGTTTTTTTTGTTTTTTTTTTAAGGAAAACAGAGAGAGTGTAAACTGTGCAGAGTTCATGAGGCACATCTCATGACATCCTTATGATGCCACAGGTCTGATAAAAAAATAAATAAAAGGTGGGGGGAGGTGCATCTCTGCGTCAACGAGGTGCATCTCTCTAAAAGTTTGAAGTTAGCTCCACCTTATTTGTAAGTCATCAAACTTTCCTGAAAGCTTTCCTGTAAAATATCTTAATGTAATGTATCAAATAAAAATGTTGTATTGTTGTTTACATTGTGATTGCCATGACAACAACTAAAATAGATAAATAATAATAACTACCTAGTTCAGTTTAGATCTCTATTTAATCTCAGAAATAATGCCATATCTTGTAAGAAGACTCTTACAACTACTAAGTTTTAGTTTTTAAATAAATTACATTTCCACATAAACCCATTAAAACTTTGAAAGAAATCTTAATTAAATTAATTATAACTTTGGAGGAATGCCATCACGTAAGGAGCCAGCTTCCCTTTTCTTCCTGACCATAGAGCCTAATCTGTGAGGTAAAATTTTAAGTCAAAGGTGGTCATCTGCGTGTTGCATCATGGTGGAAAGAGCCAGAAGACAGAGTTGCATCAGGTGGTCAGTAATCTGCAGCAGGCAGTCAAATCTGCACAATGACACTTTATAAATAGCAAAACTAAAATGTAGAAAACACAACTAAAGAATAAAAGTCAGTCATCAGTCAGTCATTTTCTGTACCGCTTGTTCCTGTTAGGGGTCGCGAGGTGAGCTGGAGCCTATCCCAGCAGTGTTTCAGGTGAAATAATAAAAGTATACGCCCTATAATCTTTAATTTTAATGTTTGTATCAGTGAAAAATACAACATGAGCACAACATCTCTCCATTTAATATACCCTCCATGTAAGCGCACAACAAAATACTTGTGTATTCTTTATCTGTACATTCATGTTGTTTATCACTGACTCTGTTTATTTTCACCTCTTTCTGTAAAGTC
>JBAMHW010000003.1:12024419-12040276 GCA_037177495.1 Rhadinocentrus ornatus | reverse complement strand
CTTTCTGTAAAGTCCTCTGAGACAACTTTGTTGTGATATAGGGCTATACAAATAAACTTGACTTGACTTGACTTAAAAGACAACATTCATTTTTGATATTTGATGTTTAACTGGTTATTGGCATAAAAATGTCAGTGAGGTAATAAAATAAATGTTGGACAAGATTAAAATGTAATCTGATGTGAAGTTAGTTCATCCTGTGAGGAGCATGAATGCTAAAATATTTAGTAATTCATCCAAATGTTGTTGGGAATTTCCAATTAAAACTAAGTTGTTGGAACATATCAACAGTGGGAACCATGATGATCATCAGAATTTTTGTTTCACTCATGTGCAAATGTTCAGAAAGTTTAATTTATAATTGCAAACCTAAAGCAACTCAATGAATTGTCTGACTAAAAATAAAAAGCAAACAAAGAACAGAATAATCAGCAAAAAATATATGATCAAACGAAGTGTACTCCTTACATCAGCTTACCTTGAATCTGTTAAGGACAGTTTAAGGATGTTGGAAAATGAACCTAAATCTTTATTATAGAGTGCTCTGCCGGAGGACCTGGAGAAACAGAAGAGTTCCCACTCTGCTCACATTTCTACCCACAATCAGCACCTCAGAAATGATCATGTTCGCTCTCAGTACAATAAATCTGTCTGAAAAGTTAATATTGCAGGTGACACAGCAGTCAAAAAATAAAATACAATAAAATTACGACAGGTCATCTTTTATACACAAACTGTGATGTAACCTCTGGCGGCCATGCTGGAAGAGCTGCTGCCAACTGCAGACAGGGGATGACCTTTTAACAGGGTCAGTCTAACCGAGCTTGTTTGTGCTTTGACCTGAGCTTTTGAGAAATTTCAGTCTAAGTTTAGCATGTGATGTATTGAAATTAAACTTTATTTATTCACAGGTAGAAACGTTGCTTCTTTTAGGTGTTACATGTTGGAATTAAAGAGAAAGTCTCATTTGATGTGTTAAAAATGTTTATTTCCTGAATCCCATATTGAGATGGCAAATTCCTGTATTTGGCCAAGAATGTTTAAAATAATTTGATGATTTTCTTATTATAATAATCTGTTTGATCCTTAACAACATAACCAACTTAGCTTGGACTTGAGGTTGGACCTGTGAGGCCCTGTTAGGATTTTTTTTCTTTTTTTGAATAAAATCGTTATGTTTGCACATATTTTCTCTTATATTGTTCCAAGCCAAGGCAGTTGGCTGCCATTTCTGCTGTGGATGAAAGTCTAATAAACAAGTTGCTTTTCTTTTTTTTTTTTTTAGCAATCTTGAGTCAAACCCAGTTGATCATTCAGCAGAACAACCTTTAAGGCTGACCATTTAAAAACTGTCAAAAATCCAGAAAGCTGACCATTACCAGAGAGACGTTGAGAGCAAAAAGAGGAAGAATGGGCTGATAGGATGATAAAAACAAAAAGCTGACTATATAAATACCTAGTAAGTGATAGACCCTTTTCCTAATTTATGCATCACTCTCGCATGCTTCTGCCAGTCATAAAGCCACGCTTTCAATTGAAATATGCAGTGGAAAATTAAAACAATTCACGGCAGTTTTAATTAATTACGTGTTTTTACGGGTTTCTGTGAAGAAACACCAGCGAACAGCCTGGATTCCTGCAATCAGTGATTAGTGTTTCTTTTTATATTAAACTTTCCTTTACTAAAATCACTACAATGTTTGTATTCACTTAGGATGAGCCATTTATATCTACTTGCCATGGATCCACATACATGGCAGCTGTCATATTTGTTCCACCGTTTGATGGATGCTTTGAATAGTCATGTACATGACATGTGCTATAAAAATAAATTTGCTTTGCTAGAGCACCAGAGATAAGTATGCATTTAGAGGCACATAAAAAGGTTCTGATCAGAGGGTTTTCACTTCAAACACAGTTTTAATTATGTAGTAAATTTTTGACACCAAAAACTGTCTTTGACAGTTGATTTTGGTTGCATATTGAATGTTGCAAATTGGAATAAAGAAAAATGTATTTAAAAAGTTCAATCTACAACACAAAGTGGCATTTAGAGGACATAAACATGCAGTAGTTTAATAAGTATCGGGTTTACTTAGCCACGTTTGCTGCAAGTGGCTTCAAGTTAAAATACAATTAGGTGAAATAAATACTTTCATTAAGATGAAGTGACCCAGTTACAGTATGATCCAATGTCTTTTTTTCTCCCTTTTTCTTGTTTTTTGGGGGGAGGGGGCGGTAATTGTTGTGTAATAAAACTTAATTTAAATCAAACTTTACTTTATCTGTGTTACGCAGACACTGGATTCTGCTGGTTGCTCCATCTGGCACAAATAGACGATCTCTGTAAGTTACGACGGCTGGGGAAGAGGCGGGGCCATGAAGCGGGCCGCCGCTCTATATAATATCTGAATCAGCGCCTTCGTGCCAAAGCGTAAGCCTCTACGCACATGTGCGGAAGACGAAGAAGATACGGCATGACAGACTGAGAAGCTGTTGCTAAAGGAAAGAAGACAAAACCCGTTCCTCTCCTGAAAAAAGACACTGCTAGCAGGCGGAGGACGCAGAGGCTGATCACCAGACCCTAACTGTGAGTAGAACATTTATTATTATTATTCCTAGAAGCTTACATCAGAGATGGAGCGCGGCCCGGCGGCTTACAAATGAATCAGTATGGGCATTGTCAGGTTGATTTTCATAGCAGTCCAGTCCAGCACAAAGGGGGTTCACACTTCAGCTCACACCATCGTGACGTTACTCCTGCAGCTCACCGGCGGCGGGTGGGTGGTCCACACTGCAGACCGGACAGGCTGGTTACATATCCAGTCACGCTGTGGGACCCTCGCCAGGGTCGCGTGCTAAATTAAGACAATAGACTCGTTTGATTGTATTTTAATAGATAAACTCTTGTGAATAATTGGATAAAAATGCACGTCTTTACACGAGTAAAAGTTGCATGAACATTAACATAAACAGATTAATTTTCATTGATTAATATGCTGTTTGCTAGATGCATGCCTATATAACTAATCTAGCCAGTGTAACATCATTCAGGTATTATTACCAATGTACTAATGTCTAAACAGTATAATATCAGTGTGAGGTGTAATTCTAGAGACTTCTGCTGTGTGTTTGTTTAGTCATCTGTCAACAAGCTGATTTACATACCTTTGCATGCACAGACCTTAGTAAATAGTCTTTTTCTTTGTAATGCAACAATATAAATAACCTTACACAATATCAGTGCTTTCCTTGGTCTTGGTAAACATGGAGCAGTGTGATATCTGTGTGTCCTTGTCATATTTGTGACACTGGGAACATTGTAAAGAGATTTGAGTTATACTTAGGCTTGACGATGTAAAAAATACTAGATTTGATGTAAATATTGTTAAACTTTTATTGAACCAGTTTACTAATGGGTTTGTATGTTGCTGGTTGTGTTGGTTGTCGGTTCCTCAGGGCACACTTGATTTACAAGAGACTTAACAGGATGAAGGTCAGAGGTTGCAGGTTGCACATAGAATCCAAGATCATGTAACAATAGTTAGCACTGACAGCAGATCATTCGCTTGTATACGTAGCAAAAATAAGGTTAACTTTAATCAGAGCAAACGATGAACAGTGCATGGTATCTGACCTCAGAATAATCCACAAACTGTTATGAATTATTAGATTAACCACTCAGTCCAAGAAGTCTGAAAGTGTGGAAAGAATGTCTGTAATAAGCTTGGAGAAGTGATGTTGAAATTTCCGTATTAATTAACTTAACTCTCCCAGAATCCAAAATCCAACGTTAGTGCTGCCAGTCTGGATAACATCACACCAGTTTATGTGGCACAAACTGGGCCCTTTCTGTGGGCTTTGGCTGACTTTACAGACTCCTGCAGGCCTTTTGTCAATCCTGCAGCCATGATTAAAATCTCATTAGCCGTCTGGTCGGTGCAGATGGCAGATGGGCTGGCCAGCTTCAGGGTGATACTAGGTCGAGATCTGTACGGGTTTGGAGGGTTAGTTAGAGAAAGAGTTATGTAGGGTGTTACATAAAATAAGATGAATGAGACTCTGGGGTTTGCTGTATTTGCAAGACAGCAACAGAACCAACAGGTATGTCCACACACTCCCTTTTTATTCCCTCAAGCTTCTTAATTGCAGCACTTTGCAAAATTTGTTTTTGCTTTTTTCTTTTCACTCTTGAAGAGGAGTAAAAAAAATGGAAATGCACCAGACATAACAGGCCATTTGCTTCGAAGATAAAGAAAAAATGCCTGTTACCATCTTCAGAGGAAGTCAATTCAAAAACATGTTTATTTGTAACAATTTAAGGCTTCCGTAAATCTGAGCTGACATGTTTCCCTGTGGACGCACACACCGTCACCCACATCCTCGCATTCATTTAAGCATGCTTCCTAAAGGAACTGATGTGTCATTGTTGACATGCTGTAGCTTTGCTACTAGGTTTATTACATGGTGCACCTGTTTAGGGAGGAGTCTCCTTGAGGTCATTTATGGTTAAAGCTGATATGACCTTTATGGTGTGCCGGCAGTTCTTTGATTAAAACAACTATCTTAGATCAGCAGGCTGAGACGAAACCTGTTTGGTGGGTTTGGCCGCTAGATTGTTGTTTCTGATACTGTTTAAAAAAATATTTGAATTTATAAGAATCAGCAGCTGGCACATAATGTGGAAAAACAGACAGAAGACAGAGAAAAACACAACAGACAAGATGAAGTTATCGATTATTTGCAATGTAATGTAGTGTGTAATTAATACATTGTCTTTCTTTTGACCTGTTTCTGCATTATTACACTATTGCACACTAAAAAACATATAGATCAGGACTTAGTCATCGAAGCGTCAATAACCACACACAGAATTTGATAGAAATGACTGTTTTATTAGCACACAGACTCCATTTTTATAGCAGGAAAAATGGGATCAATCATTTACAATATTACACCATAGTTTAATCGCTGAAATCAGGGTGTCATACATCATACAGAACAGGTGACGCATCTTAGATGTCACACACGTCTCAAATGTCATACGGATGTTGGATGATGATCAGTTTTGATTGATCTTGTCTTGACCAAGTCCAAGATTTTATGAATCATAATCTGATGCAGAGGGCCTGAAGGTTGGCTACGCATGAAAACCAGTGTGTAAAAGGTAAACAAACAGCAGTAACAAACTTCATGTGACTCATCAATTTATTTATTTACCAATATTCAACTGGACTAATTTTGATGGTAAATTTAGTTTTATTTGTGCAGTGCCAATCTATGACATCATCTCAGGTTTCCATGCAACAGCAGGTTGTTTTGTCTGCTGCAGCCAGAGGACAGTTTACAGTAAACATGCTCTTTAGTTTAGCGTCTCCAGTTAGTGTTAATGAGGAAAATACAACATAATCTGCAAAAACAGTTTGGTTTTATACAGAAAAATAAGGATTCATTGGGCTAGGTCTCAGAAATGTACCCTAAAAGGTTCAGAGATGATGTTTAAAGTAAAAATGATGCATTAAAATCATCACAGACAACTTAAGTAATTGAACCCTTTTAAGATATAAGATATATGCACATTGATCGGTTAAACTTCTGGGATGGCTGTTTCTAGTGGATATATTTCTGCACCTGAACACAGAGACTTAGTCTTTTCATGAGGGGTGAGGAAACAAACTAAAGTAAAAAAAAAGGAAAAAGCATCAGCTTTCATGGGACAATGCTGGTACCTTGCTGGTAACCTGCTACCTTTTTGGAACCATTGCTGCACTTCGATGCATTGTGTGTTTTGCACACTGTAGTTTCAATATTCAGGTTTATTTGTTCATGCTTTCATTGAAAATAGCTAAATCCACCTTTTTGTAGAATAAACACTGGAAACAATGAGCTCTTCTTGACTGCTTCCTTTTAAATCCAGTGTTAGTCATTTTTCCCAGCTGGAAAAAAATCATTTTGTTCCAAAGAATGAAGGGAACTAATTATCAGATTCATGCAGTTTCACAGGAAAACTGGGCTACTAGGGCCGCACGTAGTGCCTGACTGCATGTGTGTGTGTGAGCTTAGTTTTTCAAACCTACTTAGGGCTGGGCTGGGCGCCAGCCTCTGCACTGCTCTTATGTAACCACTTTATCTCTGTCTCCCACGTCTGCTCGTCCTCTTGTTCTGGTTCATTTCTTCTTCTTTTTTCTTCTTCTCCTTGTCTTCTTTTCCCTCTTCTTATTTTCTCTTCTGTTAACGTTAAACTTAACTTTGCTTTTTTTCTCCCCACCCCCCTTCTTGCCCCCCCCCCCCCCCTCTCTCTCTCTCTCTTGTCTCATTTTCCATGTTTGTTTGTGTAAGCATGACACAGCAGTTTGCTGAAAGCAACCGACCCTGTGTGCACCTGTCCTCAGCTTGCCCTGCCCAGCCCTCTGTTAGTGGTGAGATCAGAGTTGACATCACCCTCTCGGCCACCCAAAATACTTCATATGAATTAGTTTTAATGAGTTGAGAAAAGAGAAAAATGTGAATAATGAGCTTTGTGTGGAAAGTTAGAGCCCTCACTTGCACTCTTTTTTTTTTTCTTCTTTTTTTTTTTTAAATCAGTGAGTTTCTGAATTGGGCTTGCCTGCTGCCTCTGAGAACCTTGAATCTTTGTTCAAGGAGATAATTTTCAAGGCCAAGGTTTTATGTAAAAAAATGAAAATGATTCACACAAATATAAGAGGATCAAATTCAAGATAATCAGTTACACATCTTTATCTGTGCTGCAATGTCAGTTTCATCCAACTGATTATTTTTGCATGTTAAAGTGAAATATGATCTGACTGCACAGAGTTTTTAGCGTTCTCTGACTGGCTGAATATACCGTGTCGTAACATATAGTAGGTTGCCTTTCCTAACTCTTCTGATGTCACAACTCCACATATTTCTGCTTCTCTACAAAAACTTTAACATACACTAGAGTGATGCATGACAAAACTTTAGCCAACTACCAGGAATCCAAGAATCTGAACCAGAGAATAAATGAAGAGTAAATCTAATGCAGATATTCTGAAAGTTTCTGTGGTTTTAAAGCAGCCAGACAGGTTCTATAAGAGCGCCTTTCATTACTGGAGGTCATGTTGCTGTTTTAGACTGCAAGGTCACACAGGAAAGTGTGTGCAGACATGTAAATTAAATGACTCCTTAGCAATACTGGACTTAACTTTTTTTTCCTCCTTGTCCAAAAAAAAAAAAAATAATGATAGAACAAGTTAAATTCCAGTCATAACAAAAGTTTTTTTTCTCTTTGCAGTCAAAATGGATCTTCATGATAATGAAATTGTATCCAGGGAGATTTTACCTGCGGTGATTATTGGTGAGTCATGCACGTATGCAAAATTATTTGATCCGGTTGTGGGAAAACCTCTAAAAGAGCAGCAGGGAGCTTTAATAACTTATATTGTGTGCAGTTTAATGGACAGCTGTTAAAGCGGTTAAAGCAATGCAACACACAAAATGAAGAAAGAGACTTTTCTGTAACAGGACGATCATCCTGTAGGTGCAACTTCCAGATTGTTACATAATAGAAACACAAAGCTGTAAGCTGCCAGCAAAGGTGTTTGTCAAAGACAGCAAATAGTTAAGATACCACACCTCAAACCTGCAAGAAAAAGCTAAATAACTTTTATGAAAATTAAAGTTAATTAATTATATTTTCATTTAAGGATAATGGCTCAAAGTATGGAAAGTTAATATGCAAAATCTCTTAGTCATCGTGAAAATACATGGTAAGGTTTTAGTGCTGTGTGCTTGCAGTTGCTGAGTCATTGGCTTTAATATTAACTGCATTCCGATCTGTTGAGTCATGCTGCATGTCCACTTAACTTTAAGGACAGACTTGCTCAGTGTACTTTTCAAATGTAATTATTTGGTTTTTATATATTTAGTTGTAATTTAAATTTTTTTTTTTTTTTGAAGGAGCCACGTTTCTATTGTGCATGTTTTTTATTTAAGCTAAAGCAAGCTTTCTATCTAAAAAATGTTTAACTTAAAAAATTTAGATATTAAAAACCAGTATAATAACAACCCACTATAGGTGTAACCATAACAACCAAGCCCAGGCACACAAAAACAAGCCACTCGAGCTTTCTGTTGATTCTAAGTGCAGTCAGAAACCACTCAGATTAATTAGCTAAAACAACTTAACAACCCCACCAGAACTCACCTCTCTCTGACCCCTCCTCCCTCTCTCTTTGTGTTTCTCAGGTAATGGCCCATCTGGAATCTGCCTGTCATACCTATTGTCAGGTTACACACCCTACCTGTCAACTGAAGCATGGCATCCAAACCCCCTACTGCACAGCAAGCTGGGGGAGAATCCTCACCTTTCACTGCTGGAACAGGTCAGTTTTAGTGTTATATTTCCTGAAAGATCATAAATGTTTCCAGTGCCTCATATTGACTCTGGTTTTTTCTTTGAACAGGATCTGGAGTACCTGTGTGAGGGCCTAGAGGGACGGTCATCCAATCCCATGGCGGTGCTCTTTGATTCGCTGCTTTTGCCTGACAGTGACTTTGGATTGGACCACACTTCTCCGTTGGAATGGCGATATAAGCCTGAGCGTGCTGTTCCTCACCTGGTGCTTGGAAAGGGTCCGCCTGGAGGAGCCTGGCATGTATGTATTCAGTCTGATTTTATTTACTGATTATACAGTGAAAGCAGGTCTAAACACATACTTTACACATTTACATTACTTGTATTTTCGAATTTTATGTTTTTGAATTGTGTATATGGTCTCGATTATATCTTATCTTTGAAAGGATGTCATTTATTTTTTATTTTTTAATAAGCAACACAACAGAACTTTGTAATGATTTAAGCATAATGGTTATGTGTATAGATACTTTTTGTTTCACTTTGCAAGCTCCTTATTTGTACAATCTGCCCTTCTGATGTTCAGATAACACAAGGAAAACACAGTTGCAACTCATTTAAAAGAATAGTAGTGTTTTAAACTAAAACTTTTATTCAGTCACTCTTTCTGAGGGAATTTTCTTGTGTGGTGTTTCCAGGCCATGGAGGGCTCCATGCTGACTCTGAGCCTGGCTAACTGGATGGAGCTTCCTGGACTCAAACTTAAGGACTGGATGAGAGACAAACGCAGGTTTGATCATAATAGTACTATTATATTTTGTTCATAACACAACAAGAATAATAGAGTGTACTTATCAAGCGGTAGGGTAAAAATAATGAACTGATATAATTTATGATAAGTTTCATCTTATAAACAAGACCAATACTAGCTGATGTGAAAGAAGACAACGTCCCACTAATTTTCCTTGGAATATTGCTGTAATGGCTGAATTTGATCATTTCTTTCTTTATTTTCTTTTTCCTTTTTTTAGTTATTTTTTAATTATTTTTTTTTATTTTATTTTTTTAGTTTGTGACCACTTCTTTGTTCTTTATAACTTTGGTAAACGTAGCCTATACCACCACCTACTGGTGGTACTTGCAGCATTGTTTATTTGATTCAAAACAGTCAATAAAATGTTCCCGATTAGCATTTGGCTAATTAGTTACACTCAGTAAGACAGTTGATTAACAGAAAAGAAAAAGTGATTAAGGTGCAACCATAATATTTGTTTTAAAAGACATTGGTGTGACAGCAAAACACAAATATATGACTAAATTTAAACATATCTAAGCCGAATCAGCTAAATAAGCAAATTTAGCAAAATTAGCTAAATGAACTAAATGTTGATGGCTGATGTGTTAACACTGAGGTAAAAGTGTGTTGATTTTTTTATTTAAAGATGAGTTATCCACTAGGATTAAAAACACATCAGGTTAGAATTACTCCATGTTTTCTATTCATTAGCTAGCATACCAACAAATTCTAGCATAGTATTTGAGCACATAGACAAGAAGTTACAGTTCTTGATGGTAATTTAAGAGCTGAAGAACATAGACTGTATTATGTTTTACTGTCTGTCAAATTTGTTTTCCAAAAATGACTCACATGTATGTCATTTTATTGACATAATTAGACCCTTAGATGCCATAATAATAGCTTATATGTTGTCTAATTTTGTTAAACTCTTGTAGACTTTTTGTAAACGGTTCTTCAACAAGTGGTTTTATTTATAAGATCTCTTCTCTCATAATTGTTTATATATAGACTGTTTATATCTTGTATTTTTTTATTAAATAGGTATTTTCATGTTTTTTGTTGCAGAAATGTAAGAAATGACCGTGCCACACCAGCTGAAATAGCCTCCTACTACCAACACTACGTTTCCAAGATGTCCCTGGAGCAGAACTTTGCTTGTGGGACCACTGTTACCTCGGTAACCAGACAGCCTGGCAACCAGGAGGGTTTGCCACCCTGCTGGAGAGTGACAGGACTGCAACGGAGGGAGGGTGAGGTACTGGGAGGTAAGAAAACACTCCTGGTTAGTGTTACAGCTTATTTATTTATAAACCTTTTGAATAGAAAGTTCAAAATATTGTGTTTCCTGCTTCTAGATTGTTCATCAGTTTCAGAGGACGAGCCTTTCTCGCTGCTGGCCCACAATGTGGTGCTGGCGACAGGCACACACGACATCCCGGCCAGGCTTGGTGTGGAGGGAGAGTCGCTGCCCTTTGTTTGCCACTCTTTCTGGGAGCTAGAGGCAGCCATTTCTCGTGGCGAGCTCGACCAGACCTCAGACCCAGTGCTGGTGGTGGGGGCGGGGCTTACAGCGGCTGACGCAGTCCTTGCTGCCCATCATCTTAACACACCTGTTTACCATGCCTTCAGACGCTCAGTCACAGACCCAGGCCTTATCTTCAACCAGCTCCCCAAACTGCTCTACCCTGAATATCACAAGGTGAGAATAGACTGGTTGTGGATGAACATCTTCAAATAACTTACTGAGTTAAGATTATTACATTTCAATTTAATATCTATGTGTTTGCTTTAGCAGAGTACCCTCAGTGCTCTGCTGTCTTGTTGTTGTTTGGACAATGACAGTAAAGATATTAAAAATATTGAAATTTAAAAAAGAAGAGTTTTACAGCCTGTAAATGATGTAAATCCTTCAATACTTAACATGGACTCTGTCTCCCATCTTTTGGCCTCCAGGTTCATCAGATGATGACCCAACAGCAGCACCAACTCACCCCCCTACCGCAGGAGGATGCCAGGAACCTTGATTCTCACTCTACCCCTTCCTCTCCACCACCCCCACCTCCATCCTCTTCCAACAACAACTCCTCCTCCTCCTATCTTGGTTACCTGAGTTTCCCATGCCACAGGGTCGTTGCATTCCGACCGGACCGGAAATGCATCCTGGAATCAGACTCCGGCGAGCAGACAGTAGTCCAAGTCTCCAAAGTGCTGGTTTTGATTGGCTCACATCCTAATCTTTCCTTTCTTGAAGACCATGGTCGTTCATTAGGCATCAACCCAGAGGAGCCGATCTCGTGCCGAAGGAACCCGATTGAGGTGGACCCGTTCACGAACAGGGTAATCAGTGCAGAAGGGCCGGGCCTGTATGCTATGGGCCCTCTAGTCGGTGAGAACTTTGTCAGGTTTTTGAAAGGAGGAGCGTTGGCTATTGCTAGTGATTTCACAAAGGGACAGAGTTCAGGAGGAGAACAAGAGGTTGTAACCACAGACACATGGCTGGACAGACGAGTGAGCACTCTGAGAGCAGCAGAGGTTCTGACCTCATAGCAGCTTTGATGAGGAGCTGATGGTTGAATGGACTGAATCAAACTGACCTCTGATCTGATTGAGACTAATAATAATTTTTTTTCCAGAAACTGACTAAGAAAGTCGGATACACTTGATACCAATAACATGAACTCTATGACAGGACCTGCACTGGTTTTAAACCATAAACCATGCGTGAGTTTGTCCTTAGAAAAAAGCAGAGAACTGTGCTGGTAAGATCCAAGAGAAAGATTTAAGCCGGAGAGATAGAAAGTGATGGAGACCTGGAAAAGTGTCATTGTGGGGAGAAACATGTTTATAATCTGGAAATTCATTTTGTTGGAGCTTGTCTGGCAATTTTAAAATCAGATAATAAAACAGCTTCATGTTTAACATAAATAAATGTCATGAATAATATTACTTAGGAATCTTTTTAACCTTTATAAAAGAAATTTCCACCACGCTTTCTACGATAGATCGCAGGTATATTTTCTGTAGCTATTAAATAATGCAAAATACAAAGTTCTTCTAAATTCTTTAAAAACACTTGCCAGTTTTTCCATCATCTGTTGGCTGAAACATGTGCTGCTACGTCTGTATAAGCAACAACACCAACTTGGCTGCAGCTCCACCCATCCAACATTAACATTACTTTTAAACTTCCTCTTCCCTAGCCACTTCCTGGTTAACCAGTCTGGACCAACCAAGCCAACACACACTCTTAAGAAAAATGTCTATATTAAATCAAATGGAAATTACCAGGACATTTTACCATTAACTCAGCGGACACTTCTGTTAATCTAAAAACAGAAATTTCTGTTTTCCACAGTAAATGCCATGTTGCATTCACTGCCATGTCTGTTAATCTGAAAACTGAAAGTTCTTCATAGAATAGGTCTTTGCCCTGTTTCCTTCAAGGAATGACACCACACTGAACAAAACAGAGAACGGTTATGCTAAATTGACTAATTTGCTCCAAGATCAGTTATTAAGTTTATATTCAGCATTTCTACTCCAGTGAAACACAGATTAGAAGTAGTGGTGGTGGGCGTGACTCCCTGTACTGTCCACTACACTCATGGTGCCAACTTTAAATAAGTTTAAATATTTTCAATTTTTGCCTTTTGAACTGAGTTTTTTATGGATCAAAGACTGGTGGACCAACTATTTTACTGGACTAATTGTACTTACCCCTGCTGATATAACAGGACCGTTATAGATGACGTAACATCTGCTCCTGAAGAAAATTGCATTGGCAACTGGTCAGAAATAAGTGTTTACTGAATCTATAGTTATGATATAATATATCATTCAAGAATGTCAAGAATCTTAGCTTTCCAATGGTGTATAACACTTGGAAAGTAGAATGAGTAAAAATACATATGTATTTGTCACGTCTTGCCCACGGGACTTCTGGTACCAACATTCAAACAGAACTTAACATCACCACAACACTGTCTAAATGTAAACATAGCAGAAAGTAAAGCACATCATTTAAATGGATAGGGTAACAATCACAAAGGGTGAAATTTCTGCTGAATGTGCATTTCCCATGAGCCTTTGCGGTCTTTGCACACTTGCTACTGTAAATCTGGAGAAAGTGTGTCTTTAGGATATTAAAGATATGTCAAATATTATTGTTGAACTTTAAGAGAAGATGAGTCTTAGATGGCTTCAGAACACAGGACTCCAAATATGTTTAGTTTTGAGAAGAGTTGTGCCCAAGATGCAATCTGCAAATCAAAACAAAATTACAGGTAAAATTACCTGTATTTCCTTCACATTTCTACTACTACTATTCTATTTTTTTTTTTAAGGATTTTTCTTAGAGTGTAGGTTGCCATGGCATTCGGCTTTTAATGAACGAATGAGCATGTTTCAGCCTTTCCGTCATTTTGTAGCACTAAGTTCCCATAAACGCGTTATGGTTGAATTGTACAAGATGGATTCTTTATTGATATATTTTTTGTGTTTTTACATGATAGGTTTAGCATTTTGTGAATCTGTGGTACTTTTAATCTCTGTGTTAGTGTGATTTTTTTTCATGTAACTGTACTTACATCTTTTATAGTTTTAACAATTAGGAAAATATTTCATAACTAAAAGAATCATTTTTTGTCTAATTGTCATTAAATATGTTTATTTAGCAGCTTTTTTAACACTGGAATTTGGGTTTGTATATATTTGGTGCCTTCAAGGTCCTCTTCTTAATTAGCTTAACCAGGGTTAAAAAAGCTGTCTAATGTCACATACAATATTCATTTAAAAAGAACAGATTAGAATAATATTTACGCAAAAGATATTAAGCACTGAAACGTTTTACGGGTTGTTTGATGAGGAAAACATATTTTTTATCATATAAAACCCTATTTTGTACCATTTCTAAACAATCGTGAGATATTTAACTTAAGAAATTTGCAAGAATGTATTCTTAAAGAGGTCGATATATTGCCTTGTTTTTTTAAATATTGTCAGCTCATAAAAATCACAATACTTCCTCAGCCGCCTGTGGCCCTCGGCTTCAAACCTCTGTTCAATTTGCTGAAACTGATTGGTTTTAAAGTAAGAGATTAATGGGATGGGATCTGTTTTCTGGTCTCAAGTTGTAGAGTTTACTAGTTACTAGTTTACAACTAGTAAAATTAAGATGTTCTTTTTTAAAATTATTTTAAGAAAACACTAGTTCTTAACATTAAGCACTGAATTTAAGCTGAAATTAACCAAGAGAGATACAATATTATGTATTTATTATATTCTTTACTACAATCAACGCTGCAGTAACCAGAGAAAAAAAAAAGTTCCATTTTTCATAAATGAATTAATTTATGATTTTAATGAAAAGTTAATTATTGTTTTTCATGACCTGGAAAGCTGCAATCTGATGTTTTTTAATTTAAATCTGTCCAGTCACATACTGTATCAGTAATCTAAACTGGTTTTGTTCATTTTATTTCTGCTAAGAGATTTGTTTTTTGGGAAACTGGGACAGAGTTGTAGTGATGTTGCTTCAGCTGTAACTGAACTGTGGTCCAAAGGAGCCGATTGTGCCTTTTAAAACTCATCAGTTGCATTATTATTATTATTATGTTATTTTACATGTTGAATGAAAACGCCTCCATCTGAATGTGGCTGTTCTGATGCAGTAAAACTTCAATCCTGTCTGTTGATTGTTTTGTAAAAATAGAGATAGAAAATGATTTTCCCTTGTACTTTCAAATACAAGTTTTCCTCATTTGTACACAGGTTTCTAATAAATTGGAGATTTACAGCTAATTTGTTTGTTTTTTATTGTTTGGTGTTTTGGATGAAAAGCTTTGCTTCTTTATGGTCAACAAGCAACATCTTCAGTGCTGCATCGCTGCAGGTTGCAGCAGGGAGGATTACAATAAATTTAGCCTGTTGTGAGCCAGTTTTAGAATTTCATTTGTAATTTATGCACATTTTAAGTTTGATAAATTAGTTAATTTTCTTCACATGGTATTATTAATTTTTTCAATATTTTAGACTTAAAATCTTTATAAAATTACCTTTAAATTACATGGATGTAGATGTTTTAACAGGCATCTGCTTCAACTTTGTCTATGCAAAAAGCAGTATAAAAAAAGAAAAGGTAATATTACTATTAAAATGTTATATATAATACTTTATCTAATTCATTTTCTTAATAACAGAGCCCCTAGGAGACAGGGATTTTTTTTTCTTTTGTTACTTTGCGATGCTTTTACGTTTGCTTGCGGGAGAAGGGATCATCTGACAGACACTGATTACATGGATATGTGAGGCTACAAGAGTGCACACAGCCTATTAAAGCCATTTAGGCTTAGTTTCTTTAGGTGTGTCAGATTTGCATCTGTCCCACTCAACATAACAATCACATACACCTGAAATTATGTCCACGTTAACAGAGTATGTTGTTTAATGGATTATTCCAAGCACTGACATAGAGGTTTGCTGTAATCAGAAACTGTACCAAGCATGTTGGCATAATAGGAGTGCCGTCAATCATCTGCTTTGGGGCAGGGTTTCTTGTGAAACACAGAGAAGTCCATTACCGCACAAATGATGACTCTCTACTCTCTAGTAAAACAAACACTTAGATCACCCTAAGCTTCACGTCTACAATAGGTTTTCACCCCTCAGCGACACACCAGCTGAACCTGATACTCTGGTAATTGGGAGCTCGATAGTTAGAGA
>JBAMHW010000003.1:11957817-11979517 GCA_037177495.1 Rhadinocentrus ornatus | reverse complement strand
CCCTCGAAGATTTCTAAGTGGGAGAACTTGCAAAATAGCAGGGTGTTCAAATACTTATTTTCCTCACTGTATATATAAACTGCCCATCATTGCTGTTTGTGAAGCTGAAATATCTCCCCTCATCACTGCATGTCAGACTGATCTATGAGCAGTGATTAAATCGCGCTGCTGCATTGCGACGCTTTTCCACTTATGCCGGGACACCAACCCAAAAGTAATGCAGCCCACTGGGAATCCTCCCGAACCTCTCTGTTAGCCGAGATTGCTCTTGATGTGTATTTTGTCACATACGGTAGAATATAGGCGGACTCTATCTGTGTAATGTGCCTGCACATTACGGGGGTTATTACGGTAGACCAGGTAGTGGGGGCTTTGTACTGACGTTGTAGGCTACGTGTGTGTGTTCTGCCAACATGTGGGGAGCAGTGAAACAATAAATGAGAAAGTGCTCGCAGCTATTTTTCTCCATTCTACTTATTTACACGATTCAGCGTGAGAATCGCAGGTTTAGCGCGAGAGCGTGAGAAGCCACTGAAATGCGCGAGTCTCACGGCCGATGCGTGAGAGTTGGCAGCCCTGTAAAACAAATGCAGCATATCAGCTCGCACAGGTGCTCACCACGGCCTCCATGCTGCTGTTAAGTATGAGTCTAGACTAGAGAGATCACTTCAGCGTTCAGTCGAGAAACTCCATAGTGAAACCTATTGTCATACAGTCTATGGTAAAGTAAGATAGAAAATATTAGAATAAAATAATAAAAATTATCGTGGGCGGCAAAATTATTCCCCTTTTTTTCTTACCGTGCAATTAATTGACTTATTGCTTTTTGCGACAGGCCTACCCACATCACCTATGAAGAAATACAGATAGACTGATGTTCAGTTGGATATTTTTGGATTATGTTAGTCTAATGCTAACACAAGCTTCTTCTGTAGGTAACATATTTGCTTGGTCGTCTGCATATATTGTTTTTATTGAAAACCGTCGGTTACAGTGGAGCCTGACGGTGTAACCATCTACTGTCGTATCCTAATTTACAAGCTATTTATGATTTACTTCTGAGGAGTGAAGTGCTTCGATTTTGGTTCCGGTTAAACTTGTGTGAACGCTGGCTGGTTTGCCAGAAAGCAACAAAGTTCCTAGACCCCAAAGCAAAGCAAGAACCAGAATGATGTCTGTCTGAATGCACTAACAGATACACAGTCAACTAAGCCTGCATTCGAGGCTGCAATGTAACTGTGCACTTGACCCCAGCTAGAAGTGCTCCTCTCTACGAGATGAAGTAGAGGGCAGCAACCTTTAAACTCCTGCTAACAGGCTTTTTTTAAATACAAGATTCAAATGTACATGAAAAACATTACGTTTAATATTGTTTTTAATATTATTTATGTTTTTAAGGAAGGAAAAAGGGGATTGATTAAAGTAAGAAATCGAATTCGATGTAAAAATAAATTTAATCTGAAAGTTTGCTTTTTATCCATATCGCCTTGCCCTAACTTACCTTCTAATGCATTGTCAGTAACATCAGGGTTTTTTCCAGATTTTGGAATCTGGCTGCAGGGAATTTTTCCCACCAAACCAGAGCATTAAAGAAGTTGGACAATGATGTATGTTGATAAGACCCCCCTTGTGGTCAGCATACCAGGTAATCCCTAAGTATTGGGTTTGTGTGGGCGAAACAATCCATTAAACTATGAAAACAGTACTGGCTTGCATTCATGCATAAACTTGTTTTATTTGATTAAATTAATAAATGTTGATTAATTTCATTGTTGGCCCACTTCTCTTATAAACAGATAATCGTGTGCATACGAAACATAACTATTTAGGCCATCAGACACAAACTGCAGTCTGTATAAATGCAGAGGGCTATGGACTACCAGTGTGCCCAGAGCTTCAGTGCTTATTGTGATTATGTAAGACATAAATCAGTTGATATTCCAAAGAAAATCCAGTAATGCATGTGTGTGTGGGAGGTGGATCATGGCCACTCCCCTCTGTTAAAACCTCAACAGACCAGCTCTGCCATATTTCAGTGTTTGTTTCTAAAAAGAAAAATTACATGAAACAAAGCTATGTATGAATATTGATGGTTAGCACTTGGCAGAATTGTGTCTGTGGGTACTGAGGACGCTGATAAATCAAACTAAACAGACTGACAGGATGGACTTATGAATAGTCCTTTAGATACAGAGATTAGAGGGAAATATGCAGCTTAAAGCTGCTTCAAATCACATTACAGCACATGACATCACTTCAAGCAAAATGGTCGAACATTTCACCAGCACAAATTCATAAGTTTGTATAAATTTTTGTAGAAATAGACAAAATAGAGGGAGGTATTCCAGCAAACAAGACTGCAACATGAGCACAGAACCATTGGTTATGGTATAAATTTGAAGTATAGCTTATAATTTTAAGATAATCTTTGAAGTTGTTTTATGAGGGAGAAAATGCAGAGTTTGTTATACCTCAAGAATCTACATTGTGTTTTAGTGAAAACTTAAGAAAAATTAGCCCTGCTTGGTCAATATTTGTGCTAAACCCGTTTCATCCTGGACATGACTGTTGCTTTTTGTGAGCATTTAGCTTATTTTAAGGCTAATACGGCATTTACGCACTACATGTTAAGAAAGC
Organism: Rhadinocentrus ornatus; assembly: GCA_037177495.1. NCBI lineage: Eukaryota > Metazoa > Chordata > Actinopteri > Atheriniformes > Melanotaeniidae > Rhadinocentrus > Rhadinocentrus ornatus. Next base: position 11,976,880 of record JBAMHW010000003.1, on the reverse strand, counting down.
ACATTCCACTGTTATCCGTGTGTTTGTGTGTGCGTGTGTGTTAATGTGTGTGTAGTGTGTTGTGACAGCTGTCTCCTCCTCCAACATTCTCTCTTAGCTTCTTCAGCCTGTCAGCTGCTGTGTGTGTAACAATAAGACAAATGGAAAATGGAGAGGCTGACTTTTAGAAAAACTAGATTGATCAAGGTTCAACTTTTCTGCTTTTGATACACACTCATACTCTGCTTTGACATGTCATTACACCATGTAAAAACACTTAACAGTTTCCTCTGTCTCAGCCCGTTATAACACCCCCAGGGGACTTTGCGTCTGTATATCAGAACCAGTCTGGTGGGTCTGCTGTGTACAGGCTCTGCGGTTGGTTTCCACGGAAATGCTCATGTTCTCATCTTTCTGTAAGGAAGTTGCTGTGTTTTTAAAGATTGTTTACCAGGAGAGACAGACTCACAGGGGTATAGCTGTCAGCCCGGTGCCTAGCTCAAGGGCACATTAGTGGCACTGCACTCCTGTTGGAACATGTTGGAACATTTCAGTGTCATCTGACTTTAACTCTAGTTTCTCAGTGTGGATGTCTCATAGTCACTGACAGCATCCTCGTTTTATTAGCACAGCCACAAGGCACTTAACCAGGGTGCGCAAATCTGGTCCTCGAGATCTACTATCTACTGCAACTTTTAGATTCTCCTCCAACACACCTGAATCAATTGACTGAATTCCCTCATGTGCATGTTATTCAGCTATGGAGAGGCCTAGTAACTAGCCATTTATTTGATTCAGGTGTGCTAAAGAAAGGATTCATCTAAACCCCTGATCTATATAGCTGATATAGTGATTGAGGATTTCTGATCAGTGTCATCGATCAATAAGAATTTCAAGCAGAACCACACTTTCCCACTTAAGTATGTAATAATGTGATGATTGCATACGACGCTGTCAATGACCCTGTGGTGAGACAGCTTTTCAGCTCTCAATGCATAAATGTGCAGAACACCTACAGAATCATAATACCTTTACTTCCATCATTTGCTTCCATCATGCTCGTGCTTTTTCTTGATAGAACTGTAAACTCGGGCTCTACACATTTCATCAAACTTCATTAACCTCAATCCTGGACAAAGCTAACGGGAACATGTCTTTAATAAATATCATCTTTGAGATGAGTCATAGATGTCTGCTATTTGCTTCACATCTAACATCAAACTTAAGCCTGTTTTCTACCACGTGGTCCGACCTGGGATGGGACCTTATGCATTTTATGTTGCGTTTCTACAGCCTAAAACTATGAATGCCAGAATCTTTCATCAGAGAGGTCCTACATTTTGGTAACCATTCCCTGGGTTCCCAGTCTTGATTGGTTAAAGGAATCCTCACTTTCCATTTAAGTCAAAAAATTAGAAGAGAACGGGAACAGCGCCATGTTTAAATATACTGTGGATATTTTTGTTGTTGTTAGTACATGCCAAGAAGAGGGATCCCTGCCATTCTTTTTCTTTCTATACACGTTTCTGTCACGTTCATTATAATTTAAGTAAGGTGTTACATCATTATGACGTCACACTATTACATAGCTGACGTATCTACTGCAATTCAGCCTAAGGCTCATTTATGCTACTATATGTACAAAATAAGTATGTCTGTTTCAAGTTTTGTCACAAGTTGGCGCCCTTCATACTTCCATATGACTTTTATGTTGCCATGGTTAAGTCAGTTCGTTCACAAGTGGACAGTGCTACGTTCCGATTTCACTCCCGTGTTCTGGACCACTATAAAATAGTTTGCAACCGTCTGGCACACGACAAGGCAAAGTTTACCACCTGGAGTTAAAACATTATCACCTTAGAGATTTTGTGTGAATGATCCTTTAAATCGATGCTACCTTGTGTTGCTGGTAATGCATTACTCACAAACATACTGAGACAATAGTTGCATGAACTGTTTCATATTTCACAATTAAATTGACACTATCTGGTTTCAGCTCTTCCTCTTGGCTGCTTGTTGGTGTGTTGGGTTGCAGCAATTCGAGTTTGCAGCAAATTATATTAAACGTGATTCTATACAGACTTGTAGCTCTGCCAGATCTATCCATCCAAACATTTCTGAGTTCTCTTCCACAGTTTTTATCTTCTTTTTCTCTAAACACAGAAGTGCAAACACAAAGGCTGCATAAATTCTTGAATATATTTACAGTATATTGACCTGTACTTTTTCTTTATCATGCTGACTGGACGTATTTACAACGTTTAATAACCAGATCACTCTGTGCTCAACTAGACTTATTAGCGTGATGGTAAAGAGTGATAATAAGAATATCTGAGTTAAAAACTTGGAACAAGTCATGTCATCATCAGCTGATTTTCAAAGTACGTTCTCCTTGTCTCTTCTCTGCTGATTCCACATGACTGGTTTCCCTGGCAACTGAGAAATTGTTGACGTCTTTGGCATCATGAGGCTTTCAAAGCACACGCACATGTACATGCACGTCACAAGACAACCTACTGAGTTCTGACTAATTGTAACAGTATTTTTCTGAGGTCAGCACAGAGATGAAAAGCTCCTAACTTATCAACCAGTCAGTTAATCAATAATTTGGTCAACATAAGGAGAAGGAAAGGTTAAGTGCATTGAGACCAGTAGCATTTTCAGGCTGATGGTGTAGTCATGGTGATCTCTCTAAGTCTTATGTATGCTGAATAGTATACACACTAAGGTCATCAAGTTTCAACTTCAGTGGTAAAATGTGTTTCACAGAAGTTCGTCCACAGACTAGGAATCAGATTAACAGCACAGGTCTGGAAGTAGAGGCAAAGAAAAGCAACTCACTGGGAGCAACCTGGGTAAAGAAAAAACAAAAAACAAAACATGAATTAATTCACAAATGTACACTCAGAGTTTTCTGAAAGGGCCACATTATAAGAGGTGAGGAAGGTGGAGCTGGAAAATTTGGGTTAAAGAGGGTGAACAGTTCCCGCTTTGTCTGTCTGGATTGTGTCTTTGGAAAACGGAGGGAAATTATAAACCTGGGCACGGGAGTTTTGGTTTCAATTTTTACGTTATGTCTCCTGCACATTAACTAAAGCATGACTATACCATTCTGATAATGACAGCAGAGCTTGATTAAGTAAGAAGTAATGTCGGAGAATCGGTCACAGTTATTGTCTATATCAATTAACTTAGAAGGAAATGTACCAACTTTGACATTTTGAATAATTTCTGCACTCAGTGTATGTATGTAATGTATGTAAAAATACCTTTTTATTAACAATGCTCTGAATAAAGGTTTAAAGATGATTTAAAAGAAGCTATTAAGTTAGAAATACCTAACATAAAATCAGTGTCTCCCTCCTCATTAGAAATTCTTCAGGTTTCACATTTCAATGTAACTTGGGGGTTTTCCCAGGATTCTTGATACCATTCCGACATATTTACCACAAGCATACTTTGAAGCACAGCTACATCATTTCAGTCAACTCAAAGAGTTGTAATTCTTTACAATTCAAGTATTTTTACATACATGTGAGCTAAAACATAATTTAAATTTCTCAGTTGCTAAAAGCAGACAAATCCAACCCAGTTTAATGAGATAAAAATACTGCTATTGCTCAGTAATGTTTCTAAATTGAGAAATGGAAAACCATCTCAAACTTTACCTACAGCATCTATTGTTGCCCCACGTGCAGCAACCATATAAGCCTAGGTAAAAATATTAAATACAATGCTTAACTGTGAAGAAAATAAAATCTAACAAGACATATCTATTGTCCTCATTCATGCATAGCGTGAGTCGCTGTGCTCAGCCTATGAGCTTGCAGTGGCAGCTACGGACCCATTTAGGACCCCCAGAGCTCTACGGTTGCCTTATGAATTGCCTGACTGGGGACTTTTGCACAGTTTCCTTTTCCTTTTCAAACACCTGATTTGGCTGCGTTATGATTAAAACTTTGTCACCAAAACATTTACATCTTAAATGTTCTCCAAGCTTCAGGGATGGCAGGTTCAACTAAGAGGGAGTGGCAAACATAACAAACACACCTCGCCGCACCTAGATGATTAACCCACACCTTGTACCAGAGTTGTGTCTTTGCGTTCCTGCCCTCTATCACGTGTGGGATAATTGATATTTGCTTCAAAGCAGTTGAAGCCGAACTGGGGTGTAGAGATGGGACACAAGTCAGAAGAGATCTGAGAAAGAAGATGAAGAACAGGGGAAAGAAAGGGAAAGATTTAAAATGCGAGCACAAGAAAACATTACAGCAAGATAAAGGAGTGGAAGATGGATTAGGTTTGGCTTGAACCAGAGAAGGAGAGAAAAAATAAGGAGCTGCTGTTTAATCACAGGCTACATGGGGAGGGAGGGATGGAAGGAGTAAGTGATAAGAATGAATGATGAAGCGTGAAGTCTGTGCCAGTGTAGGCTTTGCTGTGACATCACTTCCTGCTGACTGAGCAAGCACACACCCTATCAGTCACGTTGAAAGTTCTTTATTTTACATATGTCAATCATGATTCGGGTTTGCAGCTTGCGTGTGTCTTCCCATTTCCTCCCCATGCAGCTGTTAGATTTAGATATTCAAACGACTCGAAACGAGTCAGCGTGAATTCTCACAGTGCAAACTATTCCGTGTAAATGTGCTGTCACGTTGATCACAGGAGACATGAATGTTAAGAATGAAAGCAAATGTCACTGAGAGATTGCCTCACTTTCTGTACGAAAAATCAGTGTTATATCTAGTAACACTTTCATTTCTTATTAAACTGTCAGATTATCTATTACACTAACTGTGTTGTTTTATACGAATAAATAAAAATAAATAAGAATAGTTGTAGACAAATGCCCATCTTAGCGTCACAGAGCTGCTTCTGAGATCTAGAAATATTGCCTGTTTTGGGGAACCAACAGTCCAAAACACAAAGTTTACAATAATGATAAACAATATTGTTCATCTTCTCTTTAATAATTAACACTTTATATTTTCCAAGCTAGAATCTATTCTTTTTTTAAAGTAAATAAGTCATAAAAACTCTGAGAAACATGATGAGTTACGCGTATTGGAAAAAAAAAGTTTGCACATCCTCTCCACTGAAATGTGTGTAGAATTATGAGTTTAACAGGAGGTGTTGTGTCTGCGTACAGACTGATGGGTACACAGTTACAATGAGCTCAGCTCTGTTTGTGTGAAGATGATGGAGGTTGTGCTGTCAACATGATGGCTCCTTTCCTTTTAGTTCTACTTTTTGTCTGAGTCACTATGTGTCATCCCAAAGGATGCACAAAACTCATTAACATTTATTTACTCATCACATGTGCAAATACATCATGACATCCAACCAGATGGGTATCAAATAAACAGTTCAGCATCTGTAAATGGAGATATTCTAAATAAGATGTTACAAATATTTAGGATAAAAAAGTAAATTTATAAAAATGTACTAATTTTGCACTTCTTTTTTTTTGTCTCATTAGGTGAAATTTCTGTAGTAGCACAGCTTGATATACAAGAACAAAGTGGTAGCCTAAAAGCTGTTAGATAATAGCAAAGAAATTAGTTCTCACTTCCAAGATTGCAAAAAAATATAACAGAATTTTGTTCTTGCATCCCTGGTTTCTTGCAGCTTGTTCTTGACATATCATATGGGCAGAACTTTGATTTTGTGTGGTATCCAAGAACTATTGTTTGATTTTTTTCAGAAATTCGCAGGGGTGTGGTTAATGTGGAAAAGCAGGAAGCAAAAAGTTGCCATCCTGTCTCTTTTCTGAGCTCTCTCCAGTCAGTAAAAGTCAGTTTAATGTTGACTTTGTCTTATATCTTGCGCTGTCACTTTTGCTCGTTCTAATAATGTTCTCTTGCATTTCTTTGCTGAATTAGCCATGGTGTTTGTTGATATCCAGTTGCTGGCGTGTGCCACAGCGCCCTGAAGGGAAATGCTACTATAATGTAATGCACCAGGATGCCTTGTGAAATGTGTTTTTTCTGCTTTAGGATGCAGCTTGGCTATGACGACTCCTTGAAAGGGCATAATGATTATCAGTGTGCTATCAAAGCAACTCAGAGCCATTTAAGATTTAAGGTCAAGTAGTGTTACTTAAATGCTTACAAAACACGGCAAAATCAGATCTTGCTTGTCTTTATTTATAGACTAACTTGCCCCCCTAACTGTTGAAATATGCTTGGCCTGAAAACTCTGTTTTGCTCTGTGTTTGCGTGTACAAACAAGTCATCGTTGTCACATTGTCACATGAAGTGAAACCCTAGAGTGTATTTTGTTATCTCATAGCTTTGTTGTGCGTTGTGTGAAACCTGATATTGTAACATTAATCTAAGCTGCTTGTGAAAGGACATGGTCGCTGCATTACATAATTCAATTAACGAAATGAGACTCATGCAGCTACATGCATTGTTTCCTCACACATTACAACACTCATCATAAGATCTTAATCAGATTGGTTTCTTTATTCGTCTTTAATGTGAGGCAATGATGGTAAGCACCCACACATGCACACCGCTCTGTTACGGGTTTATTGCAGAGATTTTAATTGTACCGGTGCCTACATGGTATATAAAGTGAAATAAGAAGTTTCTTTACGTTTGGACTGTTGCTGCAGTGTAAAGTATTGCATGGTTGAAGTGAAAGTGGAGCACTGCTTTATACCCGACTCACTTGCACAAGGTAGTTTAAAACCTTGTCGCTTCATTTTTATTGCACACAGAGTTGTACACAGATTTAGTGAAAACTTTTTATATGGTTAGCTGATCTTGGACCAGTTATAGACAAATTTAATGGAAACATTTTAGGTTTTATGAACATTTTAGCAGTGAACATAAGATAAATGCCCATAAACTGGCATGTGTATGTTTTTTTGTTTTAGTTTATTTTTGTTATTAATTTTAGGCTCTTTTAATATTTTTCATTGCAGGTGCCACCAAGGAGATTGGCTCAGCGCTAACCAGGATGTGTATGAGACACCGCAGCATCGAATCCAAGCTCAAACTGTTCACAACGTAAGACGCATAAACACACACGCATGCTTGCATTCATTAGGCACAGTAGCAGCTGATGTGATGTTTACAAGGGGACGACGGGTGAAGCTGTGACTGGCTACGTAATGACAGCTTACATTTGACAGTGTGGGAAGCAGAGTGTGTATCTAAGTAGGTGTGTGTGTTAGAAGGAGAGAGCTGTCATGATTTCACCCTTCCTCATTGTCGCTGCCTCTGCGTCAGTCGTTCTTCTGTCATCACGGTTGTTGGACAAACTGTCAATTTGTAAGTCACAAATAATTTTTATAGCCGTAGAATTTCATCTAATTCGGTTCAGCTGTTTGGACATTTATTTTTAACTATCAACTCCCAATAAATCACTTTATTCTACATACTTTATTTAAAATGACCTAAAAATTTATTTTTATCTTATCAAAGAACAGCACTTCTGTATTTGGTTACACCTTTCCTTTGCTCTTTTGGGTTCATGTTCAGACTGACTGGGCGACTCCTTCATAGAATTTCAGAGTTATATTGAGGCTACTCCTAAGTTTTCTTGGCAGTGTGCTGTGGCTCATTGTCTTATTCAAATGAAAACCTTTTTCTCATCTTGAGGTCCTGCGGAATCTAAAAAAAAAACTTTCAATGGGTGGTGGTCTGTATTTTGCTGCAACCATTCTTCCTTCTATCCTGAAACACAAAAATAAAAACATCCCAAAGAATCTTATCATCATGTTTCACTACGACTTATATCTCATTTACAGACGTAACACTTTTGTATAAAAAACTGACAAATGGAGTGTAGCACTCCGGACTGTCCTTCTGTAAGATTTTCTAATCTCTTTTGTTCCTGATTACCAAAGTTTCGATGAACAGCCAGATCCGAGAAGTGTGAAAGTTGTGTTCTACAACAGTTTAATCATTGGAGATTTTATGTATTCCTCTCCAGAGCTGAGCTCTGATGGTTGTTTTTTGCAGCTCTGCAGACAATTGTGTCACCTCTCACTGATTTAAGCAGTGAACAAAATCTCATTTTCCAGAGGTTAAAAGAGTAACAAAGTTTTTTTTTGTTGTTTTTTGTGTGTTTTGTTAAGAAAAGAACAAAACCCTTAAGAAAAACTGTGTTGAACTATTCTACTGTGTTGAATTATATCTAGATTGATTAAAAAAAAGTTTCAAACATAAAGTATGGATTCATTTTTTATTTTATTTTTTAGTTAATCGAACAATATTTAGTCCCTTAACACTCAATACAAAATTGAGTGTTAAGGGACTAAATAAGACTAAAAAGGACACTGGTTTGTCTGATTGAACTTGCCAGCAAATTAATAATTTAATTCCAGGTGGATATGGATATATTAACGTGTAGTTTATTTGAGAAGACCAAACTTTATATCTTGTTTTCAGAGCTCTATCTGAAAGTCTCATCACTCCACTTGAGTCAACAATGGAAGACTGGAAAAAAAGGGCCAATCAGCTGGACAAAGACCATGCCAAAGGTATGCTAACATGCTAACACACACGCATACCAGCACAGACACAATGCTTTTCTTAATATTGGGGTTCTCTTGTTCAGAGTATAAGAAGGCCAGAGCAGACATTAAGAAGAAATCATCAGACACCATCAAACTGCAGAAGAAGGTGAAGAAAGGTAAGAAGAACCCATTTATTTTACATGCAGTAGGTTTTCATTGACACTGAAAAGAATTGTTGTGGTGGCATTTTTTCTAATTTGTAGTTTCCATGTTAGAACTAGATCCAAGAATCCTTATGCCAAATACAAAAATAATTTTCCGCATAAATAAACACATGCAACAAGGAGTCTGTTTCATCCTGCCCTCAATATGCTGAAGAGGTCTTTAGATAACTGCTGTATTACAGTAGTCCTTGATGCCCAAAGGGAAGAAAGAATCCTTCTGAAAACATGTTTCTCAGCTGAGGTAACAGCCCCATGAGGCAAATGATGAAGATGATTGACAGTTTTTGTAGATTTTCGGGTTTGTAGGGTTCTTCTGTCTAGACTTTAACATAAGCAACTTATGACATTATTTAGACTTCAACCTTTTGCTGTGGAATGACTTGATTTCCTACAAAAGACACAACAAAATGTTTATTTTTTGATAATAGAAACCCATTGAATCAATACTCCTGCAGATAGCTACATTGTCCAAGGCCGATATGCCGGCTTATTTATCAGTGCAGACTAGCTGACAGACATATAATGATTTGTTTATGACTTCAGTTTGGACATTCTGACTTAATTTAGGACCTATTAGTCATAAATCAATGCTTGAAGGTTTTAACTTTGGACTTGTTTGTATTTACTTTATCTACCTACCTTTACTGTACTTAAACATTTGCAGCAAGAGGCCTATTTTTGGACTCATTTTTGGACAGGCTTGATAATTGGACCTTTGCCATGGAAACCTGGACATACTTCCAAGCAGGCAACTGGCCCACACCCTTACCTGCTGTCAGTGACACACCCTGTTGTTGCCCTGGCTTCTTTCAGCCTTCACATCTCATAAAGAAACATAACTAAAAGCTTGTCAAGAACGAATTTGGGCTGCCTTGAGTACAATAAAAATGCAAAAACCCAAATTTTTGCAAGTCGCACAAACCAATATCAAAACAGATCATTGAAGCCAGTATACAAATACCCTGTGTGTCTTTCTCTCTCTCGAAATCCAATACGCAAATGCACAGACACAGAAATAGTGCATGCACACATCACAGGTTCCATTGCAGACCCGCCCAGGGTAAACAGAATAATGTCTGATGTGGGTTTATCATCTCAGAACTTGTTTTTTGCTTTGTGCCTTTTTCTTCATGTGCCTTGTATCAGTTTCTGCACCATTCCTTTTCACGGTCTTTGTATTTTAATATAATCAACCATCGTGACTTCAGAGCACAACAAAACCCTCTAAATAGTTTTGAAAATTCTGAACTCGGCTGAGTGGCTTCTGCTGCTGTGATAGCGCTGTGCTCAATACAAAAGTTTACATATTAGAGACCGAATATCCACCTTTATTTTGTACTGCATGGGGATACTTAGCAATTTTGAATATTAAAATTATGGCCCACAACTTTACGTTTACAAGAAAAGTTTTCTATTTTTCCCTACCCGATGTCCCAGTACACTCCGTACACTCACCAATCAGAGCTTCCCATTATAATTATCCTTGGTGAACAGCACGCAGCACGTCTATGTGTAAATACCCAATATAATATGCTTTACTGTGAGGCATTAATGATGCCTCACAGTTGCACCAGCAGGTAACTAACTCTCTATAATTGACAACTGTCTTCTCACCATTGGTCTTTTTGGCATTATTAATATCCTGAAACTCTCATGAACTCATTTCTTGTCTTTTCTCAGATCCTTTCAGCTGATTCTGCTTTTATCGGGTAAAAATCTTCTAGTGTAACAGAGGTTGTCTGAATGAAAAGAAAACCAGCAAACAGTAAACATCTGTTCCTTCTCTAATTATCCCATGTGATTTTGCGTGTGTGTGAATCATACATCTATAATTATGTGGTGTTTGGCCACTTTAGGGAAAGGGAATCTCCAACTGCTGACAGAGAAAAGTAGATGGATAATGGCAGGAATGTTGAGGCAACAAAGGCAGACAAAGGATCCATTCCTCTATATGGACATAAAACAGCAAATAGAAGGTTTGATGTTTAGGCAGAACTGTAACTGGAATATAATATATTAACAGAGAGGAAAATAACCCTAATAAAGATGGGTTTAAGTCGTCCCCTTCATGTGTCATTTGTGGTTGCTACGTTTAAAAATAATTAGAGGAGAAAATTCATAAAAACAGAAATATTTGTCAATAGAAAATATATTTCCAATTTTTTAGGGAGACAAGGAAACAGGAATTCCTTGATGAGTTTAAAGAAGTGAAGGATGGATGTTGGGGTTTGTGGTTATTTCAGACCTCCAGGATGGAGGGAAGGAAAAGGATGATGTCACAGCTCTGATGTGGTAAGAGAAAGATGAAGAAGCAGATAAAAGGGGGATCAAATGATGCGGGATGCAGGATCGAGGATGTTGAAAAAGTAAATAACAGCAAAAGATCTCAGGGAGAAGTTAAGTGATTAACCCGATGGGGAGGGAAAAAAAGAGATGGAAAACGGAAAAGTTGTTGGAAGGCGGAAAAAGAAAGGAGAAGATAAAACGATTAGGGAAAAGGGGAAAGGAGTTGGCTAGTAATGTGAGTTTAAAAGGGAATATGTTCAAGCAGGAGATGAAAGACAGAAGTATGGACAAGAAAGAAGAGGGCAGTTCAAGGAGGCAGAATGCGTAAAATGTTCTCATTTGTATACTCAAGAGAACTTCTGCTTATAGCTGCTTCATGTCTAGACCTGTTGTGGAGAAATCCACAGAGACAGTAGACCTTTATCACCTGATGTAAACTACCTGACCACCAGTCTGACAGTGAAGTCAATGTTTGATGCAGATAGTCTAGACTGAATGTGTCTATAAGCTGTAGTCATTGTGATAAAAGCAATGATGTATTTGTTAATAACTTCTGCATAGCCTGAACTGACAGGCCAAACAGAGCAATGGCGTGGATAGTGCCAGATCTTCTTGCTAAAACAGGGCCCACATTTCCCCACCTGTAGTCTTCCACCATCCTGACACTGCTCATTTTCTTCTTTCCTCACATGGGTTGTAGCTTTGCCAAGTCAGAATGCACAATTTCAAAATCTTGGGAAAAGAGAGGATGTGAAAAAGAAAACTGCTGTTTTTGTTTTCCTGGCTCTTGCATCGTTGACACACTTGCTAAATGTACTGTTCACATGGATTCAAATGTTGAGTTTTACAGACATCTACAAAGGGTCTGTAGATAGTCTTTCAGGCTTGGGAAGATGACAATATTTCTCGTCTTATCATCCTTGGCAGACTTGCTAAGCAAAGCATGAATTGGTCCTGAGGCGTGCAGTTTTGTAAGCAGGTGGGATGATCAAAACAAGGAATTAATCCTTGAATAAACATTGCCCGTGTATCCAGGAGCTCTTTTAGATCAGTCATTGTGAATCAGACTGTTGTTCTGGGTTACACCTTCTGACTAAGCTCCTGTACTAATAACAGTGACTGATAATCTTTGGGAAGTGTAGTTATGAGGAAAATTTCTCTCTTTTTGACTTGGTTGCTTCCATGTGTCTGACTTAAATATAATCCAATTGAGATTAAATTACTTTGGCTAACCCGAGAGGCATTTAGTCTGTGAGCTAAGTTGCATTTGTCATTGAGCCAGATGATCACATGGTTAACGTAAACTGGTATGATGGTAATAGTTAAATTAAGCTTACATTTTTTACGATGTAAAAACCAAAAGATCCTCTTTGAAAGCAAACCTGACACAGCACATTTCCTAGCTGGTGAGAATTTACTTTATTTGAACTGCCTTTCATCTTTAACAGAGTGAGGGATTTGACCTTGTGCAGGATGGAGACTGTGTTTTTGTGGGTAGCAGTCCAGAGCCTCGTAGAGACGTAGCCTGACAGCACGCAGCCTGTGCGTTTCCACAGAGGCCAGACGTCAGACTAACAGCAGAGCAACACTCAGCTCCTGTTAGCAACGTGGAAATTATCCTCAGTCTTCTCCGTGTTCGAGCGCACACACCTGAGTGAACAGGCTGTGTTTAGATTGAGTTTATGGCACAAAGCTCGCAGTGTGCCTGCTTGGCTGTGGAAACTGCCGCTCACTGTTTTTCCACAGGATTTACTGTCTGTGACTCTATTTTTCTCTCCCTTTCTCTCTGTAAAAGATAAATTTTTCTTGTTAGCTAGAAAAATATCTAAAAAACTGAAGAGCAGTTCAGCAGAAATCTGGTGAACACCTAAGCTCAGAGATCAGTTGAAGAGGCTTTGTAGTTGCTGTATTTATGTCTTAGAGGAAGAAGTTCAGATCCTGTACTGAAGTAACAACCTGATAAAACTTTAATATACAGAAAACCCATCAGGAGTTATTAAATAATTTGAAAAAATGTGCTAATATTTTTGAATGTTTTAATCTCTATTAGTGCTTCCCATTTCGATCAATCACTTAATCTGACTCTGCATAGCGTACAGTTGGGCCAAATCAAAGTTCTTCACAGAAACAACTGGAAAACAAAAGGTAAACTCTTAATTTCAGGCTCGCTTTCTCACACATAGACCATGTAAATGAGCCCACAGTATGAAACTGAACTCAGAAAGTTCTATCAGTGAGAAGAAGCCAAAAATAAGGTCAATAAAAGTAAAATAAAGAATAAAATACTTAAAACAGACAGAAAGAGGATTTTAAATAAAGCAGGTAAATCATATAAAAATGAAAGTGTTAAATATAACTAAAAATAGAATCAAATATTTGAAATAGTTTATAAAGCTAAATAAATTGGGAAATATTAGCTTAAATGAAGGCCAAGCTAAAAGGGTGGGTTTTTAATTTGTCTTTAAAAACATGAATATTTCCTAATCTCAGGTCTTTAGGAAGGTAATCCCACAAATGTGGACCATAGGAAGAGAAAATTCTCCCCTCATAGATTTTAGTTCTAACTTTGGGAATTATTAAAAGACACCGTCCTGAAGACCAGAGGGTTCCTACTTGTCTTTTATTGCTAATTTCCTTAACTTGTCTCTTGTACATGAGCTCTTAATATAAACTCTAGATTATTATTAAGATTGTGCATGTCTAACGAAGTGGAATTAAAATACATTTTTACAGGTGTTGCAGCTCTTCAAGTTGTACCTGAACTCCTTTGTGTTAGCAGAGATCTGTGCTGCCTTCACCACCTCAGGACTTATTTCTTACATTCATTGGTTGAGTTTCGACAGGTGGGTGGTCCTCCGATAGGGTCTTCTCTACCTGCAGACCTTACGCCGCGAGGCCATAAGATGTTGCCATCTTATGGTTCACAGTTATTGTGCGACTGGAAAAAGCACACGTATCTGTTGTATGAACCCCAGACAAAAAGTCTGTTTTAGAGAACAGATGTTGCCTGGAATATTTATTAAATCAAATAATATGAAATGGTAATGTGCAGACTTTGTTTTGTACAGCCACTGCTACAGCTAGAGACTTTAACGTGGCTGTTTTGGCTGTTATAGTGCGTTTTTGGTGTTCCTGCAGGAGAGTATTGTAGATACAAATGCAGATCATCTGTTTTATTATTGTTGTAAATGTGCATTAAATTGTAACTGAGGAACTTTGCAGTGTGCTGAAAGTTGAGACAAACTCCAGAAAACAAACTAAAACAGGATCCCACATGATGTTTTATCAAAGTAAGGGAACACATCAGATCATAGTCTAATCATTCTATCGACTGATTAGATAAGTTAGACAAAATCTGAAAAAAAAACTTGATTACTCTCCTGACACACTACTGTTGGGTGTTTGAGCTTCTTGGACAATAGCAAATGTGTTAGCTATGGGGCTGTGATCATATACCACACATATACCGTCACTGTGACGTGTTGGTTCAGAGTAAAGAAGAAAGACATCTGCTTTGATGAAGGTCTGTCAGTCTCAGGTACTGAGACTGAAAGGGACATGTCCAAGTTCTAAAATTACAAAGGACCCTCCGTGACATTGTGTTCTTTCACAACTCAGTGATATAAAGTCTAAATAATAAAAATGTGTGACAGCTGATCTTGTAATCTTCCTGCCTATACTGAAGTTATGTTAACCCATTTCCAGACCCGATTCTTGGTGTTCGTATGTCCAAAAGCTGCCTCAGGTCTTTTATTGTTAGATAGGGTTGATATGAAAAAGGCCCAAAATACCATCTAGAAGTAAGACTGCTCCAGAAAATTGGCTTATTTAAGTTCTTTCTAAGAAACACTGAAGATTCTTTAAAATGGTGGATTAGGTTTTAGGGTTCGTCATGTGCTTTTCCAGGACAGACTCGTGCAACACGGCTAGTTTAAGCTCACATGCTGGTGATGGAGTCCAGCAAGCAATGTAGTAAATCACATCACTGTCGACGGAAAAGAGATCATTCATTCCTGCTTCTCAGATTAACATAATTTCTATGTCTCACATAATAAAAGACTAGAAAGATGATTAACAGTTAAAATCAAGCAAACAAAGTCAAACACAGGCGCTATGTCACATTCAGAGTACTGCTTCTCTGTACAAACAGGAGGACAAGGTCAGGCGGCATGTGTGTGACAAACAAATGACATGATGTGTGTGTCTGCCCATACTGCTTCTATAGTGTTGCAGGGACCCCTGCTGGTGACATTTAGTAAAGTGACTTTGTGTCGTTAACAATGAAGCACAAAAAAAATGTAATTTTTTATGTCATTGTTGATATTTACATTCCTGTTTAGATGAACAGAATGACTTGGACTGAGTTCAATATTTTTTATGGATATTTTTATGTAAATCTAACAAATCCAACTTTGCTGCCTTCTTCACGCTTTCCTTTTATTATTAGCGTCCAGATAACGTAGTAGATGTTCCTCGCTGTCCTTCCTATCATCACAGATGGCTCCAACAAACATGGCACATGTGTCATTCACCGACAGCACTTATCTGGATTTCTTGCCCTTCCTTCTCTGGGTTTGCTAACATCAGTTTGTCCTCTGTGTGTGTGTGTGGGTTTTTTTTGCAGGGAAGGACGAAGCTCGGGGCCAGCTGGACAGCGCGCTGCAGGATGTGAACGTGCGCTACGTTGTTCTGGAGGAAACAGAAAAGCGAGCTGTGTGCAAAGCAATGATAGAAGAAAGAGCTCGCTACTGCAGCTTTGTCAGCATGTTGAAGCCTGTGCTGGTCAGTTTGCACGTGAGATGTGTCTGGTTTTATTTTAGCTTTACAAATCAGTTGAACTGATGTAATGGTGTCAGTTCTAATGTGTGTTTGTAGGACCATGAGATCAACATGCTCAGTGAGGTGACCCACCTGCAGACCATTCTGGAAGATCTGACCAACCTGACAGCTGAACCCAATAAACTCCCAGCAGCCAGTGAACAGGTGTTTTTTATTTCTGTGTCTTTATTTTGGGGGCTTTGACCTTTTCTTGTTAGCCAACGTAAGGCCAAATGTCACTTTTTTTATCTTGGGAGACTGGAAAGCCAGTTTTCATTTGCTTTTAAATGTTTAACGAGAAAACAGTTTCCTTGTTTTCATTGAATGTTTAGAAAACAGAAGAATTCCAGTGGTCGTTTTACAAGCTCTAAGGATAAAGGAAATGCTAAAACTAGCTGTGAAACAAAGCTTCTAACAATTGTGTAAAGCATAGTTCAGTTTAGCCATCTTTGTCATTAAGCCCTGTTCTTGTCCAGAACTACACAATGTAGTTTACTTTTTATTTAGTCTCTCGTACACTGTTTAGTGATTTTCCAAATGAGCAACAGATGTGTTCTGATTCATTACAACAAATATTTTCACAACAAGCACAGTCTTCCCTGAGTAATGTTTGCTTAAAGGTGTCATTACCTGGTCTTCCACTGTCCTCTAAGTGTCTTAAAATGTTTTTTTGAAAACTTTTTAATAAAAAAAAATTTAACAGAGCTTATTCTGACCCTTTGCTTAAACCACAACTTTGTCTCGTGAGAGTTCATGCAAGCTTTTGACCAACGTTGATGAGGTGGGGTGGCCCAGTGCACGTACAATGTGTCCGACTCCACATCAACAGCTTAGTGATAGCCTGACCGAGCAGCAGCTTACAGAATTCAGCCATTTATGTTTGAACCAGCAGAAACACGTTTACAACTAAATGAAAACACGGGGCTCATTTGTACATTGCAAGGGGTTAAACTTTTAGGCTCGTCCCTTAGCATTAGCGTTAGCATTAGCTGCATCAGCTTAACTCACGGAAACATCTTCAAACAACTAGTTGTTACAGCGACTGCGGTTTACCCTTGTTGGCGGTTCTGCTGTGAACAAAGAGCCCAGACGGGAAAAACGACCGTCTTCAAAAGAAAGGCTTTTAGGGAAGTTAACACTTCAGTCCAACACCAATACACATGTTTGTAAACCTGAAAAAGTGCAATTTCCGGATGATGACACCTTTAAAGCTGCAGTGGCAAGATGTTTTAAAAAAATCCTTTTAGATGGATGAATGTGTATGTGAGTACAACTCCTTTATAGAAACTGAGTTTCTGAGAAAACTGAGTTCCCATTGTCCTTATTTGTGTCTTGTGTTTTTATTTCTCAGGTAATTTTGGACCTGAAAGGGTCTGATTTCAACTACACCTATCAGACACCTCCAGCTTCTCCCAGTAACACTCTGTCCAGAAAGAGCAGCATCAGCAGGTGACTCCACAGCTGACACTGGTTTATAACTTACTGTACCTCCGAACAGTACAAACTCCCAGAAAGCCTTAGATCAGCTGAGACGGTTTATTTAAATCCAGGTTATTGATCCATCTGTTATCTGCTGCAGTTTAGTAGTTTTTATTTAAAAAAAAGATCTGCATCAGTTTCTTTTAAGCTTGAATTTTTCAACTCGATTTTAATACTGTATTTGTCTAAAGTTCTTTCTTTTTCCTGTCTTTTGTTTTTAATTTAAAAATTATGCTTCTAATTTTCTGATGTTTTCAATATTTCTGCAAAGCACCTTGAATCACCACATCTTTGAATTGTGTTATACTAATGAACTTACATTGCCTTTAATGACTACGGAGTACAAGTAGTTAAATAAACGTGTCCATCCTAAGTGTTAAATTACCAACGAAGAAGCTGTCTTGTCAGATTAATTGTCCGATCACTCTTCAATCTGACAGCCTTTTCTTAAAAAATATAATTTTACCACCTTCAGACTATATTCTATGTCTTTGAAGGTTCTTATGTGCATTGGCTTTGCATTGATTGCAATCTTGTGTTTGGTGCAAAAGGGATTGAATTCCAATAATTATTTAATTTAAGCACATCAACCTGGAGAACATAAAGTTAATTTATGTGTACAAGCATTGGATAGAGAAATAACTCAGCCTCTTAAGCACTAACAACATTTTCCTCAGATATCCTTTTATGAATGATACAGACCATGACAACCCTCCGAAGCTCAGACTTTTGGAAACTATGTTCTTTAAAATATACATTAAAGTCACTCTCATTAGAACCTTAATCCAGTTTATCCATTTAATCTAAAGGTTTACATATTTTTTAAATATGTATTTTTGAATTATTTGTCTTAAATTAGTGTAAAGGACAGTGATATTGTGTAGGCATTTTAGATCATATTCATGGAGGAAAATATTATTCTAAATGGCTCACAGACTTTAAACCAGCTGTCCAGCAAAATGTTTTGAAAGAAAGAGTAGATTCATGTTTTCTATTGATAGCTGAAACTATGGAATGGAGAAAAATAAATAACCTGAAGTGCTTGTGGTTTGACAGCAACTACCAGTCTGGATCAGTGAGACATGTTCCTTCCTTGGACTCAATCAGCTGTGCTGTGGATGGAGTACACATCCAGGTAACGCACACGTTTACAGAAGTTTCCTTCTTAAATCCAACACACAACAAGTAAGAATACAATTTTTACTCTATAACCAAAAGTGTGGGGTCACCCCTGCTTACTTCTCGTATTCTTTAGTTTGAGGCTTTTTTCCAGGTTTGGATTTCTCTTTTCTTTGTGTTGTACAAACATGTTTAATTCAGACTTCACAATGTTAAAAAAACACAGTTTTATTCTTTCATTTCACCAGTACAGTCCCTCCTGTGCATTTTTTCCCCCTCAGTTTAGACGTCTGCCTGCTCACACCTGGTCTTATCATGCTACTCCTTAGTTTGTATCAGCATGGCATCAATGCTCATGTGGCTGATTGAGAGCAGATTTTCTGAGGCCAGTTAGTTGGCAGCACCGGCAGCTTTTCCATGAAAGTGGAATCTGTTACAGCACCAGATAAATTACCCTTTTTTAGTCATATGTTCAGTGTTTGCATGTGGACGTTTTATCAGGGTCTCTGCAGACTTTTGGCTTCGCAGTGAACAGAACTAATTATCACATTTACCTGATGCTAATATATGTTTTGAACTTTAATTCCACAAAGATTCTTTACTCTTTTTTTTTTTTTTTTTTTTTTTTTAAGGAATAAAAAGTGCGTTTCCCCAAAAAACAACCTTTCCCCACGCCCCCATTTTT
>JBAMHW010000003.1:11923452-11934181 GCA_037177495.1 Rhadinocentrus ornatus | reverse complement strand
TTTCTATTGTTATCTACTGAGGTCGACTAATACAGTGTAAACCACGGTACTTTGTTACACTAATGAGGCCTTTTAAATGCATTTATAGCATAAAGTATGATGAAATGCAAACATGTATGTGGACTTGGACGGATTGTCCTGAATAAAAAGTATATAAACGGAGCGGAGCTGCCATCAGGCAGCATGTAGGAGGGTGAAATATATAATTATAATAAATAAATATTCATACGATCTAACTCATGTTCAGCCAGAGGAGAATCCTGCGTTGGTGTTGGATGCGATGTAGTTTACAGGTGGGGTTCAGTAAGGAGTAAACAAAGTAAAATCTAGAGTTGGAAATTAATTCTGTAAATTAAAGCGGCAGAAGAATCGCAAACTGCCGTACGTCACTACCGGTAAGTGCAAAACGTTAGTGCTGCATTTGGGTCAGCACTTACCCACGATAGTGTGCACTGCAGAGGGTAGTGCTTAGTGCGCACTACGCACTACCTTCCAGTGCACTCACATAAGTGCGGTTTGAGACACACTCGATCAGTCCTCTCGGCACATCTGAATGACGTCATCATTAGTAGACAACCGAAGGCACTTGTAAAGAGCCATTCCACAATTACAACTGTTACACGCTCATAAATAGAATTTGAATAATAGGGGGGCCTGGGCCCCTGTAGAGCCCTAGGTCTAGCAACGCCCCTGATGTCACAGTCTCTGTAGTCTTAACTTAATGATCACGGAAGTCTTTTGTCAGGCTCAACAGACCAATCCTGATTAACCTCAGCCATCAGCCATGTTGGAGAAGCTGATATTTATTACTGCATATCTGAACTAAACAGGAAGACTTAGTTTTAAAATTGCAGGACCTACTGTTGTTTAAACATCAGCACATAAACTTAAATCTAGCAGCAGGCTGACGTAAACCACTTCCCCCAAAACCAGTATCACTGCTACGTACAGGGTCCAACAGCTCTACATTTTCTCCTTCTGATAGTACCTCAAAGTACCTGATAGTAGGACACTTAGTGATGTCTGTCTCCGGCCTAGCAGCACATGTCCTCCTCCTCCTCTCCTCTTTCACCTCATCACATCTGCTTGTGTGTTATGGTAGATTCCTTGATGTTTAATAAAGTTTACACACATCAAACTGCGCATTGTTGCTGTTTGTGGAGCTGAAATATCTCCACTCATCACTGCGTGTCGGACTGATAACTAAGCAGTGAGTGAACCACGCTGCTGCGACACGACACTGCGTCTTTTTCCACACATGCCTACAGGCAGAGGAAGACGTAGTTTCAACTTATCCTGGAAGTTTAGTTAAATAAATGCTGGTATAGGAGGAATATATATTTCACTATTGATCTGCACATCACTACTATTTATTCTTCTCAGATACTTAAATAAATAAGTGGGAACGGATAGTAGAACCCTGATAGTAAGTGTACAAGACAGACTTGTTAGAAAAGTTATATTTTGTTAACTTCCCTTAAATGTGGCCACCTAACGTTTGCCTAATAAAGGCCAGTATTTGGTCCCTGTCAGGACTACAGGTCCCAACAAGGTCAGTGATAAAACTAGGAAAGATAGCAAAACACACAATCACACACACACATACACCCCCACACACACACGCACGCACACACCTTTAAACTTGTCCTCTGGGTTATTCTTGCCAGAGGACAAACTGGCCCTTTCTGTTGGCCAGCGTCATGGAAACAATCTGTCTCATGTTGCCGTGGTGCCATGTGATGACCGGAACTCTGCAAACACAAAACACACTCTGGAACTACTTATAATACCCGTGTACATTTTGCATCTCTGCTTGTATTCACAAGCACAGTTGTGTGTGTTTGTATATCTGTTTGTGTAGCCTCTGTCCTTTTGAAAGGTAAAATATGAATCAATGAATCACAGAAATTATGAAAATAGCTGGATGGAAATCAGTGCTCAACATCTAACACACAGAAATCAGCTGACAATTATTATGAAGCCGGCTGTAAACATGAAAAGACAGTGAACCTAAATTCCTGGTGATGTAGCTGCCGTCAGTATGTGATTGTCCGTTAAGTGGAAGCTGGTGATGGACAAATAAAATGTAATTATATAAAATGTGGCAAATATTATTAAACTCTTTTTTTTTTCAGAAAAGCTGTGAAGTTAAAAACAAATCAACAAAAATGGAGGATTCAGCATTGGGTATATAAGGAGCTTCTTTGAAAGACTGTTTCCAAAGGATGGGTCATGACTAGAGCTGTGTTAAAAAAAAAGAAGATTAATCTCTTTAAATTTATTCAAATGTAATTATTCCACTATTAATTAATAAAACTTGGAGATTGATTTTTTTTTTTTTTTTCACAAGTTTCCCTTTCTGGTGATAAGTGATTCTACTCTTATATGATTCTTATATGACTTACGGATGTTTGATGAAATCTTAGCATATATAAACACTTGAAAGGTTGCCTGTGTTGCTTCCATCCAAAATCAGCTTCTCTCACCAAGATATAGCCTAATTCAGATTTTTTTCATTCACCATAACATTCATCTGTAAACTATTTAGCAGCTTATTACCTCTCACATTATTAGTTAATGCTAAGGCTGTAAGTTCCACCATGTTCAACAAACACCAACTGTTTTGTCTTTCAGATATCGTATTTCAGAAGTGCATGTAAATGCATCATTTTAGATAATTGAAATATATGAAAATTATGCAACACAAAAGAATTTTGGCCTTTCAGTATCTTCACAGCACAACATTGTAAAATAGAGTGAAAAGGTGCATAAAGGCCAGGGACAAAAACCTGGCTTCCATGCACCTTTATGATGGTCATGATGGTTGAGCCATCAGGTGACATTGTGTTGAAATGTCATTTCACAATGATCCATATAACCACATGGACTGAGGAGAATCTTGGAAACATGTGATTCACTCAACACAGTCTGCCAATGCATCCAGAAACGTAACTTGAAACTGGAAGCCATACTGACACCAGTATTAGGTGGACAGAGAAACAGTGGAGACAGTTTCTGCGGTATTTTAGGAAAAAGGAAAACATTTGAATGATACTACTATCATGATGATGTCTTTTCCTGGGAGGTCATAGGTTGTTTTAGCTGGACAATACCAGATCTGATTTAGCATTTAACAGCATAGTGCACATACAGTGCATGTGTGCTTGACTGGCCTGTCTGCAGTCCACTTCTGTCTCCTACTGAAACTATGAAGCATCTGGAAGAGGAGAATCGGACACCAACAAGCAGAGTACTGGAAATCTTTAATTAGGTAAGAATAAATATAGACTTTTGATAAGTTTCTAAACCTTTAATACCTGTAGTTAAAAGGAAGTGATGAAACAAAATGCTAATTATATCTCTATCCCCATTTTAGGTATGTGACAGGCACTATATTTTACATTTTGCTTCTATTTTCTAGATTAAGTTAATAAGGTCAGTGAAAACATTGAAAATAACTTCCTTTGTAATAATTTCTCTGTTAAAGGTTTAAGTTAATGAACAAATTCCAGATTTAAATGTGTGTGTGTGTTTAAGTTAATAATGAATGGTAAAGTTTGACTAAGAACAAAATACCAAAACAATTAAAAAAGAAGTTGAAAGATTAATGAAATTCAGATAAAAATAGATAAAAGTTTTAAATAGCATAGAAAAATAGCTAGAATGTTTAACATAGGTATCCAATCTTACCACCAGAGGTCCTCTGTGGGTTAATTTAGATCGAACTCTTGAAAAAAAAAAAAACAAAAAAAAACTCTTCTTCCTCTCATTCTCTCCATCCTGTCTGAACTGATCCGTTGACTGGGAACAAAACCCCTGATCTGTCCAGTAAACAGACGTCATTTTGTTCCAAACTGCCTGCCAAGTTTCGCCTCAGTCTGTTTGTCTCCATTGATCTGACGCTGGTATTCCTTGTATATATATATATTTTTCCTTTCTTTCCTTTTTAGTTTGAATAAATGTGAGCTACACTCCTCCTGTCCAGCTGATATGATTTGAAACCAGAACAAACTTCATAACCAGCTGCCTTATCACAGTTAAATTTAGTTAGATAAAAGCCACTGACTGGAAAATAGAACAAAACAGAAAGTCTATCTTAAAAAAGTATATGATAATAAAAAAAGTAAATGATTTACACACTGAACCTGAACATTTAAAATACTTAAACTCGTTAACTTTTTGTAGCCATGGATGAGATCATATGGCCATGAAAGCATACCAAACCACACAAGGTACCTTTGGTCAACTCTTTTAGTTTATAAAAGAACAATTATCTGCTATTTTATCAGTTTTTGATGGGGTCAAAGTGTATGCCATGAAAAGTTGGAAAATTACTGAAAGGAGATTTAAATTACGGAAGTCATGCATCTATGAGAGAAAAAAAACTGTAGAAAAAAAGATTATGAGCCAACAATGTTTCTACATCTTGGATGTGCTGCATAACATTCTGAATCCAAGAAAACACACGAATAAACTCCTTTACCTCACAGTAATGATGATATTTTATATGAAGTGTCACATTATATCTGGCTTTACAAGGTCAAGATATTTATATATGTGGACTGATAGCGAGTAATGGTTATATAGAAGGTAACTAACCCATTGACCTGCTTCTAAAATAAACATGCAGCATCACGCAGCAGTTCAACAAGCTGTCAGTTATAATTTACAGACTCAGTATTTAAATATAGGACAAGTATGTGCTCAGCTCTAACATGCACAGTCTCTTTCAGAATAAAACTGTGTTAAACATTATCTAATACAATAAGAAAACGTTTTGATGTAGGTTCCTTTAGCTGTGTTTTGTGGTGTTTGAAGGACCAGGGACTCCAGGAGGGTCAAACCACTCCACTTTACAAGGTAGAAACCTACTTTTGCTGTGCTTTTTCCAGCATTTTATTTCCACTTACTCATCTTACACTTTATCTCCACCACAGCTCCTAATATATCCTTTTTGACTGTATTACATTTGATGACAAGCATGCTTGTTTCAGTGAGTGGGAGAGAAATACACAGTAGTTTGAGCAGAAATACTCAAAAAGAAAATAGTCATGAAAAGGAAACGCTACAATCTGAGCCCCTTTTGGTTCGATTGTTTGGTGGTGGTCGAACGTTGGCGCGTCAGTCTGCCCTGGGGCTACTGTGGCAACACATGTAGCTTCTCATCACCAAGTATGAATGAGGAGGGAATGAATTATGGATTCAATGTATAGTGCTTTGGCTTGCTGCTTTCGGAGATGGTTAGCACTGTTGCCCCCTGGCAGGAAGGTTCCTGGTTTGAGCCGGGCCTTTCTGTGTGGAGTGTGCATGTTCTCCCTCAGTGTGGTCAGGAGAGGCAGGTGAGGTGATAAAAAAGGAAAAAAGTACATAAAAAATAAATATTAATATTTTCCACTGATCTTTGTTGAACATGCTTTTCAGTATGACCCTACATGTTTTTGACCTTTTTTAAGTAAAAATTAGCTGAATTTGAAATTTGTGCCTCACCTCTGACTGCCTCACATCCAATACAAACTGGGTTGCATGACGTATGTCTGTTTCTTTTCCTCAGCATAACGTCAATATGAACGTTACAGAAATATTTGTTATACACCCTGACTCTCTACAGTCTGTGTAATGTCTTTAATGTATAGGAGAATTATTCCTGTTTATGGTACAATAAAGTGCAGAGAAAGTGAGGCAGGTAGTACTCTGCCTCACTTCAAGTGGCACACCAACATGGTGTGAATTGAAAGAGGAATGCTGATGGGATATGAAGCATTATTAGTAGTTGGATGCTGTTGGAAAAATATATATAAGATGCTCTTTTCAGTTCTTACAATTGTAAATCTGACTCCAGAAGAATTAGTGCGTCACCAGCCATGAACATTACCGCACATCACTGTTCTCCCTGTATATGCGCATGTTCTTCCTGGGTACTCCGGCTTTCTCCAACAGTCCAAAGACATGCGTGTGTGGCATCTCTAAACTCTCCCTAGGAGTAAGTGTTTTTTTTGTCTCTGTGTTGGCTCTGCGATAAACTGGCAACCTGTCCAGAGTGTACCCTGCATCTTCCCTAGTAGCTGCTAGGATAGGCCCCCTGTGACCATACATTGGAATAAGCAGAATAAAAAAAATCTTAGTAAGGCAATGTAGTGAAGCCCATTTACCCACACTTGCACATCTGTGTTGCTGCCACTAAGCAAAGCATTACAGTTCAAATTATGACAGTATTTATTCAACCAACCATCCATTCATCCATCCCGTATACCCACTTCATCATGTTTGCCTCAGGTGTCCACAAAAATGTTTTATTAAATACACTTTGTTTATTTAGCTTTCTGATCTATCTTTCTGGTAAAAAGGACTAGATTATAGTTGAGCTGTTGGGTGGAGCGTGTTTGTCTCTTTCATTCACGGACTGAAGACTCCTCTGTAAGTGACATCAAGCCTTAGTGGTATCAGCAGGGCTGGGAGTTTTCAGGGAAAGTTGAAGCCCAGGTGGATAACTGCCATTCATTACTAACGTCACATGGTATTTAACATTTGCTGTTCCATTGTCAGTATCTGAGCTGAAAGAGCAAGTGCGTCTCACTCTCAGACTCCAGAAAGTTTGAATTCTCTGAACTCAAACAGAACTTATCCATCTGTGACGCTGCTTCTGTTCCTGCTGTCAGCTTCAGCCTCACGGTGCAGCAACCCAGCGACCTCTTTACAGAGAAGGGCTGTGCCCAGAAATGCGTCTCCGGGGAAACCACCCTGCTGAACTTTTGTTCCCCTACACTGCCTGGCTGACCGCAGCAGTAATGGTCACGAGGAGGAGAAAAGCCCGCCAAAGTTCTGCAGCCAATCAGGCGACAAGGAGGGAGGGCCGTAGAGCAGCAGCCAAACAGAAGCAGCTGGGAGGAAGAGCATGTGTGCCTGTGTGGGTGGTAACACACTGCAAAAAAAAAAACACAAAACATAATACAACTTGAACAAAATGTTTTCCTGGACTTTCCAGCAGTTTTTACTCTGGTAATGATGTCAGAACTGAGACTCTGACTTCTAATAAAACTCATTTAATTTTTTCTGTTTCACTGATTCACATTCTATTAAAAAGCTACACTTTAATGTTGCTTACATCATTTTGCATATTCAATTGTGGTGAAATGGCAACACAAATCAAAGTTGTGCTCCTGTGTATAGCTTCAGGATAATTATGTTTACAAGTCTTGTCTTATAAATCTGGTGAAAAGACAGTATTTATGTGAAATACAAAAATCTGGAGAGTATATATATATATATCATAGCTGCATTTCATAAGTTTTATGCCTAGCAATAATTCCATCATTCAGGGAGCTATGGCGTCTATATAAGGCAGAGACCTTGTAGTATTCTACAGAGCCTCACTCATTTGCACAGAAAAGGAGAAACACGTCATTTTGATATGTCTGAACATCACCATGTAGTAACAAGTGGCTCATCAATGACATAACGCAGAGAGACATTGATGATGCTATGATCATAATTTATACTGCTCACACTGTTCAAGAGCTTTGGAAGAATAATCATCACTGTACCCTGCAGTGGACTTGGACTGTGCATCTTCAGCTGTTCTCTGACTTGGCAAGGAAGCTAAAGATGTGAGTAACACTAAATGTCCAACTGAAGAGGGACACAACGAAAGAAAATATAAAAACATGTACTGTTAACTTATTTATAAAAAAGTCAAAAGAAGAAACCCACAACTTAAAGCAGTTTACCAGTTAAATTTTATGTTTAGATAAGTTCAAGGTTTATCTCAGTGAGCAAAAGAAAGGGACTCACATGATACTAAGAACGAAAATATCTTTAAGTCATTGTGCTGATTTCAACTGTATGTTGTCTTCAGTGTTTTGCCAAAAGGAGATCAGTGTCTTATATATCACTTCTTACAGTGTACATGTATCTTTTTTCCCGCCACTACAAAGTTTCTGGAGTCCTTCCAAGAAAACACTCCCTGGAGAGAAAGAGAGAGAGAGAGCAAATTAATCTTTCATTCACAAATGAATGAATGAATGAATTTATTGTCACTGCACAACTATTATATCAACAATTATTGGCAATGAAATTCTTGAATCCCAGGCCCACCTAACAATGATAAAAAGAATATAAACCACAATAAAAATAGTCTAACACAAAAAGCAAGAATACTGCAAATAAGGTATACAGTAAAATATACAATAAGCAAAAGAAAGATTATTTGAAGGTTGTGTTGCTGCTCATTTACAATGATCTTATGGCCTGCAGTATGAAGCTGTCCCTGAGCCTGGTGGTACGGGCTTGAATGCTGCAAAACCATTGGCCAGACGGTAGCAGACAGAACAGTTTGTGACTGGGGTGGCTGGGGTCCTTAATGATTTTGTTGGCCTTCATCCTACACTGCTGGGTGGAGAGGTCCTCTATGGATGGCAGGACCGTCCTGGTGATGTGCTGAACGGTTTTCACCACCCTCTGTAGAACCTTGCGGTGGAGGGCGGTGCAGCTGCTATACCAGGCGGTGATGCAGCCTGTCAGGATACTCTCAATGGTGCACCTATAAAAGTTGCAGAGTGTCCTTGAATCCGCAGAGGTGTGTGTGTGTGTGAACGAGATAGAGGTCTAATTTTAGTGACAAACCTTCGGAGTAAGGACAGTTATAGCAAGTGATAACACTGCACAAACTAAAGTTAAGTTAATTTCTTCTGGATATTATTTATTTATTTATTTATTCAAACAAATTGAAACAATTTAGTTTTTTTAATTTATATTTATGATTTCATTTTTTTATTGAAAAGAATTATATTGAAGAGACTAAATGGACGGTCTTATATAGAGCCTATTTTAAGTCTAATTAAACACTCAAAGTGACACACAGCACATTCAATCATTCACACACACACACACACACACAGCACACACACACACACACACACACACTCATACAGCACTTCTATGGTTACATACTAGGTGCTTTCTTCTTTCTAACGCAATCATACCCTGACAGACACATCAGGGGCAATGTGGGGCAGAATCTTGCCCAAGGACACTTTGGCATGTAATCAGGTGAAGCCTGGAATTGATCCACTGAGACTAAAATATCCTATTTTATGTGAATATTCAGACCGTGGTGGAGGAGTTTGCATGTCCTGACGATCCTAGTGGCTATGTTGTCGGGGGCTTTATGCCCCTGGTAGGCAAACAGGTATCAAGGACCAGACGAAGCGTGGCTCAAAATATCCCTATGATGATGACAAACCATGGACCGAGGTTTCACTTGCCCAGTCGTGGGTCACCGGGGCCCCCCTCTGGAGCCAGGCCTGGAGGTGGGGCACGGAGGCGAGCACTTGGTGGCCGGGCCTTTGCCCATGGGGCTCGGTTGGGCTCAGCCTTAAAGGGTGACATGGGCACCCTCTCCCGTGGGCTCACCACCTGCAGGAGGGTTCATAGGGGTCGGGTGCAGTGTGAGCTGGGCGGTGGCCAAAGGTGGGGACCCTGGCGGTCTGATCTTTGGCTGCAGAAGCTAGCTCTAGGGATGTGGAATGTCACCTCTCTGGCGGAGAAGGAACCTGAGCTTGTGCAGGAGGTTGAGCGGTTCCGGCTAGATATAGTTGGACCTCAACGCACG
Source organism: Rhadinocentrus ornatus (assembly GCA_037177495.1). Taxonomy (NCBI): domain Eukaryota; kingdom Metazoa; phylum Chordata; class Actinopteri; order Atheriniformes; family Melanotaeniidae; genus Rhadinocentrus; species Rhadinocentrus ornatus. The sequence goes on along the minus strand of JBAMHW010000003.1, from coordinate 11,924,574 downwards.
GCTTGGGCTCTGAAATCACTGTCCTTCAGAGGGGCTGGACCCTCTTCCATTCTGGAGTTGCTTCCGGTGAGAGGCGCAGAGCAGGTGTGGGCATACTTATTGCCCCCCCGGCTTGGCGGAGTGTACACATGTGCACTTGGCACCAGGACACTCTAGGCCGCAGTTCAATGATCGACTTTGTAGTCGTATCATTGGACTTGCGGCTGCCTGACTTAGACACTCGGGTAAAGAGAGGGGCGGAGCTCTCAACAGATCACCACCTGGTGGTGGGTTGGCTCAGATGGTGGGAGAGGATGCCGGTCAGGCCTGGCAGACCCAAGTGTGTTGTGAGGGTCTGCTGGGAATGTCTGGAGTCCCCTGTCAGAAAGAGTTTCAACTTCCATCTCCGGCAGAGCTTCAACCATGTCTCGGATGTCCTAGTGAGCGGTGTTCCGTGCCTCTATTGTTGAGGAGGCCAGTCGCAGCTGTGGCGTTGGTGCCTGTCGTGGCGGTAACCCCCGAACTCATTGGTGGATACCAACAGTAAGGGATGCCGTCCTATCAGGCCTTTTTGGCCTGTGGGACTCCAGAGGCACCTGATGGGTATCGGCAGGCTAAGAGGAAAGCAGCTTGGGTGGTTGCTAAGGCAAAAACCACTAAGGCATGGAGAATGACTTCCAGGTGGCTTTGCGGAGATTCTGGTTCACCATCTGGCGGCTCAGGAGGGGAAAGCAGTGCTCCGCCAACACTGTGTACAGTGGGGATGGGGGGCTGCTGACCTTGACTCGGGATGTTGTGAGGCGGTGGAGGGAATACTTCAAAGACCTTCTCAATCCCAAGTCTTCCGATGAGGAAGCAGCGTCTGGTGACCCTAATGTTGGCTCTCCCAGCTCTGGGGCTGAGGTCCCTGAGGTGGTTTAAAAGGTCCTAGGTGGCAGGGGCCCGGGGGTGGATGAGGTCCTCCCAGAGTTCCTTAAGGCTCTGGATGCTGTAGGGCTGTCTTGGCTGACTCTGCAGCATCGCATGGAAATTGGGGACAGTTCCCTGGGACTGGCAGACTGGGGTGGTGGTCCCCCTCTTCAAAAAGGGGGACCAGAGAGTGTGCTCCAACTACAGGGGGATCACACTCCTCAGCCTTCCTGG
>JBAMHW010000003.1:11903996-11915338 GCA_037177495.1 Rhadinocentrus ornatus | reverse complement strand
GGCAAAGAGTATAGATGGTCCTCAATTTCAATGTAAGCTGGCAAGCTGAATCATCCACGGTCGTCTTGGCTTGTTTACACTACCCCGCGCCCTCCCCCTGAAACAGCGGGGACTCGCTGGTAAAAACGCACAAGGCTAACAAGTTTGTCCCCTTTCGGCTACTGTATTCAAACATGGCAGTGCAACATGGCAGCCTCCAACTTAGTGCGCCACCACCTATGTTTCTATAAACATCTAATTCTGAGCTACGAGAACGATTTCATTTGGATGGGACTGTGATTAGACTTTGGTAAAATACGTATTTATGTAAGCAATTCTTGATTTTTGCTAAAAAAAAAGCTCGACACTGTACCTTTAGAGAGACTGAACTGAACAAGAAAACCAGTTCTCTGCTGGGAATAACTCTGGAGCTGCTGGAGCTGATTATCCAAGAATGAATGTTGCGCAAACTGCTGAAAATAATTAACGGTTCCTCACACCCTCTACACAACACAGTGATGGAACGGCATAGTGTGTTTAGTGTGGGGCTTCGTCATGTCCAAAGAAAGACAGAAAGATACCAAAAGCCTGCAGCCATCATTCACTGGAACAAGGCCTTGTTATCTTCTAAATAATTATTATAGTTTAAAAACAAACAAAAAAAAAACAAATTACATTAAAAAAACTTACTTACTTACAATGCAATTCACTGAGCGATTAATAAAGTATTTTTTATTTAATTTAGTTTCATTTCAAAAGATTTTTTTCAGTTTTTTTACACAGTAGCTACAGTATGTGCTGTAGGATATCAAACCAGACTGCTTCAAATTTAGTCAAATTATCATAAACTTTCTAAAACCTTTTTGATAATCATTTCAGACCCTTAATGACAGAAGACAAACTGAGACACTTTAATAAACTATTTGCGAGTGTTACCTCATTCAGACTGACGACACTGGATGTAGAAAACTTTTTATTTCTCACCAACAAAGATGGGCGCCCTGCGATGGACTGGAGACCTGTCCAGGGTGTACCCTGCTTCTCACCTGGTAAATGCTGGGATGGGCTCCAGCTGACCCGCGACCCGTAATGGAATAAGCAGTTAGGAAAATGAATGAATGAATGAACAAAGGTTTTTTGTTTGCAGACAGGCAAACTTTTTCATACTTCAGCCTCGGGCACATGCTTCGACTACACACAGTTTTCTAGACTCTTCCTCTTCATATGTCTGGCAGCACTCAGCAACAAACTGCTTGCTTCGCCCCCAAAGTGTGACAGTGGTAAACTGCATAACAGAAAAGATGTGAGTGTACAGTGAAACTAAATATGTAAGCAGATTATTGATGCACCAAACAGCAAACCCGCCCTATAGGTGCTACACGAGTTATCACATTTATATTTGTTCTTATTTGGTGCAAAGAGTTTATGTCTGTGAGTGTTGTCTTTGACAGAATAAGATTGAAACTTTCTCAAGAAAATCAAAGAATACATCTGCAGCGCATTAATTTATTGACATACACACTCATTCAAAAATCATTAGATCTGTGTGTGCTTCAGTGTTAATGATCAGTTTATTAATTTACACATTCTCATTGTCACTCACCAGCTTTCCTTCCTGCTTCCTGTGTTGCTTTGCAGCTTGATTTTATTTAATAAAATGAGTTTTTGTCTGGTTTCAACTCAACCTGGTTTACATGAATGTGCAAAGATTCATTTAAAAATGCTGGGATGACATATGAAATTAAACATCTTTACATTAATAATCTGGATCAGCAAGTGGAAATATTTGCTACAAGTTCAAAAAGGTCTATTGAAAGGTAAGTTGTTTGTTTTGTGGCACAGTGTGTCACTTGATGTGGTAGTAGGGGATTAAAGGCTTCTCTTCTTAGCAGTTCTTACTTTCTGTCTGGTGATTATAGACTATACCCGTTATTGCTGGGGTCTGTCAGCCTGATCTGTGTCTTTCCTGTATTAAAACAAGTCAGAAATATCACCTCCTGTTTAAATTATACTGATGATGTAACTCTAGCTTAGTCAGCACTTGATAACTTAGATACTGAGGTCTTTGAGCATCTTAATATTAATATTTTCAGCTCCAATATGAAAACCATAATTAACTAAGTTGATATGTAGTCCACAAATACACTCACTGAAAGCTAAATGTGACATGGTTTCCCCATATTATCCTAAAACAAATCCAGTGCTTTCACAAGACTATATAAGCACTACCATGTAGCTTTAGACTAACATCAGGTTAATAGATTTACAGCTAGGCCAGACATGATAACAAATTTTGCTGTGCGATAAATTTTCTCAGAAATTATTGTGATAAGCGATAATATTCCGCAAAGCGATAATATTACCATTTTGAGACCATTTTCAACTAATATAATGATAATGCCATAATAATGCAAGTACACCCTTTCAAAGATCAATAAACTTTAATTTCTAAAGAACATTTTACACTGGAATGGTCAGCTGCTCAGCACCAAAGACTGATGCTAATTAGCTGAAGAGCTGCAGCCAGAGCAAATAAAGACTGACAGAGGGATCCCACCACCTCTAAGCCGACGGTCTATTTGGTTCCAGGAAGACTGACCAATCTCCAAGGACATCCGCCTTTAAACCTGCACCAGTGACAACAATCGGGGCGACTGTGACCAGTGGGACGCAGTTTGCCAACTTTCACCTGCAACTAGACTGTGGACCAGTTTGCTGTTTGGGAGGGAATCTTGAATCTTGTGTGCAGTAAGAAATTTCTCAGCGAGTGTTATTTGGTATGGCTAAAGACTATTTAAGTTCTGGGTTTGTGATACCATCCCTATTTGAGTTTTGAGTTTTGAATTAGTTTTGGTTATGTATCTGCTAGAGTTTTGTATAGAATACCAGATTACCCATATTGGGACATCTTTTGTATGGATCATATTTCTTATTACCCATTGTGGGACACTTTCTGTACATTTTTTTATTATAATTATAATTTAATTTTAATTTTTTTTTTCTGTTCGTTTTGTTTGGCTGAAGTTTGGTTTGTTTTCTTTTGCTTCTGGTAAAATAGTTGAACCAGGATATTTGTGATTGTTAGGAACCCTTGTTTTTCTTCGTATATAAAATTTAATTGTTAAATAAATCTTTTTGATTTGACCTTATCCTGTGTACGACTCACTTATGATCCGTCCCAGTACCCCTAGACAAATTGGGATGTAACACTGACTATATATGTGTAATGTGCCTGCGCATTACGGGGATTATTACGGCAGAACAGGAAGTGGGGGCTTTGTACTAATGTTGTCGGCTACATGTGTGTTCTGCCAACATGTGGGGAGCAGCGATGCAATAAATGAGAAAGTGCTTGCAGCTATTTTTCTCCATTTGATTTATTTACATGATTCAGTGTGAGAATCGGAGGTTTCGCGCCAGAGCGTGAGAAGCCACTTAAATGCGCGAGTCTCACAGCCGATGCGTGAGAGTTGGCAGCTCTGTAAAACAAATGCGGCATGGCGGCTCGTACAGGTGCTTCACCACGGTCTCCTGCTGCAACATGCTGCTGTTAAGTATGACACTAGACTAGAGAGATCACTTCAGCGTTCAGTGGAGATACTCCATGGTGAAACCTATTATCATACACAGTCTATGGTAAAGTAACATGAAAAAAAAAAGAAAAGAAAAAAAAAAGAAAATTATTACGGCCGGCAAACGTATCACTCTCAGTTTTTCTTACCGTGCAATTAATTGACATATTAATGTGGCAGGTCTAATTACATCACAGTATTTGCACAGGGACAATATCTCTTCTAGAAATGTGGACCCAAAATTCAACATTTCTTAAGGATAACTAATTAGGAAACTACTTTAAATTTACTTGAAACTGGTGTAGTGATACTGTTGAGCCAAGCAGGTTTGGAAAGACATTTGTGTCCTCTTCCAGTGACCTGTCAACTACCAGGTGTGGCACCTGAGGTGTCCAGTCAGATTTCAGAGGTGGCCAGTGTCATGATCCACCCCTCTATCTCTGCCCCTGGTAATGCAAATTTTGAGCAGAGGCCTATAAAGTAGGAAGAGAGCTCAAAGAGTTTAACCAGATCACCTAAAGATACTAGGGCTGTGCATCTTCACTGATCTCATGTTTTAATTAGATTACGTCTCCTTAACAATTCGATTCGATTAAACGGTACATCACAATGCATCACTGCATTGCATCCTCAAGTCTCTTTATCACTGCGCATTGCTATTTTTTTCATCTACGAATACAATCAGTCAGATAATTATGAACTCTGTTTATTTATAATTATTTTAAAAATCCCACTGAATGTCCTGATATTGACAAAAACATAAACATGTCAACAACGATTTTATTTTTAACTTTGTTATTGAACTTGATTTTTCCATTGCCAGAAAATCCAGAAACGTTACTATAGTGAGACATTCAGTTATCAAAAAAGGCTAAGCAGTTGAGATTTCTTGCAGCAAAACTGTGTTTTGTCCCTTCAGTCTTTCCATAGTTAGTTATATAGAAATATAGAATATAGAAATTAAGTAGATGTTTTTCATGTTCTCCTTTAAGGCCAAAAAACCTTTGCCTGTGTGTATTCAATTCTATTTGTAATTGAACACAGAGAAAATTGTTGAGGTAAACGTTTGTTGCTGGACAAAGTTGTTTTGTTCCCTTTATTTCATTTGTACATGCTAACCGCTAGCCTGCAAATTTTCCGTAGACGTTAGCCTTAAGCTAACTTAACGGCTTTTAAACAGTTCTGTGCGCAATGTTACGTGATTTCACTAAGACAATGAATGTATTTCCAATGAGATGCTGATGTATTTTCTGTTTGCTTCCCTTTTTTCTTTTTCCTAAGTGAACGTTTCAAAAGGGAGAAAGCCTCGGATCTGTCGAGCCACACACACAAGCGGCAGCAAAATACATACATTGCATTGCAGTTTTGTTGCTGCATCGATGCAGAATCTTCCATGTACGCATCGCAATGCATTGTAGAAATGATAAATTTCAACATCCCTAAAAGATGCCATGGATATGTTGAAACTTTTTAGTAGGCCCCCTGGTCATGGACAAATACATTTTGGGAGTTTTAGCACAGGTAAAGTAAATGATCATGTTGGATCATCAAGTTACAAATGTATAAAGAAAAACCAGCAAAGATACACAAAGGACGTTTTAGACTGAAAGGAAAGTGTCACGCCAACATACTGGATGTTTGGCGCCATCAGATAAAAACTGTAGAACATTTTTTTTGTATTTTTCATTAGCTGCTGAACTATTGTTGTAAAAGTTTCTCAGAACCAGAAAAGGTTTTGCCGACAATCAACATCACTGTGTGTTCTGACCTGACATGCAGTAGGTCAGGTCAAGCTGGTTCAGGACAACTCACAGCCTTTATTCCACTTTATACTTTAGTTTTCTTCTGTCCCACACTTTGACACTTAGACACACAAACACTTGCATGTAGTAAAACAAACTTTTCAGAATACAACCACTGGCAGAACATAAAAGAATACAAATGCTTACACACGCAAGTCACTATGACTTGGGTCAGGTACATTACAAACAGCGGCAGTTACACATTAACTCACAGTGCTGATGTGGATCTGAAAAACACCAGCTGACAGTTTATTAAAAGAACACACTCTGGTCTGACCTAAGGGTGCTGCTGGAAGGTAGGACACATCACAACACTTTATGTCATGATAATCTCCCTTGGTACAAACACTTGTCATGTGGCACAAGATAGAGGTCCATTTTGGACAAGAATTGGACAAGAATATTTTAGCATAATAAAGTGAAGTTTATGCCCAGAAAATCATGAATTTCATTCTTGTTGCAAAATTTCATATTAATGATGAGGCTGATATTTTCCCTTGTATTTGAATTATGATAATGCACCAACATCTAAATACTGGACATATGTGTAAACCAATACACAGCTATCTGGGCAAAGCAATTGTTTGTAACTGATGGCTTCAGATTATATCTAATAACATTGATATGAATTTATTTCCAAATGCCAGGGCTGGATATTTAATTGATTTGAAGTACTTGAATTAGATAACCATTCCTAGAATGTAGCTAGAAATTATGGAAAAAGGGAAAGGTAACAGTTAGAGAAGGACAAACTTAGCAATTGAGATGACCTCTGCATCTTTTGCCTGCAGCAGGTCTTAACTCTTATACCACTTTCCTTCTGGAAAGGGTGCTTTGGTGTAGGATTTCAGTGCCTGTTTGACAGGAAACAGTTACCCTGGTCAAAATGTTAACTCCAAATATGATTGTCTTTAAGTCGCACATCCATTTTGTCCATTTAAAGCAAAACTTCTACTTCAGTGTGTCCCACTCCTCCAAAAGGTAGACATGGAAAGCGTTATGAAATTTTACAGCCACGATTTGGAAAACTTTAAACATGAAACAGCCATGCTTTTCTTTCCAAGTCTGGGACATTACTCCAGTCCTCTCATGCCAGCTGTCTCTGCTCTCACTCACGTAGAGACAGTGTGGAGTCATCTTTCTTCAGCAACTCACCTCCCAGATTTCTGAAACTTCAGGAAACCTTTTTATATTCTTGATCTTAGCGCTCAGATATAAATACATGCTGAATTACCCCAAGGTTATGATGTCATATGTGTCTTTAGTGGTTGCATGCCATATCTTGTTTAATATGGTGGTGATTATTCTAAATTTTCAAATAATCAGTAAGTCAGTTGACAAAAAAGTGTGGGATTATTTCAGCTTCACAAACAGCAATGATGTGGTATGTGTTAAGTTTGGCAAGACAGTAAATCCTAAAAATCAATCAAAACAGAAAATAATGAGGTTATGATGGGGTGAGACGGAAATCACTCTCTGAGTCCTTTGGTGTTTTAAGCCATTCTATCCAGGTCCAGAGTGAGACAATTATGAATTGTTGGCGATGTGCAGCACTGTCACTGAATGGGGGTCTTATGTATTTTCTAGCACTATTTATTGTGATTTTGCAAACCTATTTGGTTTTTTGCATTTCAGATCAGTGGTATTAGACATCACTGGTTGAGGGCTTATTAACAAGGCAGTCCTCCATCAATGTGCAAAGCAAAGTTCAAACTACAAGATTTTAAGTCTGATTTTCAAATTGCCAAAAAATATTTGGAATATTTAATATATTCAGATTACAGGCAAATGGCTCAGTGTTCCTAAACTGTTTGTGTTTTTTTGTGCTTCTGTAAATGATTAAATTAAAAATGACTAGATTTCAACTCTGTAAAGGCCCATTTCTGCTCGACACAGAAGACGGACACGCAGATGGACGGACAGATTTGTACGCACGTAATTTGGTCAGTTTTCAGGGAGCTTAGCATCCGTTACTAGATGCAGAAGACGGAACAGTACCTTCGGAAATTGCGGGCAGTGTTGAACAGACATGCGACCAGCAAAAAAACCAAACCAGAGAAGAAGAAGAGGATCGGGAAGGGGGAAAAAAAGCTAAAGAATAAAGAGAAGGACAACAACTTTAAAAATTGCACTAGCTTTTAAAGAAAAACTATATGCAAATGTTTAGAACTTTAGAGGAGGCATTACTGCTGCCAAACAGTGTTTAAAACTGACATTGGCTCATGGAATAAACTATGAACTCAACACTGCCCACTAGAGGAGCAATTAACTTAACAACCATGGCAACTCAAAAGACTCATGGAAGTATAAGAACTGCGATGTATGACAGCGGCTGAAATGGACGTCCCTATTTACGTACGTAAGGAAGCATAAATAAGCCTTATGACTGACGGTAGTCAGATTATAATAGTTAATGGTTTGCGACTATCTTTGTTCTGTTTTTATACATGTTTCACACAGCCTTTTTGTTTCTCTTGGTTGTATGCAATATTTTAGTGACAGGGTTTAAAGAGTGTGTGTACACTACCTGACATGCTAATCCTCTGTCCTCTTTATAGCTGAAGCAGGGAGGCCTGTTAATGTTGAACTTGCCCTTCTGGTGTCAGTAAGAGTATTTGAGATAAAACACACCACTGATAGGCCGCAAAGAAAACCAAATCAGGTTCAATGAGTTCAAGTCAACCCTACTCCACACAACTGTTTCAATGCTACAATATCATGCTATACTGAGTAAAAAATTAGGAAGTTTGTGAGACTTTCTTCTTAATCAAGCTCACATTCTTGGGACTGAAGTTGACTGTTGCAGATTTGTAGCATCCTCTCGTACATCTTGATATAATCAAGATGTAATATTTGTGAAGAGACTTTAAGCAATTCTCCCGAAGAAGGTCCTAATTTTTTAGGTTTTGCCACATTGTACTGTTGAGCAGTCCACTTAAGTCAACATAATCTGAATGCTGCAATCTTTGAGTTTCATTTCTTTACTGATTTTTGAGGACAGTGCAGACTATGGGAAAGTGTGGGATTGGCACATGGTTTTCCTGTCGGTTGGTGTCTGTCCAAACCTGCACAGATGTCAGCTGGCGGGCAGGTATCCAGTTTGTTTAGATTGTGACGCTGGTGTAGACTGCAAACACACACTGATGCATTTACACATGTATCACACAGTAAAATATAGTAAAACCTTTACAGGTGTGTCAGTTCACACCTGTCAGAATCTGACTGTCGAAGGGAAATTCTGTCCCAGTGTGGCAAGTAAAAGCATTACCTTTTCAATTAATTGGCTCATGTTTCTTATCTTAAGTATTAAAAAACATTCAGATAGTAATCTGATCCCTGCACTGAGACAGAAGGACAATTTCCAACAACTTGCACATGAATTTTAAGTCCTTGAGTGAGGAAACATAAACATATGGTATTTAATTGTAATTCTGATCCCAATTTTTTTAGAATGTTGTGCTTTGAATTGCAACAGTATGTCAATACATGTACTTATGGTAATTCCTCTGTTAGTGCTCTTGTCTCAAAAAATACCTTTATAAATGAAAATTTCCATATAAGGACTTCCTCTTCCTTTTCATGGGCAGGTGGAAAAATGCAGCTGTTAGATGTGATTAGATAGATTAAGTGTTCATTTTCATATTGTAAAGATGGGTGTGTATCTACTGTAAAAGAAGAAAACATAAAAAACACAATGTCCCGGTACTGCCTGCGGTAACTCATTAAGTTTACTGCTTTGGTATCTACAATAAAAAGATACTGAATATTTCATAAAAAGTAAAGTCTGTTGGTTTTTACAACAACCGGAAGTTCTTGTTTATTTCAAGTAAGAGATAAAAAGTGATCATGAAAAAACTGCCTATTTGTAATAGATGTATTGACATTTATTTAATATAGTTTAACTATGTGTTTCGACAATGAAGAATACTAAAGAAGGCATACAAAGACCCCTTTATATGAAGACGCTGAAACAATAAAACACAAGTTTTTGTTGCATTTTGGCCTCACATTATTTGGATGAAACTGAAGAAGTTTGAGAACGGGCTGCAAGTGAAATTTTTCTGAAAACCCAAGGCAAATCCTGCCCGTGTAAATGTGAACTGGAAACCTTTGACAATAATGATGCCTGTCTATTCAGCTTTTGAAGATGCACTACTTAACTTGCCATTTTCTCAAAATGTCTGAATGAAGGCCTAATTATGCATCCATCTTGTATCCTACCTGTAATGTGAGTTCTCTCTAGACAGAAAAAAACAGTTTTATGTTGACTCTTGTCTTTTCTCTGTCTTTGGCTCCCTTTTGTTTCATTTCTTCCTCCGATAATGTCTTCTGTTTCACCTTGAGATCTTGTCCATGAACTGTGCAAAAAAAGTCTGGTAACAATAAATATCGTTATATATGTGTAGGAGTTTTTATAAGAAAATGTTGCATTTTGATGTGAAGAAATCAAAAGGCTGTAGCTTGGAAGTGGTTAGAAATTAAGGCATACAGTAAAAGAGAAAATGTTTAATTTCAACCTGAGTTTATGACGGGAGTAAATTTACTCATCTCTTGCAAACTGAATGAAAATCAGCAAATATCTGAGAAAGTTCTTTACCAACAGTAATAAAGTGTGTTGTGTGTGATTTCTTTGTAACCTGCTTTGTATACAATACGCACATCCTCAGCTCAGTAGGGTGTTTTTCCCTTTCAAACCCCCCGTCCCCAAAAGAAAGTATTAGGTTTGAAGACATACCTGCCTGTCATTTTCTTGTATAAAGTGGTAACAGGTTTTGGCTCTCTTTCTGGAGATATGGCCTGTTATATTTAGTTATGCGGCTTGGTGCACTATTGCTACTTTGGCGCTTAATTTAATAATCAGGAAATAATTTACCACCTTTTTTAAACAAGTTCTGATGAACCAACAGTTTAAATTGAGATAGAGTGTCTTGTAATCAGCTGCTCTAATCCTAAGGGCAGATACAATGGCAGCATGACCCAATAAGATAACAATTCTATGCAACTGAAAGGACGGTTTCTTCCTCATCAAGACTTTGTACCTGGTTGGCAATCTTTACCTTATAATCCACATGTGGCGTAGCCTGTACCATCACCCTCTGACAGCATCACGCAGCCTAACTGGTTCAATTCAATTCATCTCAGAAGTGACCCAAAGAAGGGACCTGGAAGAATTTAGATTTATTTTCTTGTAACTCTCTTCCTGTGAGATTCATTATGAATTGCTGTTAAACATTAATAGCGGTGCTTAGATCAGTCAGAGGTAGCGGGGAGGGTATAGTGTTGGAAGCAGTTCTAGATCAGACACTAATCTTATTATAGGTCAGCAAATATGGCAGAACAAAGTATCATTTCTCAGCCACACCTTCCATTGATACACTTACAGTCACAACGGAAACTCTACTGTAGCACTTGTGAAATGTTTTTTCTTACGTACAAAGTACGAAGCCTTTTCACTAACTGAAAGAAAAGTACTATAATGACAGTTTGGTTTAACTCAATCAATTTTTTTTCAGTGTCCTAATCTGGCAGCTGAAACAAAAAAAAGAAAGGAAAATTGTCTTATTAGAAGGCCAAATCAGTCAAGAATTTTATTTGTGCAAAAAAAAAGAAAAAAAAAGAAAAGTCTTTTCTGCCCTGAAGAGGTTACATTTTTCTTCCTTCTCTTGGCCATTTTAAGAAGAAGATTTACTAATTGGTTCAACTGGAATCACTTCATTGATCTGCTCTGCATACAATTCCCAGAGATGGATTTTCAGAACAATTTGTACAGTGAGGAAAAAAGTATTTGAACACCCTGCTATTTTGCAAGTTCTCCCACTTAGGAACATGAAGGGGTCTGAAATTTTCATCGTAGGTGCATGTCCACTGTGAGAGACATAATCTAATCCCAATGTATGATTTTGTAACAATTTATTTGTATAATACAGCTGCAAATAAGTATTTGAACACCTGAGAAAATCAATGTTAATATTTGGTACAGTAGCCTTTG
>JBAMHW010000003.1:11892622-11903896 GCA_037177495.1 Rhadinocentrus ornatus | reverse complement strand
ATTCTAGCTGATAGACAGGTGTTCAAATACTTATTTGCAGCTGTATCATACAAATAAATTGTTACAAAATCATACATCATGAACTAATATTACTTATGCCTGAAAAGTTTGACAATCTCTACATCCTACATAGTCATTATCAGCCAATTTTGACTACTTGCATGCTGACACAATGCAGCTAATTTGCATGCACTGTGAGAAGCAGATAAAATGAGAAACTTTACTATTTACAAGAAGAAGTTAGTTCAGGCTTTTTGGCGAACAGGCTGGGCAAAGAGCTGTATCATTTGGCAAACAATGGGAGGTGCAAACAAGCAGGGCTGGAGTGGTACCGGTGTTCAGTAGTAGTTTTATATTCAAGACTCATTTTGATGTGGAATAAACTGAATAAATGAGACGTTTGTTCACTTCTTATTATCCAGTAGTTTTATTACTAACAAGAGTAACACTGTAGTTTTTATTGCAAAAATAAAGACATTTAAAACCCTATTTCTGCCAGTAATGCACAACAGACCAAAATAAAGACAGAAATCTATCTAAAATGGAGGCTTATGGGAAAAACCCCCCACTAATCCCTCTCTCTCATGTCCTCTTGTCTTTGTCCTTCGTGTACTCTTTTCTTTTTTTCCTATTTATACTTCCTGTGTCCTCACCTGCCTCTTCTGTCAAGGGCCTCATAATTATTTATATTAATATTTTCTACATATTCTTTAGTTCATCTTTATGTCTCAGTTCATTTTAGATTTGACCCACTAATATTTTTCATCAGGTGCACACATACAAAGGAAACGTGATTTAATGAGTAATACACAGATCTACCATAGTGAGACAGTAATTCAGCTGTTTTCTTTTATGTTTAACAGACTTAATAGATCCTCTGGAATTACTAAACATCTATCTGTGGTCAGTAACTCCATTGCATGGACTGGGACCAGTCAGTTTAGTTTGTTTAAAGAAACAGAGGGGCATGCATCTCATATACAGTAGCTATTTATTATGTATTTAATAATTTGGTCAAGTCAAAGTCAGCTTTATTGCCAATTCTGCAGCATGTACGGGACAAACAGAGAAATTAAATAATGGTTCTCTCAAAACTTGGTACATGAAATACAAGAATGTAAGCCAATAAACAAAACAAACACAAGTAATATCACTAAGTAAATAAACACGATAATAAATAGAAAAGGCAAATTACAGTCAGTGAAATATATGTTTATGGTTAGAGTGATTGAAAAACATATGCTTGTTCCTGAGGGCGTCCACCTGAGGGTGTAAAAAGTTCAAGTGTTGATGGGGGGTGTCAGAGTCCAGGGTGTGTGTGTGTGTGTGTGGAAGGGGGGCAGAGCAGGGAGAGAGTTCAGCATCCTGACAGCCTGGTGGACCAAGCTGTCCCTTAGTCTGCTGGTCCTGGCCCGCACGCTCTGCAGTCTCCTTCCTAATGGCAGCAGGCTGAAGAAGCTATTCTAAGAAAACAGCCATCATCAGGAGCTGGGTCTGTTCCCAGAATTACCAAGCCTGGTACTCTGATAGCTAGCTGACTTTAGCGTCTGGTCAGCTTGCAGACTGGCCAAGAATTTTTCTGTTAGCTACAAGGCTAGCCCACTCCACAGCTTGCTTCATCTTTGCTTCTGCGGTTATTTCTGGGAAACAGTCTAACTCTGGGAATGCTAAGCTAGTCTTCTGGAACCAAGTGTACTTGAATTGTCAAAAAAGATTACTAATATAATGCTTCCTTGTGCATAAGACGTTAATCATTTCTTCAGCTTGCTTCAAGAACCACAGTCATACAGTCATTGAGAATGCATGTTAGAACTGGACCATCACTGCCAAACAGAGGTTTGTGTCGGGTGCTTGCAGGTGGATGTGTGGAGTCAGATTTGTAGATTTGTATGACTTAGTGCAGTGAGTCTCAACCTATTTGAACCACGGCCCACAAAGACAGCATATGCGTGAGCTCGTGTGATGGATCCCCAAAATAGTGTTTCCTCACAGCAGCGTCTAGCTAGATGTTTATTATGGGTTATTCTACTTTTTTTACCTAAATTCAGTTAAGAGACAGAAAAAAGGTGTTAGAGTTCTTGTTTGGGTGGAAGGGAGGGAGAAATGCGGGAAATTGGAGGACGGTACTTGCATTATGTTTGAATGTGTGTGTGTATGTGTGTGTGTGTGCACGCATGTGTAAGTGTGAAAAAGAAACTAAAATATTTCTTATTCTTATTTTAATTTTTTCTACTTTAAAAAAAGGAGAAAGTAAACAAGAAGGTAAATAAAAGAGAAGGTAACAGCATCAATAGAGACATTTTAAAGTAGTTGCTTTATTTTAAAATGCATAGTTTTTATTGTGTAAAGCACTTTGTGTTACTTTTTGGCATAAACAGTGCTTCATAAATAAAATTGATTTGATTTGATATGAAATGACTTAATCTCATTTCTGGTGGTGTGCATGCAATGATTTGGTGCAATAACACCTCTGATAAGGAGAATGGACCAAATGTCAGATGCAACGACTGAACAACTGAGTGGTAAATTGTGTGATGTCTCAAGAGTCCTCCTGCTGCATCTTCTGAATGAAAGGCTGGGAAACTATAAGAATCTACATAAAAAAGCAGGATAAGGTTGTTTTTGGTAGATTCGACCTCCACTGTGACAAGCTTCTCTCACCAAGATAATGCCAAATTCAGATTTTTAATATGTAATAAGAAATAACTTTGTGGTTGATGCATTAATGTGTTAAAAAATTAACACATTATTTCCATATTTTCATAACAAGTTAATTTTGACAGCATTAAAAACATCAAATTTATTTGATAAATTTATCTTTTTTTTTACAATAATATGCTGAACCCCAGATTTTTCCTATTACCAATCCCTTTCCTGTCGATTGGGCTGCTTTATTCATGTGTCTCACACATAATAAAATCAGAGGCCATGTTTGAGGGGAATAAATGAGCCATGATTGCCATAAGAAAACAATTACAGGCTTACAGACATTTCACCAACTCTAAACTGCTGTTGCAATAATTCCTTTTGCAGGAATTGAGGATTAAAAGAAAATTGTGCAGATATGGATGAACTTGCATGAAAGCAGAGAAGTGGCAGTGCTTAACCAAAAAGAGTAACTTCACAGAGAAAGGCTAATGTGAATGATTACTTATGATCAATGTGAACGTATTAACATCACACCCAAATTATAAAACTTCTCAGTGAAACTTTGCAACAGTAATCGCTGACATTCCTGTCTGCTCAGCTCCTAAATTTCTATTATGCTGTTTGGGGCCCATTCATTGTCTGCTTTTACACGTAAATGCTTAGAAAACAATATTTGACATACTTCTCATTGAAAATAACCTAAAATCGGTCATTACTCTTCTCTAAAAAAGTTAATCACAACAGTTTTCTGAGCGACCCTAACAAGCAGTGGTGTTTCCATGTTATTGTACAGCAGCAAGTGGTGCCTGTGAATATGTGGCGGGAGTATTCCATTATGTCACACAATACTGTTTTCAGTATGACTGTATCTGTGAATGAGTGACACATACTTAAGGCAACTAAGGAACGATTTTCATGGCTTGGCCTTTTGTCAGCTATTAACAGACACAAATCTTTGTTGTTTTTTCCTTGGCAGCAGATGAAAGTTGAGGCCCATCTGGCTGTGAAGAGCTGCAAACAGCTGGGATTTAAAGTTAATAGTAACTGAAGTTTGATGAGTTGAATGGGGTAATGCAATGTAAACTCTGGAAAGAGACTTCTTAAGGCAGCGATCATTTAAAATAATTTTTATAGTTTTTATTCACTAGCAACATTAAAACATTTCTAACTTTGCCTGTTTTTTAGGGCCTCCTGCAGGATGCATAAAACCAAAGTGTGCCTTTGTTTTTTATGACACAACAAACAACATAATGTCAGGAATTGCTCTTGCATGCATCTTAAATGATTTTCACTTTTAGCATGTGGTCGATGATTCGGGATTCTGGTTTGCAATGTTGTTAGTAACGGTCTGCGGTCTTTCCCCTCTGATTCAGAGATAACTGTGGTGTGCCAACTGGGATTATCAGCACTCTGAGCTGGTTTCACAATTACTGTTACAGTGAAGTGGTTTCACTTTGACTGTGTTTTTGTGAATGAGTGACACATACACAAGGTAGCTTATGTATAATATTGATTGCCTGGCTGATTGCAATTTATCAACCGTAACCAGCTTTACTGTCTTCCGTTGGCAGGAGATATAAGGATGGCCCTGACTGGCAGTTAAAGGTTGTAAAAAGAAGTTTGATGAGGTTAGTGCAGAAAATGTAGCCATCCTTATTTTACCTGATGACTTATAGAGGTTGCATTTGTCCTGCTTCTTTTTTCTTCTTCTTTTTAACTCTTAAAACGTAAAACCTTCAAAAGCATAGAACCATGAAACATGTTTAATAGGTAATTGTGCAAAAAGTCCAAATAAAAAAAAATGCACATAGGAGTCAATAAATAGGTTTGACGTAGTAAATAAACAAAATAAAGGATAGAGGTCAGCAGCTTCTAGACACTTAGGACATACCAGCAGGATGTCAGGAAATAACTGCACTGGCAGAATTGCTCACTATAAAGTGTGTAAAATTAATAACCATAATAATTAATGATGGGTTAATGCCTTAATCATTTTAAAGTCAGCTGCTCTCATTTGCATAAGGACGTAAAAATCCATACAGAAATATAAAAAAAGAGATGGATAAATAGCAAAGGAAGACTGGTCAAATCAACAAAGGGGGGAAATTTTGAAGCATAAATAATACAGAAATAAATACAGCTAGAAATAAAATTTAAATATCTGAATAAATAATGTATTTAGAGGGTTAAAAAAATATATTTAGAATAAACCAAAAGTAAAATGGAAAAAGAAAAAGATTATGCTTTTAAGCGCAAAGTAAATTTAATTTCCTATTTGTTTTATAATTTTTTATGTTTATTGATATTTCTTCTATTTTTGGATTTTTAAAATTTATATGGTAATGAAGAAAAACTTCTTCAGGCGCTTAGGCAGCTTGGTACAAGATGCAAAGTAAAAAATTTTAAGCAGCTTTTGAAACATTTTGTAAAATCAGGCATAAAAGTATTATAATTAAAAGCCTCACATTCACACAGCATTTGGTGTCCTGTGTAACTTTTAGCAACAATTGCTACTCGGTTTGAAAAGCATCCATATAAATCTCCGTTGGGAAAAGCATTTCCGGACTGGGTTTTTTCCTTTAATAAATGACGACTTTGTTATCACTGTGTCATCTGACAAAACCACTGATTAACTGAATACATATTATTTAACAAGAAGCCGAGAAGGAAGTTAAACATCCGATGATGACAAAGCATGTGTGGCACTGTGCAGGTAGTTAAATAAATTCAGGTAAAAATACACAGAGCTAAAGTTTTAGGAGGGAAGTCATAGTGTGAATGGGCCTTAAATGGTCTGATTGTAGCTTGACTCAGTTGTGCATGCAACCGCAGTCAGAGTGCTCTGATTGTTGGCTTCTGCAGGCAGAACACTGACCTCTCTATGTCACACAATCACAGTTTAAAAAAAAATGTCAGTACATGGTTGAGAACTTTAACAAAAGGGAAAACCCTGACATTTGACAGCTTATTTAAATTTGTTCATTTCTAAAAATGAAGGCAACTGATGTTAGACCTTTACAACACGGGAGGCATGTGGCCACGCAGTGATATGAGTCTTGATGAGCTCTTCCTTCCTCCCATCTGATCGACAATCAACGTAAGTAGAGAAATTTCCGCTTCCTACATATGTTTCCATGAAAGTTAAACCCAAGCACCCACCACCACACACAAGCACACACACCTACACACATACACACCAGAAAGGGTTTTTAAGAGCCTGCAAGTGAAACAGCACTACCGACTTCTTTTCCTCTGGACCAGCCTGAAATGCTGCTGCGCCTCGTTTTGTGCATGTTGGTAACAGAAATAAAGACTAAGTTGAACAATGTAGCAGGAAGCTCTCTTCCTCATTCACTCACACAAACACACTTGTACCACAGACAATAAAAAGTTCATTTGCAGTTTTCCCCTCTGCAATACCAACCCCCCCAACAAAGACACACACATCTCTGAAGAAAGAGAGGGTGTCTCTGCCTCTTGCCTATTTCCTTTCCACCACAATTACTTTACAATGCATCTGCAGTTATGATTAATTATTTTTTCTCAGATCTCAAACCTCAAACATTTTCAATTTAACTCCATGTTGCAGTTTAAAAATTTATTAGGTATATTATACTTTGGCTACTACACTGAGCTCAAAGAGTGATGCAGGTAAAGTTAGAGCTGCCTTAAAATAGTCCTCACAGGGAACCTTAATACACATCTTGCCCTGAAAATAGTATTCAGCAGTAAAGTATATGTTGTCATACGGCAAAAAATTATGTTTGCTTAAAAAGAAAAGTTGTTTAGCTGTTGTTGTAAACTGGACCTGGTGTGATAATTTCCAGTTATTTAATTCTTAACCTTGTGTACCTTTAAAATAGCTTTGCATCAATCATAACTCCAAACAGTTTGCAATTATTTAAGAATGAGGAAAGGATTTCTGCAGGGGTAAATCATCTCAAAAGGTGAGGCTTCATAAAAAGTGTCTTCTTATTGGTTGCATTCCTGGAGGCTTCGCTGTGGGGGAATAATAATGACTTGTGAACGCAAACTACTCATGCCGCTTATCTGGAGTCAGGTTGTGGCTCCATCCTTCCCTCACTCGTGAACAAGACCCCGAGATACGTGAACTCTTTTACTTGGGGCAGGACCCTATTGCCAACCCGGAGAAGGCACTCCACCCTTTCCGGCTGAGGACCATGGTCTCGGATTTGGAGGTGCTGATTCTCATCCCCGCCGCTTCACACTCGGCTGCAAATCGCTCCAGTGAGAGCTGAAGATCACGGCCCGATGAAGCCAACAGAACCACATCATCCTCAAAAAGCAGAGACCCAATCCTGAGGCCACCAAACCGCATCCCCTCAACACCTCGGCTGCGCCTAGAAATTCTGTCCATAAAAATTATGAACAGAATCGGTGACAAAGGGCAGCCTTGGCGGTGTCCAACCCTCTCTGGAAACGATTCTGATTTACTGCCGGCAATGCGGTCCAAGCTCTGACACCGGTCGAATAGGGACCGGACAGCTGATATAAGTGGGTCTGGCACTCCATACTCCCGGAGTACCCCCCACAGGAGTCCCCGGGGGACACGTTCTAATGCCTTCTCCAAGTCCACAAAGCACATGTAGATTGGTTGAGCAAACTCTCATGCCCCCTCCCGGAACCTGAAGAGAGTGTAGAGCTGGTCTGCTGGTCCACGACCGGGACGAAAACCACATTGCTCCTCCTCAATCCGAGGTTCAACTAACCGACAGACCCTCCTCTCCAGCACCCCTGAATAGACCTTCCCAGGGAGGCTGAGGAGTGTGATCCCCCTGTAGTTGGAGCACACCCTCTGGTCCCCCTTTTTGAAGAGGGGACCACCACCCCAGTCTGCCAGTCCAGGGGAACTGTCCCTGATGTCCATGCGATGCTGGGGTGGATGTATCGCTAAAAAAGTTGGACTAAAACACAGGAGATCCTTGCTAGTTCCCCAATATCAAAGGTGAAACTGTTACTTTTGGCTTTTACCTCTACACAACCTTACACTCACGTGTTACAGTATCAGTACCAAGCAAGATGTTGGAAATCCTGTTTTAAACCAAACTGGTTATACATTATGGAAATGTAACACAGCAGCTGCTTCTGGAGGCCATGTGTCCGCCTTTCTTTGTCTCCAGCTCAGTTCTGAATGAGTTAATTACCATGAGTGCCCCTGTCTGTTTCCATTGCTATTGACTGAATCTGGGCATGTCCTGGCAAATCCTCTGGTGGTCTACTGACATCAGCTCCCACCCCCAGCTGCGAGAGAACACAGGACACGTTTGACATGCATGATTGTCTCACTGTAATTTCTATTGTTCAGAAACAGAATTGAGAGGATGTCTGACTTGTGACTGAGAGGGACAGTTTAATAAAAGTGTTTGCAAACACTGTTTTTATACACATTTTAATTGCACATAAATACAATCACCACACTTCTCTTGCATGCTAATACATGCAGAAGAACATCACTCTTTAGGTGGAGAGATTTCCTAAATTATTTTGAGCTCAAAAGATTTGATTTTGTATCCTGTGGTCTAAGTCTGTGTTAATGACTGTCATTTTCAAACCTTTCTGGTTCCACTATTTATATCAAATATGTCATAGAAAGAATACACATCATTAAAGTGATTTTTAAGCCATTTTCTCGTCCTCATTTTGATGTATACATTATACAACATCCATCCAGCTGAATGTGTTGCTGTTCCAGGGCTGCTGACTGACACTCTGCTGACTCTGAAATTCTACAGATGCTGCCACACAGAAGCTTAAAGCGGTTGAGATGTCACAGCATGTGTAGGCCACCAGGGAGTGTGTGTGCATGTGTCTGTTTTTATCAGAATAAATCAGTGTATGTGAAGGACTTGGATCATATGGGTTCCTGCTCGTCTCCCTTATATATAATAATGTCCTTTATGAATGTGAAATGCTTGTGTTTGTGTACATCTTCTCATCGATCTGCTGTGTGTGCATCTTTCCGTGTACATGCCTGTGTGTGTGAATGTTTGTTGCAAGCTTAGTTGTTTTTTACATTTATACAGTGATTGATGTGGACTCTGCCACATTCAAAATATTTTCCCCTGAGATGTCATGACAAGTTCAATCCATTCAGAAAGAATTTTTTATTTTTTTTAAACTGAAAGCAGCTTTTCTCTCACACTGTCAGCATAGATGTCTTATTTGAAAACGATGTTCCTGTTTTTTTATTACCCTATACTGGTTATTTGACTCCCAGTGGTGTCTGTGAGGAAAACGTGCCTTATGCCAACCTGCAGCCGCTCTGATAAAATGTTGATGACTTCCGGCTGCTGCGTGGTCTTCCTGTGAAATTGTCAAGGCTGCTGTGTAAAGCCTTTAACCTCCTGACCTCCAGTTGTTTTACAGCGTCTGCATCAATCTTTCTTTTTCGTCCTCCTCCCACTCCATAACTCAGCGACACCATCTGTCAGCATATTTTTGTGTTTGCACTTTTATCTGTCTTTGCTTTTTTTTTTCTCTTCCATCCTTTGTCATAACAGGATTCATTCTTGTCTCTTTACACCTTCTTTTGTATTCATCCTATTTTATTTTATTTTTAACTTCTTTTAGATTTTCATCACTTTTTATCCATTATTTTCCAGGGAAATATCTTGGCTTGCAGCTGTTTCATGCACACCCTGTGTGTCAGTGTGGGTATATGTGTGTGTGCAATGAAATTTGATCTTATGGTTGGAAGAACGCTTTTAAAACTCTCTCGTGTGTCAGTGCAATGTTTCACAGGAACTGCCAAATAAGGCTCCAGTACATCTGTTAGTGTTACTCTGAGTCAGCCTGAAAGATACATAAAGCTGGTTGCTGTTTTCTATATAACCCAAAATCAAAAGAAGTTGGGAATGTAGGGAAAATGTAAAGAAGAAAAATGCAGAGATTTTCAGTTTTAGTTTGAATGGTTTAAACCAGCACCTCCAAATCCGAGACCATGGTCCTCAGCCGGAAAAGGGTGGAGTGCTCTCTCCGGGTCTGCAATAAGGTCCTGTCCCAAGTGGAGGAGTTCACATTTCTCGGGGTCTTGTTCACGAGTGAGGGAAGGATGGAGCGGGAGATCGACAGGCGGATAGGTGCCGTGTCTGCAGTAATGCGAACGCCTGCATCGGTCTGTCGTGGCGAAGAAGGAGCTAAGCCAAAACGCAAAGCTCTCGATTTACTGGTCGATCTACGTTCCTACCCTCACCTATGGTCACGAGCTGTGGGTAGTGACTGAAAGAACAAGATCGCGAATACAAGCGGCCGAAATGAGTTTTCTCTGCAGGGTGGCCGGGCTCTCCCTTAGAGATAGGGTGAGAAGCGCTGTGCTCTGTGATCCAGGAGGGGCTCAGAGTAGAGTCGCTGCTCCTCCGCATCAAGAGGAGCCAGATGAGGTGGCTCGGGCGACTGGTCAGGATGCCTCCTGGACGCCTCCCTGGTGGGGTGTTCCATGCACGTCCCACCGGAAAGAGGCCCTAGGGAAGACCCAGGACACGCTGGATGGACTACATCTCTTGGCTGGCTCTCAGAAACAGGCATGAAAAGAGGCAGTGTAGTAGACTAGACCGTGGTGGTCTATGCGGACATGATGTGGCTACTTCTTTGTTCCTTTCACTGGTTGCACATCAGCTATTCTGGTCAACACTGCCTCCATATTTTTACGGTGGTACTGCTCTGTTTGCTACTTTGGGTTATGTATCCGTAAGTGCCCAGAAAAATGGACAAAATTGTGCATGTAAATGATGGCGAAGCTGGATTAAAGGCTCCATATCAGCCTTTAGTGAACAGCAAAAATGGAAAGCTGCGATCATCTATCAGTCAGCACAGCACCATGAACAATCATTAATCAGTAATTGATAAAACTACATGGGTAAGGGGATACTGTAGGAAACTCTTATCAAGCATTACAATAATGAGATACGTTCACAAGTTATTATTCTGTGCAAAAACTTTGTCCAGAGGCAACATTGACTTCTCTGGATTGAGAGACATCTGAGATGAACTATCACACAGTGGAAATGTGAACTGTGGTCGGGTCAATCAGTATTCTGGCTCTTGTTTTGGATGAAATTTTGACTGTGCCTCCAGACCAAGGACACAAAGGATCATTCAGACTTCTTAGCAACAAGTGCAAAAGAATTCTGTGATGGTGATGGTATGTGGTTGCACCAGTGCTCCTGGCAAAGCTAATGAATGTTATGACAACATTATGCAGGACAGTTAATTAAGATTTTACAGCAACTTATTCAGCCTTCGAGAAGGCATGTTTTCCAGGAACATCTATTCATTTTTCAAATATAAACCACATTACTTCTTTTTTTTTTTTTTTTAACCTGTCCTGTCCAGCATCATAGCAAGCAGAATGATGGTCTGGTTGCTGTATTGTGCCGAAGAAATTTGCTTTGCCAAGGGGAGGCTTATAAGGATAAGGCTCCTCTTGATAGTCTGATTCCTTTATTTATTTATTTACTGTTATTTATTTACTTTGAATCATGGTATCTATGTAATCTTGCTGGATCCGACCGGAGGGGACAGAAAAGGCAAGAAGACATCAAAAAGAAGCTAAAGGGAAAGCAGAAAGAAGAAGAAAGAAGAGACAAAAACACCACAGACAGAAGA
>JBAMHW010000003.1:11818849-11844732 GCA_037177495.1 Rhadinocentrus ornatus | reverse complement strand
CCCCCAGCCGAGGCTCGAACCAGTGACCTTCTTGCTGTGAGGCTGCGGTGCTAACCACCACACCACCGTGCAGCCCCATATGAAGATATTGTGTCGTAAATATCAAACATGTTTAAAATTTCCGATTCCCGGCTACGACCCATTTTGGAGCCGATTATCGAGACAAATCTGCTCACACCCATCACACCTCAGACCAAATGATAATTGTACAGGTAAATCTCTCATGATAATCGGGCGTTTGCCGTCCTTGGTCGGTAAGGGACAAAATCAGGACAAAAACAGCCTGATAATCTTTATGTGTGTACCAGGCTTAAGTGACTTGCTGACCCTGTCAGCAAGTCTCCCATGACAGGGTGGACATGGTCCATGAAAGGAAGAAAGTGTGCATAGTTTAGGCTAGTATTTCTCAACCTGGGGTCTTGGACCCCCCCAAGGGGGTCCCCCAAAGAGCACAGGGGTCCCAGAGGCTTTGACCATTCAGAGAAATTGTAAATAAAAATTAAGACCATGTTCACACAGAGATGAGTTGAAGTGTATCCAGTCATGTTTTTTTTTTTTTTTTAATTATCTGGACATTTTGTTCACATGGAACTGGCATTTTGGAAAAAGTAAACAAATTAATTTTTTTTGTTTGTTAGCTAATAGCTAAGAGAGTACTACATTACCAGTGAAAAAGTGTTTTCTCGCATACCCGTTGTGTCAAATGGAAGATTCACATGTCTGCCATGTAGTGGTGGAAGGTGGTAAAAGGTTTAAGCTCTCTTTCTGGAAATATGGCCTGGTGTGTGAGTTTGGAGGTTAAAACTTACAGAATGTTGTTAATGAAAAATCCAGCATGACCAAAATATTTATGACAATATCATTATGAAAAACTTTAAGTTTGATTTTGTATTTATTGACACATTTTACTCATCTGTAGTTATTCGTTGGTCTCTGAACAGAGGAGACAAAAAAGCAAGGAAAAGAACATGTGCGAAGGTTAAAAAGGAAAAAAAAAAAGGAAATCTATTGTCATCTCTTCATGTACTGCCCCTCCCTCATCCCCTGTCAGCCCTATTGTCCTCCATCATAATGGAGGCTGTTTGATCATCTTAAAAACTGCTGATTACCAGTCAGAATGCTTTCAAGGTCCGACCTCAAAACACAGTCAACAATACAGAACGAGTAGGGAGTTCCTCTGAACAGTTTGGGCCCCTGCTGATTATACTATAGAGCCAAAGCTTTCAAAACTTCTCTTTCTCTCTATACCTTCCCAAAAAACATGATGGACGTGCAGCACTGCAGAGGATCGAATGGGGGAGTGGGGGGGTGTTATAAGGTTTGGCCAAATTCCAGGAAAGTGCGGCTGCTTTTTGGAAAAAGAAGAACTGCACATGTTGGATAACGTGCCAGCTAATTCATGGGGTCAGCGCTGGATATGTGCACCCACCATCAAGTATAATAAAAAAGGGTTTTGTGTTTTAAAAAACCCAAGGGAAAAGCAGCCCTACGGTAAATGTTGCATTCAAAGTATGAAAGCTTTAATTGTTTCAGTATTTAACAATCGTAAAAGAGGAAATTAATGGTGAGTAATGAAGAAGGGGGAAAAACTAAATAAAACACACAATGCTTTAAAGTGGTGTGAGATTTATAGCCAGCACCAGTTTCCCAACAGAAGAAGCAAAACTTAGCCTTGTAAATCTTCGCTGACTGGTCATTTAGACTGAAAAAAGTTAACAAATACATAATGCAATATATTTCAAATGAAATCCTCAAAGGGTTCTTGCCTCAAAGTTTCAGACAGAAACTAGAGGAAAACAGGTTTTTGATGATCATTTAAAAAGCGCCAAACTGCACAAAATGAAACTGTTGCTTACAAATTTATAGATTACAGGAGCATGAAAACTTATTTAAACATGTCTGTAAAAAAAATTCAGTAAACGATTTGTGAGTTTAAAGATACACAATTAGACTTGATAATATAACAGTGTTATTAGCTTTATTAGTGTCAACTCAATGCACTTTTTAGAAAAGTGTTATCCACTCAAGCAGTGTGACGATAGATCCTAAAACCTTTTTATCAAACCTTTATTTGTCAGCTTCCTGAAAAGATTCATGAATACAAACATTTTGGAAGCTTAAACATTCTTCTTTTATTTCGCAATAGTTCACATTGCCCTAATGTTAATCAAAGTTGTCTAAATCTGGTCCTTTTCAAGGCTTTAAATGAGAGATAGACAAACCAGATGAACAACACATGACATAAACGCAGAAGCAATGTTTAAAAAATCAAACACATGTCATGATACAGTAACTTGTAGAACCAGCAGCAATAACCCGAAGCAGCGCTTTTCTCTATGATTTTATGAGTCTCTAAGATAATTGTGGGTGAATATTAATGCACTTTATTTAATACTAATGTCCACTTTCTGACAGTATTACAACTGAGTTTTACTTTATGTGTCTTTTCACATGCTAGCAATATGTGTGGATGTGAACACATTGGCTATTTTGAACACGCACTGTGGCTTAAGCTGGATTTATACTCACGCGGCATCTGCGTGCGGTTAATTACAGCAAAGTTGACGCTTGTAATATAATAACAATAATAATACATTTTCTTTTAAAACGCCTTTTAAGAACCCCAAGGACACTTTACAAACTAAACAACATAAAATAAAAGGCAAGTAAGAATAAAGCAACACCAAAGTGCACAGAAGAACATAGAAAATACAGAAATGGATGAATGGTAAGTTTGCATCTTAGTTAATTTCGGAAATATGTGTGGCTTTGTGGAGGGCACTGCAACGAAGCATACATACCACAGCAACTTGGGTGTGTGAAATAATTTGTCGCGGTAGCAACGGTAGTCTCCGTGACAGTCATGTGACCAGTTAACCAGGTGAGTGCTTGATTGCAGAAGCTGGCTCTGTGCCTGTTTAAATTTGTTGCCACCCTCAGCTGATTGACTGGTAATGCAAGTACTTACTTCATTCTGCCACAAGAAGGAAAAATAGAGAAAGGTTTACAGAACAAGAGATAAAACAGGAGTCAGGATCAGACAGTCTTTTAAAGGCTAAAGAGAACTCACAATACAGGTATGATGCAAGATGGATGCTGTCAATAGAGGGCGCATCACTGAAAAATTCTGCAAAAGTTTTGTAGTGCGTCTTTAAGGTCCCACCAATGGATATTGATCAGGTTTGAACTTTAACTGGTCCTTGTTCTGGTTTCAAGTTGTCCTGTTGTAGATTTACTGCTGTGCTTAGGATCCTTATTCTTTCCTGCGATTTGACTCCAGAATATTGTAGTATATGGAGGTGTTTAGCCACAGGACAATAAGCTTTGAATCAACCATGAACAGCCACTTTGATTGTCTGGTGTACATGTTCTGAAGACATTAAAATCCCATCTGATGCTTAACTGGATTGAAATTCAAAAAGATTATACACTCACTTTTCTGAAGCCTTAGGGAAATGTCCTAATCTGGCTTTAGTCGAAATAAAGCAGTAACATTACAACTGATTTTATAGCTCTTTTCCTTGCAGTTGAATGAGAAACTCCATCCACCCCAGCTCCTCACTTGAGTTGCTCCTCCACAGAGTTTGGGCTAAGATTTGTCCAACAACCTAGAGCTACAATGCAAATGTGAGTTGGACACAAATCATTAATTATGTAATAAATATTTGAGAGAGCAAACCAGCACACCAGGCCCTGGTTAATAACACTCATGGGTGCGCCTCCATGATAGTGCTGATCTCCAAACCACCTCAGAGAGAGAGAGAGAGAGAGAATAGAGACAAACCAACACATATACTGAAAATAAACCAAATTAATGTATTAACTAGCCAAATAGGATTCATCTTTAGTGGATCAATGCATTAACAAAAACCAAAGAAACTCAAATAAATGGCATCAAGGTGCATGTAGTGTATGTATGTGTGTAACTACATACTGAGCAACTGCTTAGTGAGGGGTGTGCAGCTCCCTCACAGTCTGGAAAACAAAACAAAACAAAACTCTGCGCTGGGAGATATGAAGAAATTTCCCTCCACAAATTGAAATGTCTCACCAAATGAGACCCAAGCAAGCCAAAATTATGTTTTTGTATTTTTATTTTTTTCCCGGAATTTGATTTTTTTTTCTGTCTGTTGATAATCATTTAACATAGCATGTAAATTCAATGCACAGATACTTTTTTGTGCTTTTCATGCTGAAGGCAACACAAAGTGCTCATGATAAAAAACAAAAGAAAGAAAAAACAAAGCCTCTATGCCTCTATGATGCTGCAGACTTGATCTGCTAATAACCATAATCATTATCGTTATAGAACAATGTTTTAAAAAGTAAGATTTTTGTTTTGTTAATGTCCTAAATAGTAGCAAGTGATATTATAATTGATTATAGGTTCTTATGCTAACATGAGAGTCTTAAAATACACTGAACTCACTGGATGTTATAATAAGATCCGAAATGGTTCTATCCATGTGTTTGTCTTCTGCTGACTGAATAAAATTAAAGGGCCCAACTATAGGTTTTATACAATTTATAGCATATTTGTGTGTATATAAATGTTTTTAAATGATAGGGATCAATATGTGATGAGCATAAACACAAAGTGTATGTATATATATATATATCATGTGTCCTGTAATTTTATAGTATATAATGGAGTTGAAACTCAAAAATCCTTCACTTTGTCTTTTTGGTGGGAACTCCCCCCTATCTTTTAACTTTCAAACAAAATCTTGTCTCTCAAAACTCAATTTAAATTTCTGAAGGGCCAGTGTTTTGGTTTCAGATGCCGCTCATGTAGTCCCTGGATTTCAGACCCAGTGAAAGTATTAAAACACAGACACATGCACAAACCAAGACAGAGTTTCTGTTCATTGCTGCAGTCTGAATGGTACATGTGTTGCCCCTCCACAGCGACACACACACAAGCGCACAAGCACGAACAGCAGATGGACCTCAGTTACAAAAGCTGTTCTCAGAAGCTACAGAGCAGCATTAAAAACACTGACTAGCGTCTGTGAGCTGCTGCAACTGTGAACGGCTGTATGGAGGGATGATGATGATGAAGTGTGTTTACTTTCTTAGCGCTTCACGTCATTTTAATCAACCAAAATAATACAAAGAATAATAAATTTTGTGTTTTTGTGAAACACTCTGTATGAACACTAATATGACAAAAGTGTACTATACAGTAATAATAAGTAGATTTGCATTATGAGAGGTTCAACTGATTTGGCAATGTCCAATAAGCAAGTGGATATGAAATACTACTACTACTACTACTAGTAATAATAATAATAATAATAATAATAATAATGATAATAATAAGTTAGTTATTATTATGTTTTTGCATATAGTCTAACTTATTAATTCACAATTTGCAACTTTGTTTCAGTACCAATAGTCAAACTTTTACAAAGATCTAGTGAAAGCTACAGGGCAAGTTAACATAAATACGATTGAAAACTTAATACCAAGAATATTAATTTCTCTATTCCTTTGATTAAAACTCATTTTAGTTTTAATCTGTTTTTCTATTATAGTTTCTTTATTTAAATGCTTTTTTTTTTTGTATTTCTTTGTTTTTATGATGTTAAGCACCTTGGTCAACTTTGATTGAATGATTTTGGTAATGTTTTAAAATGTTCTAAAAGCATTAGAAAAAAAATGTTCTTACGTATCTGTTCTGAAAATGTAATAATGAACAAGTCAACAAAATACTGTAAATTTCAGATGAAAATTTAAACTTTTTAAATGTAAATTTAATATATTATTTGTAGATTTTATTGTTCTATTTTCTAGAAAAGAATTGGAAAAGAAGCTATTTATCTTTTCAGCTGAATATGTTTTACATTTTCTGAACATCTGTGTTCAGGCAGATTTTGGACATTTAGTTTCAAAGCTGTTTCCCAGCCCTGTCCATTTTTTTGTTTTCGACCTCTGCCTTCTGACCTGGAATTTGACTTTTGTCTGGTCTCCTTGTTTGTCTGCATGCCATGCAACATTTTTAAGTAAACCTGAAGTTGCCTTTTATCTGACTGCCTCTGTGCCTTGCATCTTGATGCATGCAAGGACAAGTTGCAATGTCACAACAAAGTTGGGACTTCATGACAATTTCTATTATTATCCTGCCCTTTTGATATATGAGCTTTTACATTTTTTGATATGCTATTTTATAGCATTTAAATATTATTCCAAATACTAACTGTTAAGGCTCAAGTTCTAAGCATATTTCAGGCTAATGTGTGAAATAAGTTTTAATTTTCAAATGAACTCACAATGCTACAGTGGCAGGACAACTGCAGATAAATTTACTTGAAAGAAACAAATCTTAGCACTGAGAATGAAGCAAGACCAGCTTTTTAAATCTGATTATGTTGTTGGCAACAGAAAATGCTGCTTTCCTGCACGGCTTATTGTCTTCTCCCACATACAGGCAGTCCCATGATATCCTGCATATAAATGAAATACTCCACTTCTAAGCTTTCAGAATTTGTTGTGGTTTACAGTAATTTGAATTATGCATGTCACCGGTAACATGGTTGGATTTAACAGGCTAAACTAGACATTATTAATGATAACAGTGGCGTCACAGAAAATATAATCCAGAAAATATGGAATATTAGGAGAGTAATTGTGTTTGCAACAGCTTTGTGAAGATAGAAGGCTTCTGATTGGTTAATTCGTCAAAGATTGAAATTTTGAGGTCGCAGAATCAAACTGACATGGAAAATTACTGCAACAATTACATATTCAAGTCAGAATCACAAACTAATTCTCCACAGGAGATGTGGTAGTGAGGGGGGACCAGAGGTCGGTGCTCTGTAGTTGAATAGACCGTTTCAGCTCAGGGGAAAAACAGGGCTCTTTTGTTTCCATGAAGTGGATCCTCAAAAGACCTTTGACCTGTCAAGGATTTAAGATCATTAGCCAGTGACCCCCTCCCCTTTCCAGCCCCTTAACACCTAGCTCACCCATTCACCCCCCAAATCTCCTAACTCTCCACCCCTGGACCCCCTGAGGCGAGCTTAAGTCCTGACAGTAAAGTGACTCGAGATGATGTGTCCACACTTGATTAGGTATTCATCCAGTTTATCACTCACATTCTAATCAGACTCACTTCCACTCTGAAAAGTCAGGTCAGTTTTAGTGAGGCACAAATGACAAACAGCAGGATAAACTTAGCATGTCAAAGGTTCAGTCGTGCTTGGTATCCAAGCCAGTTTATTGGTGGAGAAGCCGCAACGTATTTAATGGCTACATGGAACATCAGCATGAAGTTTGCTGCCTCTTTCTATGCCTCTGTCTAAGAATATACATTATCATGAAGTCCTCTGTCGTTACTTTGTTTGTTTTTGTCTGAAACTAACATCAAAACTCGGAAGTGAACTTTAAACTTTGCCCTTTGGTTGTGACTTTTGAAATGGACGTACCCATTTATGTACGTAATAGCATAAACGGGTCTTTAATTTTTTTTTTTTGCAAGAGTTTTTTAATGATCAGTGATATTGATACCAGTCTGCAGTAAAAATGAACTTACTGTACAGGGCTCCAGACTGCGAGCAAATGGTTTTATTTTGCAACTAAAATGTGAGACAGTGCGAGTGAATTTTTCATCTACTCGTGCAATGGCGACCAACACATTTGCCGATCTTTTTCTTGTGGTAGTTATAATTGAATAAACTTTGTCAATAACAAACTTTTGCAACCCTCTACAGCCCAGTAGTTCACAGTAATGCGCAAATTAGCTGCTGGTTTGCCGACTCAAATTAACTTCAATACAAGAAAAAGAGATGAACACCAACGAAGAAGACAACAGCCAATGTGCGTGTGAGCAGGGACGAATGACCACTGTGATTGGCTTATGTGTGAAAATAGACGGGTCTTGGTGAAATTCATTATTCCTCAGTGTTGCCAACTTAGCGACTTTGTCGCTATATTTAGCAAGTTTTCAGACCCCTCTGGTGACTTAAAAAAAAAGAAGCGACTAATTACAAATCTAGCAACTTTTTCTGATACTATCGGAGACATTTGGAGACTGACGTAAATGAACATAGTTTACTCTTCCCACAAGAAGCGGATGCCGCACAGACCCCTCCCCCGTCCAAAAGCCCTCATACGAGCTCTTATGCAGCAGCACACAGCTCCCAGCTGTATTCAGAGCAGACGACGTTCACCTCTGTTTCATCATGTATGAAAATGAAATATACAAAGCTGCTGCTGGATGATCCCATGTTGTCTTACCGTCAGAGTAATGTCCATTAATGAAGAGTGTGGACAAAAATATTTAAAGTTAAAAGTGTTGTAACATGTTCCAGACTAAACTAAACTAAAAATAAAGAAATTATTGACAGAAGTATTTATTTATTTTACTTTATCTAATTTTTTTGGTTTTCTTTTTTTTTTTTTTTTTTATCAATGTTTGCCTTTCCCACTACATCCCTCTCTATGGCAGCATCCATTACAACTATATGTACTTGGCTGATTAAGCTAATAAGCGACTTCTAGCTACTTTTCGGACAGCCAATAGCTACTCTTCTTACTGAGGAGTTGGCAACAGAGGCTGGAGAGGAGTATCAGTCCCTGAAGCTGTTTATTGCCAGGAACTACATGGACAAGTTATACCATGCCCTATGGGGGATGATGGTGACAAAATTGCCATTCTGATTCGACTACAAAGTGAATATCAAATCAAATCATCAAATCTGATTTGATTGGATTTGACAAGTTCTATGTCTACTTGTTTTTTATTAGTGCGGCCAGTATTTATCACTAATACAGTGAAAATGAGAGGATATGTGAATATTTGCTATGCAAGGCGATTTCAGTGTGCGCCCCTAAATTTTCTGCTCCTAAAAGTTTAAGTTAGGGGCCACTGTGCTCCTCGTAAAAAAAGTTCGTCTGGAGCCCTGCTTACCAACCCCTTTATCAGGCCAAATGCTTGTTAACAAAAACTAATTGAACTAATCACCCAACCACATGGTAGCAACTCAATGCATTTAGTCATGCAGACATGGTCAAGATAACTTGCTGAAGTTCAAACTGAGCAGAATGGGGGTAAGAAAGGGGATTTAAGTGGCTTTGAATGTGGACAAGTGTCAGACGGCCTGGTCTGAGTATTTTAGCAACTGCTGATCTACTGGGACTTTCAAACACAACCATCTCTACGATATACAGAAAATGATCTGAAGAAGAGAAAATATCTAGTCACCAGTAGCTGTCTGGAAAAAAAAATGTGTTATTGATGTCAGGGGAGAATGGGCAAACTAGTTAGAGATGATAGTTATGATACGTGATATGATGGCTCGACCCTAAATTATAAACTTGTTTTAACCCTTTAAGGCTGACCCAAGATAAAATGGGAAGATTTATTTTTTTTTTTTTAGGTCTTTATTTAACTGCTGAAAATGTGAGGAGAGTTCTGTCGCCTTTATTTTTATTTAGGAAAAAAAGGGAAAAAAAACTAAAATTAACTATTTCTATTTATCATTAATTGAATACTTATAATAGAATTTCTAATATCCAAAACAAGAGCTTTAGGATTTCCTTCATCTTAAAACTTAATCATCTTAAAGAAAGTGTGACCATGATACTGGCTTCCATGCTATTTTCTTTGCAGCCATGGTAGCATAAATTATCTGTGTCCACTGACAGTTGTTTTCCATTAGCCTATGCAGGGATTTCTTCTTCTGTCTGTTTTTAATGCTGTTCCATGACAAATTTACAAAAAACAATGAATTTTACACAGCACCACAAAATATCATAGAAGAGACGTTTAACTGTAAATAAACAAACATTAAATGAGATCTGTCCTGTACTAACCATGTTTTAATTGTTCTTCCTTGTGAAATAGAGCTGAATCTGAGAGATCTGGGCAAAAGCCTGAAAGTCTTAATGAAGAAGTGTCACTTATATTTGTGTCCAAAGTAAAGAAATATCTGTTTTCATTTGGTTTTACCCGAAGTTCTGCTTGTCCTCCCCCATCTCCTTCTCCGTCTGTTTCGTTTATATCTTAACTCTTTCTTTTGGTAAGTAAAAGTTATGTCTGCATCTGCTGCTTCCATTCGTCTTGCTGCCGGAAAGAATGATCTTATTGTGTGGATGTGCGACAACAGACTCAGCACATACACACACAAACACACCTGTTATGCTGTGTGCAAGCACACTGCCACATATTCGTAAAACTTCAACATGACCCCACATCTCTCCTCTGCTTCTGTTCCATGTATCATGTTCTTTCAATCCAACACTTTTCTATGAATCTATGATGTGTTTAAATCGTGCATTTGATTCATTTGGTCTGTTCAACTGTGAAAGTTTCCACTGTGAAAGTTACTAACTGCACCTGTGAACTGTGTGTATGTGTCATCTGGACACGACAGCATAGCAAACTTCTAAAAAGTCAAACGTCAACTGTGTGTTGCAGCTGTGCAGTTATACTTCAGTCTTGCAGTCATGGACTGCTGCTGTTAGAAGATAAATTTGAACGATTTGGTTTTTGACATATAGCATAACGGCAACATGCAAACAACAAGAGAGCAAACTTTTGAAACTGGTGGCAGTACAAGTCCATCTGTCACATAATTAATCAAAATGTTACCCACTCCTCAATCCCCCTAAAATGGAAAACAGCTAAAATAATACCACCCTCTAAAGACAAAATGCTACCCCTATTAGCCTGAGACCCATTTAAAGTAAGAGTATGGAGAGCATTGTCTTTTGACAACTGGAGGATTGTGTACTGTTTTTAGAAATTATTTACAGCTGGCCTTAAAAAAAAGGCCAAAACAATAATGTACGCTGATGATTCCACTATATATTTCTTTGCACCCACAACTAATGAACTAACAAAGTATTAAATGATGAGTCAAAAGTCGTTACTCAGTGGGTGGAAAGTAATTAACTTGTTCTTAACATAACAAACACCAGCTGTATGACAATTGCCTCAAGTTATTCGATCTACCTAAATCCAAAACTAAGCCTGAAAATAAAAGACATAGCTATAAAAAAAAATAAAAAATACATGACACCAAACTCCTTGTTATTATTACAGAAAACAAATTAACTTGGAAGAAACACATAATTGATAAAATTACACTAAAAATGTGAGGGAAGATCACTGCCCTTTCAAGAAATGCAACTTTTCT
Organism: Rhadinocentrus ornatus; assembly: GCA_037177495.1. NCBI lineage: Eukaryota > Metazoa > Chordata > Actinopteri > Atheriniformes > Melanotaeniidae > Rhadinocentrus > Rhadinocentrus ornatus. Next base: position 11,833,591 of record JBAMHW010000003.1, on the reverse strand, counting down.
AGCAATAAATAAGCAATGAGTGAAATAACCCAATCTGTAATATTTTCTAACCTGAGTCACTGATATCTGGTCTAGTGCATCAAACAAAAAACTAAAAAAACTTAAAATACTACAAAACCAATCACCACATGTAATACTTAAATGTAACTATAGGACAAACACTGTCACAATGCTCAATGATTTAAATAAGTTAAAGACAAGTTATTAATCTCACTATTTATTTATATCAAGAATTTCTCAGCAACAAAAACACCTGTAATACTTTACAACAACTTCAAATAGCAGTATAAATATAAATGTTACATTATCTAGGCCAAAACTAATGCAACAAAATGTATTAATGCAATCATTTACCAAATTACATATACAAAAAATAGCATCATTGAGTTAAACATCTCAATACGGCAGCATTCATTAAAGAAGAGAATAGTTATAAAGTTATAAACTTAAATGTATTTATATTCAACAACCAGCACATTCTTATGTGCCAAACCTCATTTTTTCCTTATTTGAATATGTCAGTTGGAATGTAAGAAAGTAAAGAAGGAGCAGAGGAGGCAGTCTTAGTCTGGTCAAGTGTCAGGTTGATATTCACTGACTGTGTGTGACTTTGAATGAAGACAAGTAATGACAAGCAGGACTGATAATGAGAGGTGTTAAATACACACAATCACACACTGCCACAGTGATTTGGTGGAATCTCCTTTTGTTTCAGTATTTACTATAAGCAGCAATAATCCATGTTGGTCTAAACATGTTGCTACTGGAGGCAGGTAAAGAAGATTAGCTAAAAAACTGGGAAGTTTAATTTAAGGGATTTGAGGGAATACCCTAATTAGTATTTTACACACAATTAGAGCAGGATTGATGGCTGCATGGTTACGATATTGTTAGCTACATGTTGTAAAGAATTAGATTGAAACTTTTAAAAGAAATTCGGTGCAGTGAGATGAAATTTAAAAAAAATAATAATAAAGTTGCATCAACACAACAATTTAAAATTTGCTCCAAGCTGTTGTGGAAAATGTCTGATGTTGTTAAACAACCAGTAATCTCTGACCATCCAACAACATGCATGTTAGGTTTCTTGGGGTTTCTGATAGACCCTAAATTGGATCAAGGAGGTATAGAAAATGTAATTCTGATTCCAGACGATTTCTAGCTTTGATACCACCCATCAGTCCATAGATGGCTCAAACCCCATTATCCATTGTGTGTGCTCAACTGGCAAATCTATGTTCCAACTTTCACCTATGATCACAGAATATGGGAAATGACCAGAAGAACAACATTACGGATACAAGAGGGCTCAATGAATTTCCTCTGCAGAGTATCTGGGTTCTCCCTAAGAGAGAGGATGTGAGGCTTGGTCATCCCCCTGCCTCCTCCTGGGGCTCTCTCCTCCCCCTCTTGTCACCTTCACTGCTGAAGATGTCAGGAGAGAGTTTTGTTGCCTTCATTCCAGGAAAGCTGCGGGCCCTGATGGCCCCAAAGTGCTGAAAGGATGTGCCAGAGGAGTTTCAGTGAAAGCCACAGGAGCTCTTTCCTACCTGAGGCTATGAGGGTTTATAACTCCTCCCCCTTCAGCCAAAGGGAAACTTAAAAACTTTAAAAACTTACTTTAAATAATAATAAAGAACTGCAATATTTATCTGCATATACCTGTTCATAACCATAATTTTTCTGTATATGTCTATATGTCCATATTATGTGCAGTAGTCTTTTTTGTTATATTTTTTATTCCTGTACTCACAACAATATCCTTCAGGATCAAATAATTAGTTGGTTTTTGTATCCAGGAGGAGCTCATGGTAGAACCAATGCTCCTCCCCATTGAGAGGAGCTAGATAAGGGGGCTCACACATCTGGTTAGGATGCCTGATGCCTCCCTGATAAGGTATATCAAGCACGTCTCTCAGCTTGCTCATCACAGTATTCCAGTGGATGAGCTGAAAGTGGCCGGGGAAAGGGAAGTCCGGGCTTCTCTGTGTAGGCTGCTGTCTGTGTAATCTGACCTTTGAAAAGTGTCTGGAGACAGATGGATGGACTTTTTTATTGTAAAATAGATGTATTTTTTAAACATTTAAACTATAAAATCTTAGTTTTTAGGAAACTTCTTTACATATATCATTAACTGTTTACACCGTTGCATCACGCTGACAGGCTCCAACTAAGACCGTCCAGGACCTTGGATGGGTGCACGCAGGGACTGATTAGGAAAGTTTGTCTCTTTTTTTTCAATTGGTGTCTGGTATTGGGGTATTATTTTACTGATTCCTGTTTGTAACTGAGTTTTAATTCCCAACTAAATATCTTTTTGAATGCTTCTTTTGTGTTCATTTTGCTCCAGCTAGTATTGTTATACTTATCTAATAAAGTGCTCTGAATGAATGTTTTTGCTTTAACTAATTAATGAAGCTATTACAAACCACATCTCTGGAAATGTACGAGCTTGGTCCGCATTGCAAACAGATTTGGTTTCAGTGAGTCTTGGTCTCCGCCAAGACTGCCCTTTATCACGATACTATTTATAACTTTTATGAACAGAATTTCTAGGTGCAGCCGAGGTGTTGAGGGGATCCAGTCTGCAGGATAATAGTTTAGGTGTCTCTGCTTTATGTGGATGATGTGGTTCTGTTGACTTCATCAGGCCATGACCGCAGCCAAGTGTGAAGCAGCTGGGATCAGAATCAACACCTCCACGAGACCATGGTCCTCAGCCAGAAAAGGGTGGAGCTTTTTCTCCAGGCTGGGAATGAGGAAAGGATGGTGCGGAAGATCGACAGGCGGATCGGTGCAGCGTCTTCAGTGATGCGGACTCTGCATCAGTCTGTCGTGGTAAAGAAGGAGCTGAGCCAAAAGGTAAAGCTTTTGATTTACTGGTGGATCTACGTTCCTACCCTCACCTACGGTCACGAGCTGTAGGTAGTGACATACAGATCAAGATCACGAATGCAAGCGGCCGAAATGAGTTTTCTATGCGGGGTGGCTGGGCTCTCCCTTAGAGATAGGGTGAGTAGCTCGCTAACCCCGGAGGGGTCAGTGTAGAGTCGCTGCTCCTCCGCATCGAGAGGAACCAGATGAGGTGGCTCAGGCATCTGGTCAGAATGCCTCCTGGATGTCTCCCTGGTGAGGTGTTCTGGGAATTTCCCACCGGGAGGAGACCCCAGAGAAGAACCAGGACATGCTGGACTGACTACATCTCTCGACTGGCCTGGGAACACCTTGGGATCCCCCCGGACGAGCTGGCGAATGTGTCTGGGGAGTAGAAAGTCTGTCCCCGCAGCCTGACCACAGATAACTTGTAGAATATGGATGGATGGATGGATGGAAATGGGTTAAATAAAACTTGATGTTTTAGCTTGTCTTTGATACAAAAAGTTTTAACAACACAGCTGAATTTGCTGGTTAGATAGTTGAGTGTGTGCCGATGATTTATTGATTATCTAAAGCTCATTAAGCTTTCTTTCCAACTTCTGGGGTGATGCCTTCATAGTGAAATTGTTAGCATGAATGAAGAAGCTGTGGCTGGAGTCAATGTGAGAAAAAGCCGTTACCACTCACACATGACTAAAGCCCCCTCATCCGTTGTGTGTGCTCACCCAGCACCCTGGTTGACTTCCTCTCTAACATACACACACACACACACACACATTGAAAGCCCACTTTCAGTTCTGTATTTAAGTTCCCATCAGCACCTCAGCTCTTACAATAAAAGAGGTGGAGGTGATACAGTTCTGTTTGTATTTGTGGTATGTGGTACGTTATGTCTTCCTGTTTTCTTTAAACTTTCTTGTATTTTCTCCTAATTTCAAAATTAAACAACTGACACCGTAACAGTCCAGAGGTCAAAACAAAGATAAACCGGTAGTGTCAAGAGTTATATATTTAAATAAAATTTAAAAAAAGAAACTAAGCACCTCTGTAGTGGGATTATGGTCTGTCTAAACTGCATGGAAATCCCACCTCCCACATCTTTCCAGTGCTGGGGGGTTATATCTCCACCCGTTGCTGCGACTTTTCCAGATCAACAACCTGGTTTGGATTCTTCAAAGAGAAATGAAGAGCTGGTCGTTCTGGCTCATGTCCATTTGTTATTCAAGTATTTATGACTTTTGAAATATCCAATCCAGTCTAATGCTATTTATGAACGTAAATAATGACACAAGTTTTTTTTTGTTAACATAATTTTAGGCCTCTGGTTGGTGGAGTTTACGTGAAGACACTTTATTGTTTAACTTCAGCTTGATAATTTCTGACTGAGGCAAAAATACATCAAATAAACATTTGGAAAAACAAAAGTTGTCACACTTGCTACAGTTACAAGAAAATGTGTTTTAGTTTTTGAGTTTTAGCAGAATGTAATTTTTCCCAACCAACATCCACTTTCCTTGAAGAAATTCAGATTTACTTAACAGTAGATATGCATTTACATTAATTTACTCTCTTTTTCTTGAATTTCCGTAAATAAATTTTGAATGTTTCGTTTGAATTTAATGTTTATTCTGAATTACTTTCATGTAAGTGTCACCAATTACAATACAGATTTTTAGCTCATCAAAATGTAGTGAATGAACCTGAAATAAGTTATTTTAGCTTCAATGAAATGATTCCTTTCACTGTGATTTTAGATGGAGAGGAATATAGGAAAGTGTATGACAGTGTATATGTTTATTATATTGTTGTCTGTAAGATTTGTTCTCACCAGTTTCCACACGTATGGACATGGCCTAAATACATCAGTATCACACAAAATCAAGACAAGCTTTTGTTAATTTATTTATTTATTTATTTTTACCTTTTTAAATCCGTGTTCTCCCATTTTGAAAACAGATGATGCTAAACTGTGAAATTTGGCTATTTTGGAAACTTCACCTGAACGGACTGTTTCACCAACTCTGGACCTCATGGGCCAGTGTCCTGCAGGTTTGCTATGTTTCCCTGATGCAACACATCTGACCCAGATAATGGGTTGTTTAGAGCAGTGATTCCCAACCCTGGTCCTCAAGGACCACAGGTCTTAGATGCAGGTCTTAGATGTCTCCCTGCTACAACACACCTGATTTAAATTAAATGGTTCTCTGACAAGTTCTGCACAAGTCTGCTAATGAGCCATGAATTTGAATCAGGTGTGTTGCAGCAGGGAGACATCTAAGACCTGCAGGATTGTGGTCCTTGAGGACCAGGTTTGGGAATCACTGGTTTAGAGACTTGTGCAGAACTTGACAACAAGCTGTCGGAGAACCTTTTCATTTAATACCAGATGTGTTGCAACAGGGAAACGTAGAAAACCTGCAAGATACTGACCAAAAAGGCTGGTCTGTACTAATACCTCTAATGTTGTTCTGCTTTGCTTTATCAGGGTTGGCCTTTGCAGAGATAATGTTCACATACTGGACTTGATAGAAGTTTAGAGCTACATCTGCACCATTTCAATTCATATTCATCCTGAATGTCTTTGGTTTTTTTGGCAAGCCTGAAAAATTTTCATTTGTACTTTGTGTCATCTTCAGTAATACTTCATGCGTTAACACAAATACTGATATTTACACATTTAACCGCTTGTGCCAGAGTTTTTGAAAGAAATTTTTTTAGCCATCTTTCAGACTTAACTTCTCCATAACCCCCACCGTTACTCCTCTTATGACATTTTATTGCATTATGTGAGCTTTGGCTTCTGTGGTAACTGAGGCCCTCTGTAAATGAGTGATACAGTGACAATGTTTGGGGATTATCAGTGAAGCAACAAGAAGGACTTGGGTGGTTGTGTTGCTTCAGGGTACAGATAGAAGAGGTGGTAGAAGTGTAATGATGGGGCTTACTGAAAAAGTTAATTGGGTGAGTCATAATGACTTGTGTATATATAACAAGAATATCGGTAAATTGAGTTTCATTTAACAACTGAATCTTTGGTTTACTTTCTTACAAATGGAAATAAAGCTTGTGGGAAGGTTTGCATTATCAAAATGAAACGAGTCAAACTGCAGCTGAATAAACTTTGTGGTTGTCAATGAAGAGATAGTAAGCTCAACTTTGATCAGACCAACACGATGTATAAAAATGGAAATTTTTCCTTTGAGAGTTAATTGATCCTCTTATTACTTCATCTCAATCTGCATCCTCTGACAAAGTTTAGCGGCATCAACTAAAGAAAAGATTTAGTCTGACTGCATCCAATTCCTAATACAAATCAAAAGCAGTAGAAATATGAATTAGATATTTTTTTGTCATTTGAATTGCACTTGGATAAAAACTAGACTGATGTAAAGTCATAGGAATAGGAACACTGTAAGGACTGTGTAGAAACCCTCCAGGGAATTTCACCTCCAGCAAAGGCGGTTAATCTCACTCTAATTCTTTACCATCCCACATTTTTTCTCTTGTTTTTTCTGAAGCTCCCTGGAAGAACCCTGCTGTTCTTCGACATTGTGATGTTGAGCTTTTGTTGATGTTAATGGGCCATTAAATTGTGTGTTGAACAGAGAGGGCAAGTGGACTTCAACAACAGCAGCATGGACTTTACTACTCGGTGCTATACCTAATAGCCACAAAACGTTATTCCAGGATCATAATGCAATGTTCAAATAAGGTTTCTTTCTCACACTTTTGGAGCCTCCATAAATGTTCAGTGATGTGGATGTTAGGTGACAAAAGGTCAGGTGACTGAGACTGTGATCATTCTTCTCTGCTCTTCAATTGAGGTCTCAATATGCTCCTGTAGCATGAAAACTGATCTGTTGAGAAAACTCACCAACATCTTGCTTTCAAATGCAATAGGAAAGAGTTCAGTCAGCATAAAAGTATTTATCAGCTTTGTTTGGCATTGATAGGAACAGAACCTTTGCGTGCACAAACTAATATTCAGTGTGGATGCAACACACAGGGCTGTAAGAGTGGGCACAGCTCACATTTTCTTTATAGAAATGTTTGCAACTGTAAAGTCTGCATGGAGACTTTTAAGATGACAGTAGGAACACGTAGAGGAAATAAATATCACTGATTGTTTTTAAAAATGAGCAAGGCCGCTGGCAGAGTTCAGTCACTCTCATGTGGGGCTGAAGTATCGAGTACTTACAGAGTAAACAAGCCTCAATATCTCAGAATTGTACTTATCTGAACATTTCATTCCCCATAGTGTTATGCCATCCCTTTATGTCCATTTATTAATTTTCCAAGTACCAGCTTTACACTATTCAGGGTTGCAAGGGGACAGGAGTCCATCTCAACTGCTTTCAACATGAGGCAGGTTCTTCAGCTTTACGTCCCTTGTTGCCCTTACAGCACTGTGGGTAAACAATCTATGACTGTTAATGAGAAAAGATTTAATCTGCTTGTTTTGCAGGTGCACCAATATAGAAAAAGACTGTTCAAACATGCTACTTTTGGTGTAAAAACACAATGAAGAATGTCGTGTTACTTTTCTTTGGCCAGGGTGGAGTCGTTTTGTTGCAGGTGTGCCACTGTCATCTCCTCTTCTGTTGGTCTTCTTACATCTAACCAACTGTTACTGCCACTAATCTCTAAATAGGGTTTGTTTGTAAGTAGACAGATAGTATTTGCTGGTATATTTTCACCCAGCTTAAGAATTTAATTAGAAGAACAAGAAAACCTTTATTAGTCCCTCAGTGGGGAAATTGCTTTGTGGCAACAATACAAGTGCAGTGACCACACCAATCATCCTCTGATTGGTGTGATCTGTAAAAGTTCACAGGCTTAAATAAGGACATGGAGTATAAGATCCCTTCACTAAATTAATGCAGGTTAAAAAACAGGAATGCACATACAAAGTGAGAAATGATCATTGAAAACATCATTTTTTTTTCATCTAGTTAGAAACAGTTAATCTTAATATTATTTGACAAAAAATCCTCTGATAATTTTTTGAAGATGTTTTTGAACTTTGAGTAGTTCTGAATATTTTCAGATTGGAAGGAATGTCCAGTATATGTGGTAAAAGACTTTTGCAGTTCTAGATGTTAATCTTCAGTTATTTGTGTTGCACAAACATTTTACCTGCATATTTCCATAGTTTGCAGACAGTGTTTGACAGCTGATGCTGGCTGTGTGCAGAGTAAACACACAACTCAGAACCAAACAGCAGCACATGAAGAAAAACGTGACCTATGAAAAGTTCGATATTCCTTAAAGCTGAAAAGATGTTATTATAGTATAGATTAAAAGTCTTCTAAAAGAAAAAGGAAACAGACTCCTACTCATTGGCAGAATACATAAAGGTTTGCAGTTTGTAGTGTTGCCTGAGTGTACAGTGAGATTGTAGTGTAGGCTACAGTATTTAGCATACTCAAAGTATCTATAATGCATCAGGAAAAGCAGTGAATAATTTATGTTCAGAAAAAATAAACCACAATTATTAGATTGATCAAGCACCTATCAAGCAAGCCTGCAGCAGCTCCAGTGCCTTCATATAAATGTGTTTTTCTATAAAGATTTTGGAGACATTTCAAGAATTTTCAAACGTTTCTTCAGTTTTCAGAAAAGTAAGAAAGACTTGTATAAAATTCATTTTAACTCTAGGTTCAAGACAATTATATAATTGGTGGCAAAAAAAAAGTATGTGTTAAATTCATTATAATCTATGTGAACAGAGAAAACAATCACAATACAAATAGTTTAAGCCTTTTTTTTTTTAATAGGGGAAGAAACTTGAAATAACTGCATTAGTCATTTTATATATATATATTTATATATATATATTAAAGATGATCCACCATTTACTACACATGAAACTTTCTAAAGGGTCAAGATTAGTGGGTAGACAGGGCCCTGTTTTGACCAAGGGGTCTGGCTTGGGACGGTTTGATCTGTGTTGCATTTCCACAGCACACCATACAGTAAACTATGCCAATAGGCAGCATGTAAGCCCTTTATGTATCATAGAGTTTATTTAATAGCGTGATGTTATAGTGGCACCAGGCCTTCCTTTAATAATAAAGAAAATGTAACATAAAAACAAAGGAGAAGAATGATGGACATCCAGCAATTTGTGTCATTTATTCTTGGCATGTGGCTTTAAACAACAAAAAAATTCACAGGATATTTAAACATGATGTTGTTCCGACTTCGTTCTTATTGCCGAATCACATGGGAAGTGACCATTCTTTTGACCAATCAATGGATTGCAGTATGCCAAGTTCCACCCTTTTGTGTTGGATTAATAAGATTGGCACCCCAACAGGAGGGTCCCAATAAAGTAAGTCCGGTTAGATCGGATATTCTGACACCTTTCCCTTTTTTTCTGTGGAAATGCAAATAAAAAAAAATTACAAAAGTTTCCCATCCTGACCTGTACCGAGTTATTGGTGTAAATAGGGTTTTAGAATTTATCATCTGTTTGTGACTCACCCCTCCAGGTTGGCTGCACTCTCGAAGTGAACTCCCTTAAAAGATGCAATTTATCGGCAGGCTTACTTGTTTAAATTCTGACTTTGTTAGGAGATGATTTTCTAAAAGGATTCAAACTATATGACAGACTTCTCCTGCTTTTAACATATCGTCCCTCCACATTGATAAAATTGGTTGTTTGACTTGTGGAAAAATTTATTCATCTACCTTTTTGTCATCCTTTTATTGACTTCTTTTGTCTAACCAGAAAAGTGCACCTCCTTGCCTTTACTCATCGTGAGCTATGTTGTGATAACTGATGCTTGTAATTCCTGCTTCTTATGCTTTGCAGGGACTTCCCCAGAAACTTTGATCTCACCCATACTTCTCAGGTGTGTGTGGGACGCACATTAAAACAATTAAAGAGGCTGATTTATCGCAGCACCCTCTTTAAGTGTCATGATTACATTAGCATGTAAGTTTCACTCTCATTATCTGCTCCCCTTTCATTGTGCAGGCTGCTTACATCAACAGTTAAAAGTGCATACATAAAGCCTGTAACCGTTGATTACAGATTGTATATAATCATAAACTTTCTAGATCCTCAATAATTCACGTTCTGGAGAATTACTTTTTGTTCACAAATATAATCCAGCTTTATTAATAGCAATATAGTTGCATTTCTGTCCCATAATTATTAATGAATTAGCATTTAAGCAGTTAATATTGTTTCACTCACATTTATGATAAATTTTACACATTTATCTCCATTTATATAATTTTTCATCATGGCTGGACTTAAAATGGACACTCTTTTTTTCAGTGTTTTGAAGTGATGACACACACAATATATGATACCCTTCCACATTTTGGCTGCTCCTTTTCAGGTTACAAAAATCTCATCAGCCCGCCGCTGTTCCACCTTAGTGATTCATACATACCCAACATCATACCCAATCAGTTCCTCTGTGTCTTGTCACAAATAAAGCTGGTTTCATGGAATCAGCTGATTGACGACAACTCAGTTGATTAGAGTGGCAAGTTCCATGATGGCGGCTTGATGTGTTAAAGTACTCACGGGCCCGGTCTGTTTCATCACTGTTACCTCCCTTGTCGGTTCAGACGTGTAACAGCAAGTTTGGAATTTCTGCAGTTTTCCGACCACATCATCAGGACTCTCATTTTAACAAAAGAATGAATCATCAAGGAAAATAGTAATAAAGAGTTTATGCTATATTCTGTGCAGCAATGACAACCCCACCCTGTACTTTTACCCCATCTAAAACCATTTTTTGCATGTTTGCAATGTAAATTGTCTCAACAAAAGAACCAAAAGTGATGCTGAAAATGTGGATCCTAAAGCCGCAGCCTCAACTACTGCAGAAACCCCATATTGGTAACAGAGGTGGATCACGAAACACATCAAAATCAAGACTTTGTTCAACTAAAAAAGAAAAAATTCTCATTTTAAATCAAATGCGTTTTTTAAAACAAGAGAACTTGAACTGTAAATATTAGGCCCTTGCACATCAAGCCAACAATTGACCATTAGGAACATCTAAAGAGTCAAAGAACATCTAGAGAAATCATTCTGGTTGCTCATCGTAGCAGATGAATCCATGATCTTACCCACTTCAGTTTCTCCTTATTTTCATTATTTATTTATTTATTTTTATCTCTGCCTTTTCTTTCAGAATAAACATGGCAAACTTTCCCAACACCACTCCAGCAACCAAATTCTCTGTAACCACATTCTTGAACTACACCTGACCTTCATTGGTGAACAAATAACAGCGGTGTGGATCTTTTATCTGCACAGTCTCACAGTTTCCTCTGCTGGAATACTCTAAAAAGTCAGTATTCTGAGCTGGAAAATTATTCATTCTTCCAAAGGAGTACAGCTGTAGATACACATACACATAATAATCTGTAGTTGTACAGGGTCTTTGCAGTGAATTTGGCCAAATGTTGGCGACAACAGGAGACCCAGCATCTAGCCCTTTTGTCAATGTTTAGTCCTGATGTTGGTTTGATGTATAAGAGCCTTGAGATCTTATGAAGACAAAAAGATCATAATAAAATATAGAAAGTGAGTGAAATTTAGTGTACTATTTTAGCTTCTACCACATACTAGTGTTTTATGCTAATCCAGTACAGTGTTTGATAAAGAGAGCTTCAGTTTGGACATAAAATTTTCATAAAGAGACATTTCTTAGCTCTAAGAAACACACACAACTTCACACACACACACACACACATACACACACACACACACACACACAAAAGGGTTTCAGTTAAAAAAAAATAAAAATAATCACTTTCCTTTGTGTCATGTATTTGTCACCAGGTTTACGGCTCAGATTGAAATCTGAAAGAAAACAGGCACTAGTTCACCTGAGTTTCAGGTGAGAAACTAATCTTAGATTTTCTTATGACATACAAAAAAAAAAGTCCTCATGACTAAAAGTTGCACTTCATCTTTCACATATCTATAAACCTGAATCTACATCTCAGCTTGAAACCAGATCTCCTCCCCCATCACATTCTTTATTCACACCAGAGAAGAAACGAGTCGCATGTCACTAGGGGAATTTTTATGACTAAAGATTCTGCATTTGTTTTTCCACTCGAGGTGGCACACAGGGAGGGACCTCCCCCTTGACACTCTTATTTGCATGCACTCAATGACCTCAATTCTGTGGAGATAAAGTTCAGATATCAGCCTGATCAAAGTGCACAATCAGCAGCAACCTGACCTCAAATACCTGAGTGTGTATAGTGTGTTCGATCACACAGTTTGTGTCGGAAGGATGTGCAACATTTCTTTACTATTTTTTTTAAAAAGCAGGAGGATATTTAACAGAGATTATTCTGGGTTACACCCATGTTTATTAGCCATATAATGAGTAAAGTATCCCCTTAAGCCAGACCAAATAGTCCACCCTACAACCATTTTGAAAGATTGTAGGTGATATGAGACATGAAAGAAGTTTTACAACCTTTTAGGTACTTGTGGGTATCTTGCATGACAATTATTGCACAACTTCCTTAAGTGCAGTGAACTATTGAAAAGAACATCTTGTCTCACCCATCTTGAAAGTACGATATCTACTTTGCATATACTCAGGCACCCAGAAATACTTGTACGAAGAGAGTTCAATAGGGGAAGTTACTGGGAACTAAATTTATCATTTCAATGACGTGCAAAAAAAAAAACATTTATGATTTTGACATAGGCTGAGCAGTCACACATCAAGTAAGCTAAAAGTGCTTTGGTGACATCAAATTAAATCTGTCTTGCAAGTCTGCAAATGTGCTATGGTTGACTGAACCCCAGAGAAGTAAAGGTATTAATGATCATTTATACCAAGCACAAAAAACTGTTTCAGCCAGCTTCACAAACTCTTGCCAGTGTAATATTAAAAAAAATAAATAAACAAAAAAAAAATAAACAAAAGAAGTTCATTCGTTTTCCTTTTAAGAGGCTTGTTGTTTCTGTTTGCAGCATTTTGTGCATTTGAAAGTTCAGCAGCATTACAAAGCTTACACCAAAGGGTGTTATTCTCTCCCACAGAAGACACAGGAAAAGGACTTCCTGCATCATGTAGGGCCCCGCTCATCTTGCACACAGCCTGTTTGTCTACCTCCCATCAGGCAGGAGGCTGCTCAGCGTCAGAACCACCAGGTTCAGTAGAAGTTGTTAATGTTGTTACTTTATTACAATCGTGCAATAATCTGCTTGCTAATTGAATATCTTTTGTAACTTCCTTCACTAATTAAATTTTATCTTTATTTCCTGCCTCATTACTAGTTTTTTTTCTCCCTGTTCTTAATATTTTGGTACCAACCCTATTGATCATATTTTAGCTCCTCCAAGTGAGACATGTTGAATAAAATGAAAAAGTCTTGCATCTTGAATCTCATCTGACATCAAGAAATGCGTTTGCATGATGTCCAGTAGCTAGTTTATCAAGCTTCAGCATCTTCAGAGCATCTTCCTCACCCCCTGCCACTGTCAACCAATCAGCTGGCAGCTGACCAGTCAAACTAGATTGCACCTATAGGGGAAGAAACCTTAAAGAGAAAGGACTAAAACAAGCTCATATGTCAGCAGAGGTGACATGCATTACCATTCCTCTATCACATCAGCCCCATGAATATTAGTATATATATATGTATATATATACATATACATATATATATGGCTGTCAAATGACATTTTTAATCAGATTAATCACAGCTTTAAAATTATTCATGATTAATCACCATTCGCGACTATGCCTGAAATTTGCCAAATTTTACCTTATTGTATCAACAGAAAGAATCAATGCTTGCAAATATTTACTGTTAACTGATCTTCCCTTGGATAAATGTCAGATGTCCAATGGTCAGAAAATGCAGCTTTTAATGTACTTCTGTATCTTGTTCTGCATCATCTCTACCATGTTTTTGATCATTATGCAGAATTCATTTATTATCGTCTCATCAACCTTCTCCATGGTGATAATTTCTGACTGAAGTTTAACAGCCGACATTGATGAAGAAACTGATAAAACTAATGATCTGGATAAAAACATGATTTTCCTTTTATCATTGAAGTGTGTTTGTGCAGCTGTGATAAAAGTCCTACAGCAGCATCACCTAAAGTAAACTACTGTTGATAAAATAGATCATTGGCCATTTTTTTTACAGGTTTTTCTTCACTTTTTTACACTTTTTTCCTGGTCAGTGCTCCTGCCTGGCCCCCCATCAGAACTTTTCTGGACCCCCCCTGCACTAGACCTGAAGTATAAAACCTGTCTACCACCAACCAACTTCTCTGTTAAAGAAAGTCCTGCCAAAAACAGTACTTTGGGGTAAATATGTGACGGTGTGAACCATGAACCGCTAGTTTCCTCCTTCCCAGCTGAACGATAAACAAACGCAACAAGAGAAAAGCTGATCAGCTGACCACCAACAGTTGTCACTGCACAGAGACGACCAGAGATCCACTAGAGCAGACACGTTGGTGCAAAACACAGCTGGGCTGTTGCAAGTTAAAAAAAAATAATGCGGGAAAAGTGTGGGTGTGGAACCCTCTCACTGGGATAAGAGTGTGTGTTAAAACATCCCCATTCTCCACATGGGCAACATCCATGGGCTGCTCCATTAATGCTGTGAAAATTCTCAAGTCCATCCATATATATAACGTATATAATAGAGCTACCCAGATGATCTTTTCCATCATCCATCCCGCTGTCATAACAGAGAAGAGATTAATGTATTGTGCTTGTCACGCCATGCATGTGTTTATTGCGTTAAAGGTTTTTGTAAATTAATTACATAATTTAATTACCGCGTTAACACATTATTTTTGACAGCCCTAATAATAATAATAATGATAATTATTATTATTATTAT
>JBAMHW010000003.1:11788554-11809901 GCA_037177495.1 Rhadinocentrus ornatus | reverse complement strand
TATTTATTTATTTATTTATTTATTTATTTATTTATTTATTTATTTATTTATTTATTTATTTATTTATTTATTTATCAACCTCATTTAACAAGGTAAATTATTCAACCTGACAAAAGCCCCCTGGACAACAAACCGCAGTTACAACAACCGCTTCTTAGGGGTGATAATCCTCAATACAACCATGAAGACAGAAGAAGAAAATCTGGCTCATTAATTGACCAGGACTGAAAATGACTTGTTCACTGCAAGTAAAAAATGATGCGGTAATAGGTTTCTGCTTTCACTTTGGTATTTAAACACAATGTGGTTTTCACCAGAATCTGTAAAGAATCAAGAGAAGCAGCGAGATATCCAACATGCTGCACCACAACGAGTCCTACGTCACTTCCGTTTGCTTTCACACTGCAAACAAACCGCACCAAGATTCACTTGCAAGTCAACCGAGACTCCTGGTTTTCAAGTGAACCAGAGTTCATGTCTTTGGTTCACACCAACGATTTGTTCATTTTCTCTCCTTTTCCTCTGACTGCTTTTAAAAAGAAGTGAAAACTCTATTTGCAGCATATAATGATGGCGCTTTGCCTCTTATTTAGGTCCATCACATAAGTCTTTTCAGACAGGGAATGTGTAACATTTCCAACTTAAGTCATCTGACATGAGTCATTCCAGCACATGTAACCTTTAGGTCTCTCACAGCGTCAGCCAGACATGACTGTGCATTTATGGAAAGAGCTAGCTGCTAGTACCATATTTGACAGCTGGTGTGGGCACCACTGGCTATCGAACCCTTGCAGTGCTCTTTTTCCCCCCAGCTTATTTGTCCAACAGGCTCCAGGCTGCTGGTTGTGGATATTAATTTGCTGCAGGATCAAATCAGGATTCTTCCATGTGAAATATCTTCTCAGCTGCTTTAAATTTCCAAGGTTATTGTGCCTAGGATGCTTTAAACACGTGTGTGGGATTAATAATAATTGGGTTTCAATTCACTAACAAAGCAAATCTGAATCACAACAACTGTAGGGTACAAGATGAAAATGGAGTGCAGTATTTGAGATATTTGGGAAACTTTGATCAGTCTCATGAGTTTGCTTGACACAGACCAAAAAAACAAACAGCTAGTAAATCCTGTATTTTTTTTTTTAATTTCATTATTTATCTTTGCTAGGTAGAAAGTAATTCAAATACTTTTATAGTTTCCAGTCACATTTTCTAAATGACATCGTCCAAACAGAAAAAAAAGCAATGCAAACACATCTAAATAGAGGTGTATTTCTCTATTGAAGTCATTACAAAAGAGTATTAAGCCTGTATAATAATCTGATAGTGAGGTCAGGATCAGCAAGTTGGTTAAATTTGTTTCACTTTATAAAAAACAACAGCCTGGGAGACAAAGTGAGTTCTATAAAAAGACCCACATGTGAATGGAAAGACACTGCTGCCTCCAGGGAATAACACAGGAAATCTCTCTGAACATCTCCCTCAGCAATTCTAAAGAGATCCATCACCTAACTGACACAGCTTGCATGATCAATACACTCCCATTTCCTTCAGTTAACAACTAAAAGCGAACCAACAAGATTGTGATCTGCCTCTGTTGTACAGAAGTTGCCAAATTCAGCAAAAATTTATATTTAAAGAACGTTTTACTCAATTTTGCAGATTCAGATGAAAAATCTATTTCAATTGATTTCAGTGGCTTATGTTGTTTATTTTTCATGCAGTCAACAAATTACGTTTTTCTGAGATGTGGCAACACACCTTAAAGCGGTTGCCATGGTTTCTGAGCAGAAAGACGACTGTGGTTAATCTGTAAGATGAACACATATTTCATTTTTCAGTCTTCTGTCATCTTTTTATTGCAAAATATTTTACATTACAGAACAGTTTTCACAAGATTGAACTAACTTACAGGAAAAAAAAAAATAATTAAAATCATGAATAAACAAACACACATTCACACTTTCCTGGCATCCCTGCTGACTCCACTGCAGTATGTCAAGCCAGCCTGACTCAGGATCTGTTCTCGTGACAGAGCTCTGATATAATAGCCTTATTATTTTAACATGACTCTTGTAACCAGTGATATGCAGACAGGAAATGGATCGTCATAGTTGGTTAGCAACCCTCGAGGAAGCTCCTGGCAAGGCAAAAGAGCAAAGGGATTTGGGTAATGGTCTACAGATGAGGGGGACTGTAGGGCAGCTATAAAAGTCTTAGAACTTGTTACAGAGACCGCCGACTTACCGGCTGTTGAGTCACATCCAGGCTAAATGTAGATTTCACATCCAAGTGTGAGCACATGAGGAGGAATATGATGAATGAGAACAGCTGCCAGTGTCAGAAGAAAAAAACTGTCTAATTTTATCACAGAAACTGCAATAGTGTTGTAAAGATGATCATTTTATTACCAGTAGCAGACAGTAGAAAATGAACAGCAATTTTCTTGATCACACACTGTGTATGATCATAGTAAACAATAATAACAACACAACAAATGCAAGTTGGTTGTTTTCTTAGTCTCCTAAATCTTAACAACTATGCTCACTGCCTAAACATAAAAGGGGCTGTCTAAACCTAACCAAGCAGTTTTAACAGGAAAAAAAATTACAGATGAAACCAAAAGTAAACATGTAAGAAATAAAAACAGAAACAGATGAAGTGAAAATAAACCTAAATGTTATGTTAATAAAAGGTGACAGCGTAAAAGGTGTTATCTTTCATGACAGTACTCAAATATTTTAACTGGAATGATCATTTTAATTCAGAGATTAAAGGTCAAGCAAATCATAAACAGAATAATGGAACAATATTTCGATACAGGCACAAACAGCGACACACCGATGCCATACTTGTGTGCTAGATCGTGTGGTTGAGGATCTGCAGTCACCCAGTGGTTTGGATTTAGTTCTGTGTTAACCTTTCGTTCAGGTTTATCATTATTCCCTACTTCTTGGAGAACAAAGAAATTAATCAGCTTCTACACATGAGGTTTTATCTCTCATGGCTGTTTTCTTCTTCCTCCTCTTTTTATTTTCACCATTTTCCATTGGCCGTCTCCATGCTCTCTGTTGTGATGTGGCAGATCAGGATGAATGAGTCAGAATATTTGGGTCACTAAGCCATGCAAGAGGCAAACACAGTCAGCTACTGTACAACGCCCACACTTACACACACACACACACACACTGTGGTTGGCCTGTCGCAGTTTGGTTTTAAAGGGACACTCCACCCATAATCCAACAACATAAATTATTCAACCCTGTGGTTTTGGAAGAAATTAGGTTGCCTTTTTCATGGAGAACACAAACTGTGCTAATCTTGCGTCACAATGACTTAAAAAGATATGATGAAGGACAAAAAGGGGAAAATGAAGCCACAATAGTCCCTTTGTCAGAACCTCAAAGACAACAGTTTTTTCACTGAGGTTGTTTAGTCATTTTTCTTATTTCTCTGATATCACATAAATGTTAAAAAATATGTCTACTGTCTACCTTCTACTTACAGCAAGTGACTATTTCCAGCAGCAGGATTTAATAAGAGATCTCTGTCGGTTTGTCATACCAGTTAGCAGAAACATCATAACCTCTGACTATGATATTAACATGCATTAACCCATTTTGAAAATACAGCGTGAGAAGCTGGAGTGAGCTAAAGAGAAGCAAAAATGAAAACATAAAGAAACACCACGGCTGGTGTCAAATTCCAGCAAAGCTACATCCTCTATGGCTGGTGTTCAGTGTTGGTGTGTTTGAGTTTGAGTTATCAGGCCTCTCCCTGCTTTCGTTCATAAAACAACAAGCCTAATCTGTCGCTCGGTGATGAAAAGGCTTTTATGACTCCTGGGTCAGTTTGTTAACTGCTATCTGACACACCTGACAGTCACATCCACTAACTCACCTTGGCCTACATAGCTGTGCACACACAGACATACACACACACACACACTTACACTACAGCCCTCCTGACAGTTCATTCATTCTTAAGCCTTCAAATGATCTAATTCTAACTTCAGCCCACAAAACTCACCAGTTTATGCTTTTCTTGTCTGCATACACTGGTAGAGTTTGAGTATAGAATAAAAGTCTTCCCATAGTTTTTGCAGGATTTTTCCCTTATCATTTTCCCTTTTCTATCCCTTTACTATTGTAACAACTGACCCAGACTCATCTGCTCATTTTTATCTCAATTAGCAACAGTACAAAACAAGCACAGAGTTACTGAGCAGATAATATGCGAAGCAGTAGTGGAATGCAAGGATTTACTCATCTCAAATATCTTTTTGATTGCACATCATATACATTTGACTTTCTTTAAAAATGTGAGCTTACTTTGTACCTTTGAGAGATTCTTGTTTATCTATGAAAGTCCCTTGAGACCCTAAAAAACAATCACAACAATAAAACAAAATTAAAAAAAAATCAAATCAATCTCAAGAGTAGTACTCACAGACCACAGTTAAATGAGTTCTTAAAAAAGCTTTAAACTGGCCAAGTTACTGAGCTTCAACGTGTCCTGGATGGTTTCCCAGATGCAAAATCAGAAAACATAGTTCTACCTAGCCCTGTAGAAACATTTTGTATGTTTAACAACAGCAGCCTGGATGAACGCACATTATAAAAGTTATTGACTGGTGAAAGTGCTCAAATAAAACAGGAGTTTACTTCATATATTTTTCTAGACTAGTTATGGTTTATTATTAGGGTCAAAGATGGCCAGGAGACACAATGAAGAAACAATGATGTTGGTACGGGAATTAGAAATGAAACACAGGAAGTATTGATAAAGTGAATCAAGGCAACTCACTACAGATGAGGAAGCATGCAAATAGCTTACGAACTGTGTCACCATAGTCTAAAACACTTCAAATGTTGTTTGTACAAGTCTTTTATAAAATTAAAATAAAACAAGACTTATTTTGATTATAAAATCCAAGCTTTTTAGTTTTCTTTTCTTTTCTTTACCATCAGAGATGCAGACTTTACAAATGCACACAAAAAAACAGGCTCCTCTTTAGTTCAGAACGCACACTATCAACGATTTTTATTAGGAATTTCACATTTATACTGGTCAGACAACTCAACAGTTTTACCTGTCTGTCCTAATTTTCTATTTACATCAATCACAAGTGACAAAACCAATGCATAAGACAGTTTACTGCATAGTTCAAACACTAGCAGCAAACCTGCTAATGAAAACCCAACATGAGTCTATTTTGAGTTTTTCTTAGAAATACGAAGGACTTTGTACCTCTTAAACTATACAAGCAAAAAATATAATCACTGCTAAATATTACTTTTAAAGATCAAAATCATCTTTATGGTTATGACATGTACAGATATTAGATAAAATAACAGTAATATATCAACTTTGAGTTGTTTAAACAGAAGTGGATTCAAAAGAAACAGATAGGAACAAGATAACAGACACACAAACACACACTCACCTGTCTGGCACATGTCTACCTGCTGCACATGCACAATGCAACACATGGACCGAGCTCAGGTTGTACAACACATACCTGCAGCAGCCTCACACTTTGCCCCAAAGAAAAGGTGTGCGTATCACCATTTTTGGGAGTGGTGTGAAGACATGAGAATGTGACAGGTGCGTGGAGGGGAGCGTTTTGAGCATTTCATGTGGAGTTCACATGGAGGGGCCAGAGCTAAATTGGGTCTCTATTCATTTCAGTGTTTTTTAAAAATAAATTCAACCTGACTAAACTGATATGCAAAAAAAAGTGAAAATTTTCTATTTAAAAAAAGGTAGTAGTATTGATTCTTTCTTCATCTCCTACTTTTCTATTTCTTCTTTTCATTAAGAAACTTCTTTACTGTTAAAACCTCTGTCTAATGAATACAGAAAGTTGTTGATGTTCTGTTTCGGATTAATGTAAAGCTGATTATCTTAAACCTAAGCACAGACATTCCTGAAAATGAACTATTTCTTATCACTAAACTTAGCCAACTAGTTTCCGATAAATAGAGTTCCCAAAACATAATTAGATAATGTTTTTATTTTTAAACCAACATTTTTTCCTAAACCTAACCAAATAGTGAGAAAAACAGTTTAAATTTAAGCTAAACAATTAAAAAAAAATGTAAGAGTCCTGAACTTCTGGTGTTTCTGCCAAAGGACACTTTACTTGCCTCTGAGATTCCTGTTTTGATTCAACCTTTATTTGATTATAAAATTACAAATATAGACAAGCCAAATTTGTTTGTATAGTACATTTCATGTACAAGAAAATTCAAAGTGCTTTATATAAAACATTGAAAACATTACAGTGGGGTGCAAGAAGCATTAAAAGATACATTAAAAACAAACTTTAAAAAGAAATTTGATAAAAACAGAAAAATCTGAAATGCAATTAGATAAAATGTTAGTGCTAGGATTTAGCAATTGTTTTGATAAAAGGCAGCAGCAAATAAAAATGTTTTTAACCTTGATTTAAAACAGCTGAGAAATTAAGCAGATGTGCAGTAAAGTGCTTCATAAAGAAAAGAAAAAAACACGAGACAACAATTGCAGAAAATAACAATGGAAAACCATAAAGATTAAATGTTGATAACAATAAAGCAAAGTGCACAAAACAATAAATACTAAAATAAATAGTGATAAAAGATAGAACTAATATTAAAAGAAACAAAAAAAATATAGCATCTAACAAAGTACCAGGAATCCCAGAAAATTAACCAAAAGCTTTTTTAAACAGATTTTTTAAAAACAAAGCTTAAAACCTAACAGAGTGTCTTTTTACGGCACACTAACTGGCAGCTAGTGCCATAAAAGAGGGCCTGAAAACTAAACGCTCTTCCTCCCATTCTGCTCCTTAAAGTTCAAGGGACAACGAGAAGTGGGAACAGAAATTTCTTTTTTTTTTTTTCCAACATAAAATGGGGCTAAACCAGTGAGCAGTTGGTGTTATAGTGGTCCTACAATAGTTGCCACATGAGAGAAAAAGTTGTGCCCAGATGATGTGTCAAGAACAAGCTGCTAAAATTCCCAAACGAGGGATGGACGTACTGAATCTCTGGATTAAGTATTACAATACTACTGTGCAAATAATTTTCCCTCCTGAAAGTTTTAGGGAATGAAATTATGTACCAAAGCAGCCCCAGTGTATTCTGTCTACTCAGAGTCTTCCTGTCACATGATCATGGTGGCATTTCATGATGATGATGATGATGGTGCCAGTGTTGGAGATAACGATGTTGTGGCTTGAATTTTTCACTGGTTTAATGCAGGTACTTGAGCACTGTGTGTGTGTTCAGTTTAAGAAATTAAATGAATCTTATATTACTTGTACTCTAATTAATACATCTAAATGTCAAAAATATGTTTATACTATTTTTATTTCATTTACTCATTGATATATTTCATTATCATTTTATAAACATTTCATTTAAGTATCTTTAACCATGAGTTTTATTCATATTGAGTTAGCAAAAAAGCTTTTAAAGGCAAAAAGTATTTGTATCTGTATCAATATCAATAAGCTATCAATAATAAGAAAAATGTTGACGCCACCCCTAACCCAAACCAGGGCTGCAAGAAAAAAATTAAGTCATTTTGTTTATTGGAAATAAAAACAAATGTCTCTGTTCTAGTTAAGTGTGTTATGGCCATAAATCCCAGCGTTGGTCCTCCCGAACATGAAAGGTTCAGAAGGGTCCATACTGGTCCAAGAATATTGATCAAAGACCTAAGCTCCTCGAATTCTGTATTAATCACCTGTTTTACCAACTCCTAAACAGAAAATCTGGCTGAACCACTTGTGTAATATTTAACTGGGTAGATGAATTCTTGTCAAACAAAACTCACTTTTCCTCAGAATGAATGTTTTTCCTGTTTTGATACATAATTAACCCTGAGGAATGATTTGCATAATAACTGCACAAGTGCATAGAATGGCATTTATTCAAGAGATTAAAGAGTGAAGACGATTTTATTAGCGATGTCTGCATCCTGGAACAGTTCGTATTCTCTGGTCACACTGGTTTATAGTTCACATTTTATTAACCACAAACTGGATTTGGCTACTGAGGTAGAACCAAGTCTTGATATAGAATAATATTTCTCCATTTTCTACCTTATATCAGATTTCCTTTAAAAGTTACACTATGACGCAGGATTAAAACATAACTTATGGTCTAAATAAACAGCTTCCATCTGTGTCCCTGTCCAACATGTCCTAACTGGATCTCTTACTGTTAAATTACTTGGTGAATCAAGGAAAACAAGAAGACAGACTGTCTCATTTTCAAATTTATTTTCGTATTAAAAAGGTGCTTTCCTTTTAAATTCAAAGTCATAAACAAAGACTTAATAACTAAAATAATTTATAATACAATAACCAAAAAAGTCTGTACAGTTACTACAAATTGCAGTCAGGCGGAGGTAGGTTTGTTTAGTTTTATGTATCCCTGCTGTCTTGTTAAAATCTATCTGCATCTTCAAAGGCAACAGAGCCTGAATATCTACAAAATTGAACACAATTAACAGATATGAGAAAAAAGAACGAACTTTCCATTTCTGGAAGAAGACATTTTAACTAGACAGCGATGGAATCGCAGAAAGGAGACAAAGAGTCATGAATAATGGATTTCAAGGCCAACCTCCTACAAGCCAGGATCTGCTCAAGTCCTCTCAAACTCTTAATATAAACAACTGTTAAGACACTTGACACACATGCAACAATGTTTCCGTCATTTTAACAGCACATCAAAGGATAACACTGGCAGAAGGGTTTCCACCTGTAAATAAACATATCTGGGCTTGTGGTGTGGAGGCACAGCCTGATGTCATGTTCTACTCTGAAAAATGTCACTCTGATCATGCATCATTAATTTGGCACATCACAAAACAGGTTTGTTCATTTTTTTTGATAAACAGGAATGTTTGTTAAAGTCTATGGCCTTGAATGAATTTTGGCCCATAATGACACTTTTCTGTTGTTGGCTTGCAATGATCAGAGAAACCCATCTGTAGCACGAACGTAAGCTTTCCACGTTGGCTGTTCAATATCTGAAGCTGTGTTACTCAAACTCTTGAAAAGGTGCTGAGCCCTACAGTATTGATCACTGATAAAGTGACATGACACGTTCCAAACATCTGGAACATCCACCACGAGTAGTGGAATGAACTTCCTGTGAATCCCTGCTGTTGCAGAATTCCCCCAACTAAGAAACATTAAATACGGATTGTTGCTCTGTTTTGAACCTGCAAGGATTTAACAATGAAGTGGTTTTCTGTCCCAGCTGTGGCTGAAATGCCACCGCAGCTCTATTTGATAAGGCTAAATATATGAGCTTTAGTACACGCAATTTAAACACTTTGTGAGAAACTGGTCATGAAATGAACTAGCTGTGTTCAAATATTGTCCAAATAACTGGAAAACCACCAAACATCTGTAAAGAGTGGAGGGATTACTGGTCAATATGGCTATGAGACATCCTGAAAATACAATATTCAAGTTTCTTTCAACTACCAAACACTGAGCTGTTGTGGCTTCCAGTTATCTGGTCAAACAAGAACCGCTGGCTTTGTCTTGTTTCAGCCGTGCCATTTGGAAACCCCAAAGAGTCAAATGAGAAAAAATAATAAAAATAAACATAAACAAACCACCTTACACTCAACAAAAACAGTCAGCAGTCAAGGCATGAAGAGGTTCAGTTCTGAGGCAATAAGTGTGTTGTGGTCTTTGCGCTAAGAACCAGCGTTTAAGTCCAGATTTTATGCGAGCAAGTCTTTGACGTATCATTGTGTGCACATTACAATGTGCCATCATTTATCCTCGTCCACTTAAGTCTTTGTACAACGTCTCTTTCTTAATTCCCGGACACAACACCAACAGAATTTGCCCCACATCCCCCCTTTGGTCCATTAGCTGCGGAGCTGTTCTAGTCTGGCTTTCAGCTCTTCTTGTTTCGCTTTAAGTTTGTCTTTCTTGTTTTGGAGTCTGTGGTTCTCGTCCTCCAGGCCATAGATGCAGTCTCTAGCCTTCTTCAGTATCACAACCTTGGACGCCTTGTCGTTGTGCGACAGCTCTGGTACGTTGTCACGCAAACGCATGAAACAATTCTTAAGCTCGTTGCGCCGGTGCCGCTCCATTACATTGTGAGTCCGCCGCCGCTCCTCCTCGTCCTCCGTCTCTGTTGAGTTTCGGGAGGAGTGGTGGTAACGAGATGAAGAAGATGAAGAATTGCGAAGAGAGTGATGGAAGCGCGACGAGCCATCGCTACCCCTTGAGCGCTTGTTGGATGAGATTGAAGGTGGAGGTGAGGCGGGGCAGGGGGCGGCATAGTTGTGTTGCAGCTGGATCTCAAAGTGGTGGCGCTGGAGCGCTCGCTGCTCCTCCTCTCGCTTCTGTTTGCGGCTGGACAAATCAGCCAATGAGGTCAGAGGGGAACGGCTGGAGGGACAGCGTACCACAGTCACCACATCGATTTCTTCTTCTGCCAGAGAGAAACAAACATCAAGGTTAGTCTGGTTTTTGCCCTTATTTTCTGACGCATGAGGTCATCCTACCTGCTTTAAAAAAGGATTGACAATATAAACAAGAGTGTATTCACAGTACACAACACACCATGTGGGTTGGTTCGCGCTCTCTTGCTCCCACGCTGAGTTACACGTAGTAAAAATGTGTCCTACTACTGTATACAGTCATTAATATGCAGTCACTGGTTGTAAACCGTTACTGGGTGACGGCAGCTCAAGTTAAAGGCATTACATGCAAAAACTGTCACAGATTCAGAGCTTGAAAAGAAAATTCATCATCAGGTAAAATGACTCAACAGTTTATAGAAGCCATCTCAAGTGTTACAACTTAGCATGACTCAGACACACAGTCAATTATCTTTCCTAAAAACACTCACTTCAATCAACAGTCACCACCCCACACACACACTTTATGACAGGATGATGTTGTTAAAGACCTCTGCTTATCTGAACGTCACCCGCTCACCTGTAATCTGCAGAGTGCAAAGAACAGGTCGGCTCAGTGCCACTAAACATTAACAATGAATTATCAAAAAATAAATAAATAAAGTATCACTGATGCTGATCAGATTGAGAGTGTTTATATTGATAAGCTCCATAACAGGACAATGTGAGATTAGAGTCTGACCTGGTTACCACAACTTATAAAAACACACAAAATACTTCAAAAAAGTTGTTAAATTACAGATTCCACGTCTGAAAAGCCATGCAGCCAACTTCAAAATTCATTTGTTTACTTGAAACGTGGGCAAGTTCTTAACTCACCAGAATCACTTGATGAATATGTAGACATCTCGCCACCAGTTGAGCCATAGTCTGATGTAGACTCATTTGGCTCCTGGGCACCAATCAGGTTCTGGCAGTCGAGTGTGGAGCCAGCAATCTCCTCAAAGATGCTGGTGTCAATGTCAGACAGCAGAGGGCTGGAGCCCAGCATCGAGGAGACCAGCTTCTCTTCCAGACCCTTGTCTGCAGCAAGGTACTGCCAAAGGCAGTCCACACCACTCTCCTCCAAGGGAGAGCAAGGCTTGCTGAACTCACCCTCCTTCTCCGTCCTAGAGTGAAAGAAGTCGCTGGGCCAGCTGAGTTGATTTACATCATGATCCTCCAGCAGGATGTCTGACACGAAGCTCAGCTGGTCCTCCTTGGACAGGGGCTTGCAGGCAGCCAGCTCGGTCTTCATGGGAGGGGACTGAGGTGGCGTTGGCAATGTCTGGAGATCCTTCATCAAACTTTGGCAGAACTCATCATCAAACAGCAGCGGCTCTGAGTAAAGCCAGTCCGGCGACTGAGAAAAACTTTGCAACATGTTTGCAGCCAGAATCTAAGAGAACAAAATCCAGAAAAATAAATAAATCAGAGGTGGTAAAAAAAAAAAATATAATATAATCCAGAGAAGCTAATCCAGTAGTGTGTCTACAGCAGCCTAGTCAGCTTAGTCAGGGGGTAAATCCCAACAGCAGCAGCAATTATTGTAGTGAAAGTGTTTCTCGGACTGAAACCCACACCAGCCGCGAGCCACTTTTTATCTGTGTTTACATCACAGTGGCCCCGCCCCACAGTTTCTGGGGAGGCCAGTAAATCACCCCAAAAGATGAACACCCGCCTCCCCATGACATCACAGAAACAGCTGGGAGAGACAGGGGCAGAAACTTAAAACCACTTTTCCACGATTTACATTTTGCCTTCTCAGAAAGCTGACAGAAAATTCCAGAAGTATAATTCCCAGCTGTCTGCCGAGACATTGAACAGTTACTACTTTATAAAGATGGATATGCCACTTTTGTTTCCTCATCTTTAAAACTTCTGCTGCTTATTCACACATAACCAAACACTTAAAATCTCCCAGCAAGAAAAATAAAACAAAATCACAACTCGGTCCAGCCATAAAAAAAAAAACTACTTCACTCAGCAGAAAGAGTAAAAGACGTTTGGGGCATTTGTACGACAAAGTGTTTCCTATGATATTCCTATAGAGTGCTGTGTGTATGTAAAGCAGACTGTTGGGACAAAGCAGCAGTGTGTGTTGCAGCGAGACGCCGGGAGTTAAAGGCTGTCTTTATTTTACCACCACAGCTTGGGAAACCTGAGCCAAAACTTAAACACACGTCAGTCTACGCCGTGACACGAGAGCAGAAATAACGGCATTTTGGCCGTTTACGCCACATGAACACACGCACACCTGTGCCTGCATACAAAACCATAAACATCAGGAACTTATGGAAAACCACTGGTTTTTAAATTTGGTTTTGAACGCACAATGTTGCACGCGGTATCATTTGCAGGTCGCATCCACTGCATTTCTAGAGGAAAACCATATGTTAGACGTTTATAACCACATTTCTACACGGGCTTTACAGTTTATCATGCATCATGCATACAAATGTTTGAAACGTCACAATTAATGGTTCGGGAACGTTTTTGCCCCTTAAAAAAACTTAACCATAACCGCCTGCGAAGACCATTTAAACCCCGCGTGGGTTGAGCACCCAGAGATGTTCACGTGAAACCGGATATCGTTTTTCTTCACTATTTACAGGGCACAGATAAATGTTGTAAGGAAATGCATGCAACAGTTAGTTATAGGTGTTTTATTATTATTATTATTGTTATTATTAAGTTCGCTTACATAAGTTTTACATTTTTAACCCGCATGCAGCTTTCTTACCTTCAAATATTAGAAAATTTGAAAAATAAAAATGTTAGAACAAAGAATTAATATCCAATAAAATCCACAGGGAAATACGAAACTAGACGTTTCTGTTTGAGCCAAACTTTCTGCCTGCAAAATTGAAGTTGGAACAAGGCAGCATTGTGTGCAACTCCAGGTCTTCCTCTCGTCCTCCGCCACTATCAGACAGAGTAGGTGTGGCCGAGGGTAATGGGTTTATGAATGCACTGCAACCATATTCTTCCGCCACCACATAAATTCGCGCCAAAAAGTACTAAATTCCCTAATTCCGCTTAAATTAACAAAATTTATCGCCGATATATCCGCCGTGGGTCCCACTCACTATCAAGTCCTAGCGGAAACTTCAAGGCTGAGGGCGATATAGGTAAACAACGTCCTGAAGTCAGGGTCTATCGGCGGAGGGATATGTTGCTGGTGTAAATTCCTGGAAAATGGTGGCGGGTAAAACGCAAGGATAGAAGCACACACGTGGATTGTGAAAAGAAGCCGGGTGTCTCGCTGGATGTCTCTCGGGCCTCCCACAGGGCGGTAGTTGAAGCCGCAAAGAGAAGTGAAGGCAGTTATATAGAAAATAGAAGATATCAAAACGTTTATACGTGTTCACATCCGCAATATCAGAAACTGAATTAATTATGAGCGTATGATATATAACAGACCAACATAAATGTTTCGATGCCTTTTGCTGTCTTCAAGCTTTATTATAACTGCAAATACTTCATGTCATGTGTTATCTATGCCGATATAGTTGAAGGCACAACAGTCTGCTCCTCTAATAGCCATGCTGTGAAACCAAGGTCAAATCAAGTCTGTTTATTTCTTATATTTCTGAGCCTTCTGTTCTTTTGCATCTACTAGTACACATTTTCAGCTGTTTCACTTAATTAATTTTTACTGTAATAACTATCTTCTATTTATTCAAACTATTGCAAATGTATTATGTTTCCAAGGTGAAAACAAATTGAAAACTAAGATCATATTTTTTATTTTATTAAAACATAACAGCAGTAGCTATACGGGACACAATACAAACTACATAAGACAGGTCCTTTACAATAATACATAGGCTATACAAACAAAGCACATTGAAAACGTACAGCTAGGAATTTAATATGAACAAAAAACACGCTGAATACATGAAAACAATCGTTTTTAGGTAAAAGGACTCTGCATTGGTATGAATGGACCGCAATCAGCCCTAGCAAGATACTACAACCCTCCCACCCTGTGTGCACGTTACATAACGGACAGGGATTCGCCGGTACACGTGCAGACGCGTCAGCCAATCAGAGCGGGAGTCTGCTGTTCACGTGGTTTCTCATCAAGCTCCACTGAATCTTGTAACACAGTCTTAATACCGGTCTGGTTGATTTATAGTCACCTCTTTTCAAAAGACTATTGACTAAATTAGACATAATTTTCTCTGACGCATTAAACAGCAACACCACGTTCAGTTTAATGCAATTCCTACAGCTAAAATCACAACTAGTTCATGAAAATTTAAATTAAGAATTACTATACTGGATTTTTGTTTAACTGTTATTCATACAAGTCTCAATTGACATAAACCGTTGTGAAAAAAAATCACAGCCTGCTTGGTGGTCTCTCATGTGGAAAATACTTGAGTGCATATTTCCAAAATGCATGAGAGATGCAGCATAATCCAACAGAGACAGTCTGCTGTTCCACTTAGGGAGGATTGGGGTTCTTTTTTGCCAGTGGCAGATGAGCAGGGCGGACAGAGAAACCAGAAGGTAACATTCTGTTAGAGCTGCAGAGAAGACACTAAGTTCATGAAATGAATAAGTAGGTTAATGTGCCACCTACTGGCCAACTGGCAGACTAACTGATTGCCCTGTTATAGTGCAAAACCGTTTGGCTGGTTCAATTACTCACTGCTTACATCTGCAAATGACTGGTAAATTATGGGAATACCTAATCGGGGCTAATACTAAGTTGGACCATATTTGTCTTCAGAAATGCCTTCATTTGACAAGGTGTTGGAAACATTCCTCAGAGATATTTACATGATAGCATCACACAGATGCTAATCTTCCTCCCCACCACATCCCAAAGATACTCTATTGGATTGAGATTAGGTGAATGTGGAGGCCACTGGATTGCAGTGAACTCATTTTCATGTTCAAAAAACCAACTTTGTGACATTGTCCAAACTTACTCTGCTGGAAGAAGCCATCAGAGGATGGTACACTGTGGTGAAAAAGGGATGGACGTGGTCAGCAACAATGCTCAGGTAGGATTAGTGGATTAAACTATGCTCAGTTAAGAGATCAAAGTGTGCCAAAAAAATATCCGACACACCACACACCAGTCTGAACCGTTGATACAAGGCAGGATGAATCCAGGTTTTCATGTCTGCAGTTATGGTGAGTCTATGTGAATTGCAGCTTCCTGACAGAAGTGGCAATCAGTGTGGCCTCCTGCACAGAGCCTTTAAAAGCCTGGCAACTCTACGTTTCCATAGTGTTTCGTCTCCCCGCCCGCAGTCTTCTCTGACTGTTCTTTTAACTTGAGTCTGACAAAAAGCCACAGACCATGTAGCAGGTATACCATCACCTCAATGTCCTCCATTGTTGAATTATGTTTGTATCACATACCAATGACATCGTGGGACTTTGCTATAACAAGGTGGTACTCAATTGTAATGCACATTCAAACCAAGTAGAGTTAAGTTGAGTAGAGCCAAGTGGGTACTACCGGAAAAGAGACTCATCTTTAATTACATGCACATAAATCGGTGGAGAGTGGTCTTACAACAGGAAGAAGAAATTCTTGGCTGGAATTTCAGCTGTTTATTTAATTTTTGGGGGAGTTCCATTTTCTCCTTATGTTTGTGTTAGTTCTCACCAGGTGCTTCAGCTTTTTCCTACAGTCCAAAACATGCATGCTGGGTTGACACATGATTCCAAACCTGTAGTGGTGTGGTTGTTTCCTATAGTTCAATTCCACTAAAAACCAACCTCCACTGGTAGTACATAATTATTCTTCCAGAAAGGTGCAGTAAAGATGGGATAAAAATGTGCAAATGTTACTCACAAAGCACAAGTACCTTTTTCTGGGACTATTCCTGCGCTTACCAACCTTCTGCTTTATTTTCCTGCTCCTGTTTACTGTCTTTTTTACTGTACAAAATTTGGTTAGTCCAGAGAATAAATGTAACTTAGGAATCCAAAAAAAGTGCACTGGCATAATTCAAAACTCTGTATAACATCCTTTACCTACAAAAACCAAAATCTTATGTAACATGCACTAAGCCCAACATTAAGTTTAGTTTTATATTTGCTGCATTACTTGATGTAAAAACAAAAACAACACTGGGTGCATTCAGCTTAGTGCTGCTCAGCTGCCTGAGAGAGTCCTGCAGCTCTGCACGGTGTTGCATCTCCTGGTGTTACTTATAGTTCCTTAGAAAAGCCAAAACGACAAGCTGATAAGCTAAATAAGTTAAAGCGACTGAAATGAGACATCTTTTAGAAAGAACTAAAAGATAAACATCTTAACTGACTCACTGGCTGACTAACGTAGCACAGTGATGGTCAACTTGCTGGTTCCCACTGCGTTGACTATAACTGTCAAAATCTTGACGGACACATCAGTATGTTGCTGACTAACTGCTGATTCACATTTGCAACAATAAAAGTGCCTCTTGCACCAATCTGATAATCTTTAGTGTTTGCTTTATTTGTCCAAATGCTAAAAGAAAAATTAAGTTTAAATCTTTAAAGGCTAATCAGTAAATGTCTTTTATTGAAATCATTTTAGTCATTTGATCATATTTTTTAATGGATAACTTTGTGCTGAGGTTTGCTACTAGTGTTTACATGCACACCAGTATCCTGCTTATCATTGGATTATTGGATAATCTTGGCTATGTGGAACATTTGTAAATGTTAAATTTAGTTTTAATTGAGTTTATAATGTCTCCTTCAGACCTCACAGATCCCAAAATGGCTTCAATAAAGAGTACGCAGATGTATTCTGAGTATAACTCCTTCAGCCAACCCCCTGAATCATTGATCCTCTTTCCTCTAGGTGGGTTTTTAGAAGTGAGATGTCTTTGCAATAATTTTGTTGGGAGGGATTTTATAAAGATAATTTATAAATGATGTTGTGCTTGTTAACATTTAGTTTAGGCTTGTATGGGCTGCACAGGAAAATGCACTGGGAATGCTTTATAATAATAACCATGTTGCATGAAAAACAACTTTTTCTTAAGGTTGAATTTGAAAGTATGACTGAATATGATTTAACATAAAAAATAAGTCAGCAAAATGTGGCATCTGAAAGGATCATCTGCGTCTTCTTGGTGTAAAATGGTCACATTGCTGGCTGATAGGGTTAAAGGTTAGTTAATTATTTGACTGACTGACTTACTGACCAATAAACCAACTGACTGGCCCAATGAACTCAATGGCATAAGAAAACCATTAGGGCACACACATGCAGCCAAACCCCCTGGGAGCCTGGGAATGAGATTACCACCATGTATATATCTGTGTGTGTATGTGTGTGTGTGTTTCCACTCAGCTACAATCTCCTCCTTATTAGGCCTCCTCATCCTGCAGTGTGTTTCTGTGCTGCTGCTGCCTGTCTGTCTGCTGCATGCTTTAATTAGACAGCAGCTACTGAATGAGCTCATGCACACAGAAACCGTGCTCAGTGACACTGCCACTTCTCAGGCTCTGGTCTGAGGTCTGGTTCTGGACAGGGCTCTATAAATATATACTTACCTTTATCTATGTTAGGATTAAAAACATTGTCTTTTAATAGGATTTCCTTCAACAATTTATTTAAGTAATCTGAAATTAAACAATGTAGTTTTTTTTTTGTTTTTTTTCATTTCTGTGGAGTAAACCGCAGTCAGACAACTAATAATGTCCAACCTCTGCATTCTTTGACTCTTTTCTTTGCTCCCAACAGTCAAGTTGTGAGAACCATGTGACAACTTAATGGGAATTACATGGTGACTTGCTACAAGCGTCTTGGCAAAGATACATTAAAAAACATTAAAAAATTTACTACAAGATGCTTGGATTAATAGCAGCCTCCTCTACAAATATGTATCTCTAAGAGTGTACAAGAGTACAAATAAGACAGTTCATGGTATATTGATGGTGTTTATCCAGGGTTTGAATCAAGTCAGAAACACTCTGCTCACCTCTGATTTTTGGACTTATTGATCTCACCACCTCTTTGTTGTTATCCATCAAACCTTTGATGTTGTCGCCCTTTGACTTTGTAAACTCTACAAGGCTGTGGCACCATCGTATATGCTAACCATTATTGATTACCAACTAGTCATCTCTATTGTATTGACACACAGTCCCCTCTGTCTTTTGATCATTTCAAGTTTTTTATTTTTTTTATTTTATATTTTAATTTAAGTCAAGTCTGAATTTTTTTTTTGTTTTGTTTTGTTTTGTTTTGTTTTGTTTTGTTTTGTTTTTTCTGGAAAAGGGACGTGACAATTTTGAGAGGGACATAAACCAAACAGTGAGGGCCAGAATCAAATCCGTGCCACCAGTGTCTCTTTCAAACTGTGCCAGCTAAATATATCTCAGGATGCCATTCTAAGATCTGAAATGTGTTGATTCTGCAGTTATTTAAGTCTAAGTTAAGTCTTACAGGATCTTTCAACGCACAGGGAAGCCTGTTGTCATGATGAGACTGAATGGCTGACATGGCATACACTGAGTGTATTTCCATGTCAATATTCGAATCACAATCCTTTACTAAAGTGAACTGATCAGCAAGTTAAACTAGAAGGAAACAGAGTAGAGAAGAAATGTGAAACAAGGAGGAAAGAATCATTACTGTCAACTTAGTCCCGTCAAACAGGTTAGCAAGACTCCTAACTGAGTCAAAGGATCCAGGACTATTTAAGTGGTAGTAATGATGAGAGCAAGTTAAATGCCCTTAATGCTCAGTGCTTCCTTTATCTTCTTCAGTGGGCCTCATACACCAACTAACAATCAGATTTCAGCATCATCTGGAGCCGCATTGCCATTGTTGGACTTTGCTATTGTCTTTTTTCAGCCCTGTTCCAACTTATTGAATCACTGTTGTTGTTTTCGATGAGAAAATCTCACTGATTGATCAGAGTAGTGAAGGAATGCACAAGAAGATTTGCAACAGCAGTGACAGAAAGCTAACATAAAATTTTAACATGTCACACACAATCTCACCTTTCATCTCTTTTTCCAAAATATGAATCACTTTCATAAGAGTGCAGCCATGTGGAGAGCAGAAACGGAAGACCAGGTCTGTTTGGCACGACTGAAAAACAAATCAGATGCTTTTATTTTTGCATATTTATCTGGCTTTCTTTATGGTATGATACGTTCACCCCGCTGGTGAGCTATGTCTTCTTGCACAGTGTGCCCATGCTAAAATCCAGCAGGGCCTCTTGTCAGTGCTGGTTACTTCAGGGGTCCTAAGATCATGTCCGGAGGTCGCCAGATCATTGCAAAAAAACAAAACAGAACTGTCAAATACATTTACACATTAATGCAAAGAGATTGCTCTGTGAAAAAGTTATTACTCTTGGGTCAAGAAGCTGATTTCCGGAACATGGATGCTCTGTCACAGCTGTAAACGTAATCCACCATAAACCATTCATCCTTCTTATTTATGACATTTCTGATAGTTTTCAAGCCTTATATTTAGAGGGTGGCCGCAGAATGTCCATTTACATAACATCATGAAAAGAAATTAAAAGAAAAGAAAAAATGTCTTGAAAATTCAAAGTGACTTGCATTTTTTTTCATGCATTCATACTACTAAAAGAAATTTACGTCATTGAATAGAAGCCTTGAATAATGTTGACTGGAGCAACTATTCATCATGAGTACATTTTCTATTTTTTCTTATGCATGACTACATAAACCTTTTTCACCATCAGTGAGATATATATGCACCCCAGTTCCTTAATCACATGGAGTCTTGTTTAAAGAACTTCCTCTTGTAGAAAATTAAGATTTGAAGTGCTTGTTCAGTAATTAGTTTCACTAATCCAATTACACCATGCAACCTGAATTTCTGCTGGTTCACAGCAGGACAATCCACTTGGTAATTTCCTCTGTGTCAAATCAAAACACTTATATCAAGTCAGTGTCTTCCTCCTTAGAGGACTTTGGTACAAATATTGTGCTATCTGTATTTTATGTACCCAGAGCCAGACAGACGTTAAACACTGTCTTATTTTTATTTGGGGCATTTTGTGTGCCGTCAATCTATTATGCATGTTATTTATTTAGAAAAATTTAGAAAATTTAAATTGAAACCCCAAGCTCATAATACCCCTTAAAAAAAAAAAGAGGCAATTTTTATTTCTATAACAATTCAAAGATGCCTTGTTGTGTAACTAAGGTGGGGTGTTTGACAGTTTGAAAAGAAACATCTGTATAAGTTGGAGTTTCAGACTAGAAGATTGGGTAGGAAAAATTTTAGCTGGAGTGTAGAGAAAGAAGTGAAGTAACTCTTATCCTCTCCTCCACTTTGCTTTTGAGTATAGGGTCACAGCGACATTGGTAACTGATAACATGTTTGAAAAACAGTTGAGCTGCCGTGTGGGTGACAGGTTTTAAGAGTGGGAATAAATAAAGCATATATCTTTGTCCTATTGCACAGATTGTGACCTATTTCTAAACTCCCTCCCTCGTAAGTCAAGTGTTGTATGAAGTTTACTAAAGCTCCATTTTAAGAAAAGTGTCCTAACTTGGATACATGAGAACAAGGCTCTAAATGAACTTCATTTGATCACCAGCCAATGTGCCCAGTATTCCTAAAGATACCAGCCAATCAAAAAAATAATTGTAAATTATAAATTAAACTTAACACATTTAATCATACACATTTCTTTAAAGGCTTTTTCTTGATATTTTTCTTTGTATGAAAATTGAAATTAACAACATTCTCTCGATGTTCATCCAAATTCCTCATTTAGGTGACACATAATAATAAAAATAATCAGTTTTGAAATCTTTACACTGGTTCCCAGCAGTCACAGAATAGATTTTAAAACCCTTCTGATCGTGTACAAATCCCAGAACGGTTTAGGCCCTGAATACATCTGTGATATGTTCAGAGAATATAAACCTAGCAGAGCTCTTAGATCCAAAGATTCTGGTCAACTAGTCCA
>JBAMHW010000003.1:11770319-11787465 GCA_037177495.1 Rhadinocentrus ornatus | reverse complement strand
CCTAGCAGAGCTCTTAGATCCAAAGATTCTGGTCAACTAGTCCAGACCAGAGTCCAGACTAAACATGGAGAAGCAGCCCATAGACCCATAGTCGTATACAGTCCATTTTCTTTAATTCATATAGTACAACACTTCAGTTGTGCCGAGTAAAGTCCTTTTCACACATGATGCGTATAGCATTAATTAGTTCATTGATCAGGTAAAGCCATGATATTTGATCTTCTTCGCTCTTTATTGAGAGATGCCTGTAAAAATTATGAAGAGACCCACATTGTATGCAGTTTGTGCAAAACCTGACTGCAATGTAGTCAATTATGTCTCATAAAGGCCTATTAATGCTCCCATAAATATGTTATAGGTAAGTCAAGGTACATTTCAAGCATTGTCATACGTCGCCACCCTTCATACTTCCATGTGTGTTTTACGTTGTTAAGTCAATACAACTGCTAGTAGGCAGTGCTGAGTTCAGAGTTCATTTTTGCCCTCTGACGTCAGTTTCAGATATCGGTTGATTGTGGTAATGTGGCCAGGGCCAGAAAATTGCTACCAAGAGGAAGGGATTTGTAGAGCAACCAGACCACGCCACCCTAGGAATTTCACCCAGGGAAATACAGCAAAGTGGTTACCTTCACTAGGCCTTCAGGTTCGTTTACAATGAGGTAAAGACAGCAACCCCACCCATACACATGCATAAATGTGGATATAATGACATCAAGTTGATGATGACATCATGATATATTTCATGGCAAAGAAAATATTGGAGTAAAGAAAATGTAATTTAACGGTAAAGGGCATCAGAACGCTGCATAAATAATGTTTTGCTAATTTCACTCATGTTGGTCATATAAGGCATACACCATACAGTATATATATTTTTCTACCTGTACTTTAACCTACTCCTAATTTGCATAAGCAAGGATATAAAACAAGATATATTTAATTATTTCATCATTCTTTATACAATTAATTTAGAGATTGACTTTTTTAAGGTTATATATTTTAATTTCCCAGCTTTGTTGCATGTTTTTGGAGATTCTTCTGTTGTAAAGTTAAACGTATAAGGACAAAATATTGTAAACAGTAAAATGTTCTGCCTATAATTCATATTTTTGTTTGGTGTAAGCATTAATGAACCAAAAGTAAAGTTAATTTATTCATTATATATATATATCTTTTTTTAAATCGGCCGATTAATCGGTAATCAGAATTTTGTTCTGCCAAATATCAGAATCGTTATCGGCCTCAAAAAATCAATATCGGTCGGGCCCTAGATAAAATGCTACATAATCATTCAGGCTAACGTCAGTTTCACATAACAATATTTAATTTACCCCATAAAGTAGCACTATGCAACTTTCTGACCTCAAAAAGTTTTGTTTCTGACTCATTTTTATGGCACAGGAATATACATTCCTGGAGCCTTCACTTGCCTAGCAGCCTCCTGAAGCATAGAAACTGCACTTAAAAACCTTTTTTCACTGCCCTGGTACGTCACTTTACCGCAGCATTAACGTGGTGTGACATGTAAGCAACTTGATATCTACACACAGGCCGTTTTTTAAACACTCAACTTGGCTGATTCATCGAAGAAGCGCAAAAGGAATGAACACGGAGAAAGAACAGGGAGGTTTCTTGCACAGCGAGCAAAGCAGCTGTACAGTATACTCAATTATACCAGGAATTATGGACTAACAGAGGTGAGCTAAAAAGAAATGATTTGGACATAAATGTTATATTTACCACATTTTTATCAAAGTCCTTATAAATCAGACAACCCAAACAGATATTAGTTTTTTTTTATCCAGTATAAA
Source organism: Rhadinocentrus ornatus (assembly GCA_037177495.1). NCBI lineage: Eukaryota > Metazoa > Chordata > Actinopteri > Atheriniformes > Melanotaeniidae > Rhadinocentrus > Rhadinocentrus ornatus. The sequence goes on along the minus strand of JBAMHW010000003.1, from coordinate 11,785,654 downwards.
TCCCCAAACTTGTCACATGAGGAACAGGCCCACATTGGTGCAGACATGACACTGGGTGAGATTAAAAAGGCTATATATGACCTGCAGAGTGGGGAATCTCCAGGAATGACGGCCTCCCAGCTGAGTATTAGAAGATCTTTTCAGATGTCCTTGCCCCAAAACTGCTTAGAGTCTACAAGGACACCTTAGTAAAAGGTTCTCTTCCACATAGTATCCACATAATATGCAAAGTCTGATTCATAATAAAAAACAGGGACCAGCAACAGTGAGATAACTACCACCCAGTATTGTTGATCCATGTCAGAGTGCTGGCCAAGATTTTAGCAACCGGGCTGGAGGTTGTCCACCCAGATCAAGTGGATTTTATTAAGAATAGGACATCATCCGTCAATCTAGACAGGCTGCTTAATCGCATGTGGTAAGCTGGAAAGGAGACTATTGTAACTGTGGCATTTTCTCTGGATCCTAAAAAAGTGTGGAAAAGTGGAATTAACGTACCTTTTACATTTTTTAAAAAAATTGTCCTTGGTATTTCTTATATAATAAATGGGTTAGATCATTCTATTACAATCCCAAGGCATCTGTAGTAACAAATAGTAGGAAGTCATCCCCCTTCCAACTTCATAGAAGGACGAGGCAAGGATGCCTCCTGCCACCCTTACTACTTGCACTAGTTCTTCAACCACTAGCAATAGCCATTAGGCAAAACAATAACACAGTGGGCAGAAGGCTGGTGGGATGGAGCATAAATTGCTTCTGTTTCCAGATGATGTTTTTTACTGTGTAAACACTTTGATTTTTTTCAGGTATCTACGGTTACAAAATTAACTGGTTGAAAACTGAAGTGATGCCCTTATCAAAAGTTTGTCCACCAAGTGTTAGATAGGGTTGGCCATTTCTTTGGCTGCCATCTGGCCATACATACAATATCTGGGTATAATCACTCCACGGCTGGCCAACATTATGACAAACGATGTCCTCCCTCTTATCCAGAAAATTGCGCTTAATCTACAAAATTGGACCAAACTGGGACTGCCACTTCTGGGTAAAAAAAAACACATTAAAGATGACAATAATTCCTAAGCTTAATTACAAAAGTAATGCTAGCATTAAGTATAGACACCATATGGTTTGGTATCATTTTGCTTTCTATCTCAATCAGTTATCAAAACTATACATGATAGCAGACCAAGTCCCAAGGTGGGTGTTTATAGAGGACCTAATATACTTACCTGGTAAAGGTCTTTATTACTCAAACTAGTGGCACCAGTCCTCACCTTCTCACAGGAGACATGGCAAGCCTCACTCATGGGTTTATATCCCAATTTTACAAATAAAACATCAATTTGACATAATAAAAGAAAAAAACTATTTATTTTCCTGGGCCAGTTTGGTAAAATTAGGAATTGTTTATATTGGGGACTTATTTAATGGAGACCAACTCTCTTAATAAAAGTATAAACTCTCAATCAAAATTTTTTTGAAAATCTGCAGTTATGGATTTGTATTCTTACACCTAAAACAACTGCCCCTTATATTTAGAACTGAAATACAGACCAGACAGGAACACAAATAGGCTCAAGAGAAAGTCATCATGCCTTTATAACCGTCTAAGGAGTTCCCAGCTACCCTGATTGGAAGGCCTTAAAATATGCTGGGAAAGGGATATTGGGGAAGAGAGCTTTTAGGAATTATGGGGGAAAATTATTGGATAATGGTTCAAAGTATCAATGGAAATGCAGTCACGTTTGATTAGCTATAAAATTCTTAATAGGATCTATTGGACCTCACAAAGTATGGCACAGCTAGGACTTAGAAACTTGGATCTTTGTCAGAGATGGGATACTACATGTGGCACTCTCTTCGTGCCCATTATAAATGTATTATTATGGTCTCATATTATCTCTCTTATCAATACTGTAATGTCCTCTGTGTTTCTTGGTTTACTTTTATATTCTCGCACGTTCTGGCATGTTGTTGTTTATGTTTTTGGTATTCAGGGTCATGTTCAGTTCTGTGTTGCGCTTGGTTTCTGCTCGTTAGTTCACTTGGTCTGATTGTTCATTCACTTCACCTGTGTCTAGTTTGTCCTGTGTATTTTAGTCCATTGATTTTAGCACCTCCTTACCAGTTCACTGCTTTCTCTTTGCTTCTGTATATTTGTTTCTGTTAGTTTTAGTCCATGTAAAGTTGTTGCCACCAGAATATTTTGTTTCTGTAAGTTTAGTTATTCTTCATTAAAACCTTTTTACCTGCACCAGTCTGCCTCCTGCTTCTTGAAGCCTGCAATTGGGTCTCACGTCCATGGTTTATGACACTCTGCCTGGTACAACATCCATTGATCTATCTTTTAGGCACGTTACTCAAGGAAAGTCAGCTTGATGTCCAACAGACCCCACTGTGCAGGACAGCACTTATTACTGGATGAAGGATAGTGTTATGACAGTGGAGGACTAAAGAAGATGTTTCAGTTAGTGGTTCAGTAAGGGGTTTAATGAAATGACAATTATCTCCTTCTATGAAAGGCTGTGTTATAGACTGATAGAGAGGATATTTATATAAAAATATGGGCCCTTGTGTTTGTCGTACTATCACCTAACACGCTTGTGGGTCACAGCCTTTTCTGCAATTCTAGTCATGTATATGTTTAGGTGTTTGTATAGATATAAATGTATGTGCATCTATATATGTGAATAATTTGATTTCTGCTGGACCCCCCTATTTTTTCTTTATTTATTTCTTTTTTGCTTGTCTTTAAAAATGTTTTTTTTTACAACAATCAGTAAGAAATGCAAAAGGAGATTATTGGAGGAAGTGAGGAAAAGAAATATAGAGATAAAAAAAGTCAACACTGGACTGACTTTTTCTGGCTGGAGAGCGCTAAGAGTACAGGTAGGCTGCAAGATGGATGCCAAATTAACCATCTCACTGAGAAAATTTACCAAAGTTCAGTTGTGTGGCTTAAAATAAAAAATCCTATCAAGTTATCAAACATGAAGCATTGTGTTAATTAAAGCAGTGGTGGATGGATGCAGGTGGAAGCACTGATATTCGGCCAGACAGAGTAGAAGCTTCAACTGCAGTGCAAACACTTTTAAGTCCTTAAAACAAAGTGGCCAATTCTGCAGTTAATCATCACGGGTCAAATCATTATAAATTACCAGCTACAATCCTCAGTTTTATTACCAGAGGTTATTTCACACATGACACTAATATGTTCAGCTCGCTGTATTGCTATTTGAGTGCCATATTGTTTGCGGAAGACCTTTGGGACAATGAAGACTTTTCTCTACCAAAACTAGGGGAGAAGAAATGGGACAAAATTATAATCCTTTTCTGTCATTACCACAGGTCATCGAGGTCACAGAGAGAGAGAATCAGATGTCCTCCCTTCATTCCTTTGAAATTATAGCTCTCACAGGATCTCACCCAACTGTGTAATGACAGACCTTTGCACACAGACGCACACACTGTCTAAATGTTAGTGCTGTCATGTTGTAGAGCTGTATATAAATGCATCCTGAGAAACTCATCCACAAGCACACGGACTGTGATGAATTTTATGTTTAGGTTACTTCCAAAGAATGATGACAGCCACTGTTACAATCAAGACTGCAAAACAAAGAAAAGTGTACCACCTGGAGACTGGAAATAATGTCACAAGGGAGACCACACACACTATGAAATTTAAAGATAAAAAAAAAAAAGAAAATAAATAAACAACTGTATTAAGATCTGAAGCCTTTATAAAAAGTTTAACAGAACCCTGAAGATTATTATACCAAGGAACCATAGTGTTGATGTCTGGATTTGACATCTGAAGCAGGAAAAGGAACAATGCTACAAATATTCCAAACAGAGCCAGCAAATCTAAGGCAGACCACTCACAGCTGGCTCTTAAAGGGTTTAAGTGGTTTTGGGTGGAGTCTTCCTTCAAGCATTTAAATGGAGTCGAGCACCCGACTAACCTCAGTTAGCTGCTGCAGGAAGAGGGAGGAAGAGAGGCAGGCACCCGTGGAAACATTCCTTCTGGGAAAAGCCTTCAAGTGGTGTGTGCATGTGTGTGTGTGTGTTTGTGTGTGTGTGGCACTGCATGCTTGGTGGTAATCATCAAACAAAGTAACCATAGCTCTGCCAGGAACATTTAAAAGTGCATCCTGCCGCACTTTCTCCAGGGCTTTCTGTGTGTGTGTGTGTGTGTGTGTGTGTGAACATACATTTACTGTGGATAAATATCAGTTTGAAACTAGTGTAGTGGGTATTTGATGAATGTGATGACATCCATTAAAGTCTTAAAGACTCTGACAGCCCTGTTTTATGAATAAAGTCATAAATAGGCTTTTAGAGGTTAGGCAGCCTTTTACTTATATGTAGCCAAGTGGATTCAAATTAAACACTTGTCAGGGGGAAACAGAGTTTCCTGTTCACATAAGATCTGTTTGTAAAGTTGGTAGTGTGATTATTGTGTCTGGGGTATTTTGGCGACGCTGCCCCTTGAAGAGCAGGTCCAAGCTAGAACAGGCAAACGGTGTCATGTATAGCGAGTGGTGATGAGGACCCAAATGCAGGCAGGAGGCAAAATGGTGCAGTTGAACAAGATTTATTTCCTCAAACTCAGGACAGGGATCCACACACGACAGGAGGTAAACCAAATAAGGATCACAAACACCAACAAGGATCTGACAACGAAAACTGAAAACCAAGGGACATATATACAGAGGGAAACCAATCGGGAACAGGTGAAGTCAATCCAAAATCAAACCAGGTGAACTAACGAGCCAGGGACAGAAAACAATGAAAACTGAACTACACAAGCCAAAACCCAAAAAACCTAACTCATGAATTAAACAGAAACTAAACATGACAAAAACTCGGAAATAACCCCATGAGATCATGACAGTAGGTTTCCGTCACACACCGTGTGACTGTGGAGGTATGCGTGGCAAGGTAATAATATAAAATACCAAACGAAATGCAAATATGATCTTCTTTGTTTCTTAGAGAGTTTAGTTAGCCAAACAAGCTAAGTTCAACGTTTGATGACTCTGTGTATTACTAATGATTTTTGTAAATTGCTGAAACGTGCAGGTTGTTTTGGGAATCATCTTGAACTCTTGGAAAAACTAGATAAAAATTTGTTGGTAATCTTTGACAAATGTTTTGTGATGTACTTCCCTTGATTCTTTCAGTTCAGTTTTGTGAACTGACGTGACTGAATGTTGGCCTTATTTATTAGCTGTGAGATCAACTTTTACAAGATGTGCTTTATATGCTTAACAAAAACAAAATAAAACAAAACAAAACAAAAAAACCCACAACAATCAAAAGCTCTTTTCATGTCTTGAATGAACCTGGTGTTTTACAAATCTTTTCTGAAAATTCTTCAAGGTTTGGTGAGCTGTTACCTGCATTTTCTGGTTCTATTATAACACAAGGACTGAAAAATAAATATAGTCATTGAAAGTTTGCAGTTTATGTAAATTAACAGTATACTTAAAAAGCAGTATTAAGCGTGGAGTCAAAGGCAGGCTCAAGGTCCTCTCAACATCAGTCACTGTGGCAGATGACTGAAAGGTAAAAAGAAATTTGAGCGATAACATTACTTATTATGGCAAAAATAGCAATAGCAACAATGTCGTGAAATATATCAGAATAAATATTACAACAATAAATAAACAAAACTAACATCTGTGGAAAGGATGAGACCATCTGGGCTCTCTTTAAAGTGGACCATCATTGGCTGGACAACACGAAGTGTCACCTCAGCATCCTCATCCTGGGAGAATGTGGTCTGGACATCTTTGTTGGTAGGTTTGCTCCGGAAGTATTCAATGATCACTGTCCCACATTCTTCCATGAATAGCTCAAGAACACACAGAATATCAAGGTCTGTGAGAAGCTGAAAATGAGCATAAATGCTCCTCTGATGGAAGAGGTAAAGCCAGTCCTGTCTGAGATCCTCAATGGCAGGAGCTGGAATTGTGTTTATATGGCGATGCTGTAGACAGAATGGGGTCTCTATACGACTACTGACCTCTGCTCTTTCAATGCCACGTGCACCTTCCTGTCTATATATTTTTGTTCTATAGTGTCATCAGTTTCTTCCGGTGGAAGTTCTGGAGGAAATCTGGTGCATCCGTAGTCAGTGAGCCCCCTCTTGCTGCCAGACCTGGACCCAGAAGACCTTGAAGCACGGTGTCGTGCAAAGCTACTATCCTGGTTTAAATTTCAATGCATGTTTTTACTTGGATGAGGAGTGATGTATAACCTCCGGCCATAAGTGAGCCATCTGCAAAGACATCAGCAAAACTCTGGAGGTGCTGCCTCACAATATTTCGACAAACCGTGAGACACTGGGTGCGTGTGGGGTTAGCCTCATATTTCCTTAATTTCATCAACGAGCACTCTCACCATCTGGCGCCGCTCTGCAGGGGTTGGCCTCTTTTCATTGGCAATGGCTGAACAGACCTCTGGTGGCATATTGTCCCATGGCACTTGGAATGTTTCTGGCCATGTTTTGGATATGAGGAATGGAGAACTTCTGTTGCTTGGAGTGCCGCAGACTGACAGGTCAGACGAGTAAGTTGATGGTGTGTTTGATGGGCTGGACAGTGGTGTGAGGCATGGAAGACTCTGGAGATCCAGAATGACCATCTCTCGTCTCTAAATCAGAGAAAAAAGTGTCAATGATTATAAAGAAAGACACCTGGCAAAAAAGTCTGCACACAACTTCAATTTACCTCTTTAAGGTAGGCTTATGGCTACTGAACATTTCAAGCATTACCTGATTTAAATGCTTTCAGCATCTTCCGGAGCTGAATAACAGGCAAAGGATCAGCCACATCTTCTTGCTGGACATATTTTAAGTCATCTTTTGATTCCAAACCGGAACTTTGAAGTCTTGAAATAAGAGGCATTTGAGTTTCCTCTGAGAGATTTGGCAAAGCCTTAAGGATGATGCTCTGAATTTCCTCATGTAATGTAAACATTGATCTACAATAAAAGGATAGAGTGATGAAGAACTATTAATGCCATGTCACTGACATTTACTCACTCAAAGGTTAGTAATCAAGCAAGTCATTTTGTTTAACACAGCAGTAGCTTTTATGACTTTGGGAAAGACAATAAACACCCATTTCAGGGACATGCTATGCAAAAAATTTATCAGTAACATGACATGTTAGTTCAGTTGCACCACATCTTGGTCTAACCACATGCCCTTCTCTATGTTTGTAAACATGTGATTTAAAAGCTCCAAATTTATAGAACGTCCTTTTGCAGTCAATCATGGGACACATCACATCAAGGTTGAATTTGGAATATTCCTATGAATTGTCATGTGCCTAACATATGCCAATGCAGTGGCACAGTGACTGGCACAGACATGACACGGAAACATTTTGATAAAATCCAACCATATAAAATAAAAACAGGTAATACAAAAAATACTGCACAGTACACGTAAAAGGTTCGGCAACCGTCAACTTTAAATGTTTTTTTCATTTGTAATCCTCAAACACCTCCGCTTGCACATTTCTGTCTGGTACCCAACTCGTAACAGTTAAATCAAGATGACTTGGCAGAAAATTGCTTAAATATAATGTAATTACATGATTATTCCAACTTATCTTCAAGATGTATCCCATAACGTTGTGATGCTAGCGCCCTTATTACAGCATGGCAATAATGTGAACCGACTGAATGCAGTAAAACTATTTTCAAACAGCTTCAGTCAGTTTAAAAATCACAATAGCAAGTAAACATCATTGAACAAATCAAGAATATTCCAACTTACATTAAGATGTGGTCATAAAACAGGGATTCAAATGGATAGTCCTGGTTAAGAAATGTCCAGAGTTTGCCTCTACATGTCACGACGATGTGATTCCTTGAAAAATACAGAAGTGTTGTATATACACAGGCCATCCTTGCCACTGAATCGAACATCATCCCAGAATGCCACACTATTCACGCTATATTGCAGTATTTTATTAAAAAGCAGTAACAATTGCTGATAATGCATTGTTTTTAACTGCACGTTATTGTTTTTATGAGAAACGGTATATTACTGTTTAGTTTTGGCTGTTTTTCTACAGCTATTTGTTACAGTGTAGGACAAGCTTGATGTTTTGCCAAGGCTCCTATATCAAAAGAACAGTGCAACTACCTATTGACAAAGGGAAATCTTCTTATAACCGGGCTTGCCATGCTCAGTTTATAACTGTTTATAATTGGATACATAATTTTTTAGAAGTCATATTAATTCTCTTTTTTTCAATTAGTGTCCTTCTCCCAAAACAGGTTTATGTAGATGTGCATAATATGTATTAAATATCTCAATCTTGTCTGATTGTGTATATATATACAATGATACCACGAGATACGAGTGCGCTGACATATGAATTTTGTGAGATACGAGCATCTGAGCCGACGCGCCGAACAAAGACCCACAACAATGTGTGCTCTGTTTCCCCCGCCTCAGCTTCCTGCGTCTCCTGTTCCGCCTAACTCCTCTGCCTGTTTACTCCTCCCACAACCTCCGTGCACATCTTCCATTAGCTCGAGTCGTCTGATCTCCAAGGTAAATAATACATTTATAAATACAGGCAATGTAAATTTTTCATATACAAAACACATAAACAAAACAACTGGAGTGGAATTTTGCGAGCTGAAACGGATAAATGGGATTTCAATTAATCTAAATGGGAAAATTGCTTTGAGATACGAGCAACTTGAGATACGAGCAAGGTCACGAAATGAATTAAACTCGTATCTTAAGGTATTACTGTATATATATATATATATATGTATATATATATATATATATGTACATGTATATATATGTATATCAAATATCTCTGCTTCACTTCAGCTAATGACATACATATTTAATGTGATATTGTGCTATGAAATTTAGCCTCAGGTCCCCTCACTAATCTCATGTCTTCAGCCCTGTGTGGGGAAAGATATTCCCTTCCTGCGGTTCGGTTTTGTCCATCACTTCCTTTTTCCCACGCTGTCATAACCCTTTATTCACAATTTTCATTTCCCCACACTTAATGATCTTTCTGCACACATTCTTCAGGCCAGTCAGCCTCTGGTTCCTGTTCTTTAAATATCATTGTAATTCTATCATTCTGCTTATTTGGCCCACTAATAAACAACCCTCTCCTTCCCATGACCGACTCCTTCTTCTGGAAGTCCCAAGACTGATAAAGTTTCTCTAAAGCCTCATTTTCTGGAAGCTTAGGCTCTGTTCAGGAATCATTTGGCAATCGATTCATTCCTGTGGAAATCTCTGTGATTCCTGAAAGTCATTCCTATATTCCATTGCACAATTTTTGCCTTGACTATGTTCATATCTTAACATTTGTGGAGGTTGTTGGAAACATTGTAATGTGTCCCAGTAAATGGAATAAATAAACTAAATCATTTACATGACTTTAAAAGTAAAGTAAAGAATGTAAAATTTAGCACTTCTTTCTGAAATGTTGCACTTTTGAAATTTAGCAAACATTGGAACTGAATGTGTTGAATCTGCAATAGTTGTGGGAAATAAAAAGGGAATACAAATGGTGGCAAATTGAGCCTATGATTGTGCTGGGACACATCATTAACAATTATGAGGGCCCTAGGGTGTTTTGGGTCTTCTTACATCATACACCCTCACTCAGGTGACCCAGCCGGGATTGATCAGGCCACAGATTGCATCCCAACAGCATTAAGCCTTGTTTATGCTCTACATCAAATACCCATATGGATTGATTTTGCTTGAACGTTTTCCAAGAGCTTACCAACGTGTATCCAGATATAGCAAACAGAGCAGTACTACTGGAAACCACATAGACAGAGTTGTGCAGTTTAGCTCACATGTGACAAGCAAAATGAACAAACTAATGGCCACATAGATGCTCACCATCAACTACACTGTTTCTTTTTATGTCACTTCCTTAGAATGCTTTAGTTATAGTAGTTCATGTGTCTTTTAGCAACGCATTTCACAAAATTTATGATACATCCACACCCACACAGTCCTTATGTGATCATGTTAAAATGGAAACACATGGAGTCATTTTCAGAAAGTAGCTTTAACACACATAAACCTGTGACCCCTGGGCCACGGTCAAGGTAATTGCAACACCTTCGGGCTCTCGTCTGGTCATTATAAGGGCCTGTCATACATGCTGTATCTTTTTTGTTGCAGAACAGAGATGGCTATTTAGATTTTTTCATTTTATGTTAAAGTTATGGAAAATGAGCATTGGGTACTGATGCATCTGTGTCATATTTTTACCAACAATCTGCTCCTTTGGAAAACTGACAAGTTCTGAGCTTTGTCTCTCCAGTGAACTGAATAAAAGCACAAATTCCGACTGATTTATTTGGCCCATCATTTGTAAAGTAAATACTAACAATTTTTGGAATGAGGTACACATCTTCCGAAAAGTGTGACGCAATAGAACCATCTTCAGACACCCCTTATTTCTTTATGTGTGATTTCAATAGTTCTGAAGACATTCTGAAGGTGTTTCAAAAGTTTTTTAGACATTTGTCACTGTTTAATCTTCAATTTCTTCCTTATGCCTGACTATTTTGGAAAACAGTTGTTAATTAAGCGGGTAATTCTGACTTATTATTCACTTAAGCACAAAAAGGACACCTAACTCACAACATAAGTAACTGTTGCATCTACATATAACAGATAACTTAGCAAAGACCCAATTTTATGTAGACAAGTAAATATTTATTTTTTTTTTTAAATTAAAAAAAAAAGGGGGGGGGGGGGATTACATCTGGACTTTCAGTTGATCCTTCAACTGTTGGCCAAGGCCTCATCATAAATGATCTCCATGGAAGAGTGGCTGTAAAGAAGCCATTCCCTAAGGAATGGAAAAGGGGAGAAAGGACTGAGGTTTGCCAAATGACACAAAACTGGACTAAAAATCTGCAATAACAGGTCTAATAAAGTAATGAATCCTCCCCCTAGAATCCAGTCATCAACATTATTGAAGAAGTGTGGTCATCTTTAAAGAAAACAGAACAAAATGTAGCCAAAATCTAAAGATCATCTTTGGAAAGTACTTAAAAAAGCCTGGAGAATTGTTCCTGAAGACTACATAAATAAATTACGTCAGCTTATCTAAAAGGATTCTGTTTTGATTGGGTCGAAGAATAAACACGCTTAGACCAAATACTGATTTTTAATCTCATTAGAATAGAACAAAATTACTTTTGCCTTAAGTTTTGTACTCCTGTACTTTGTGATTTAATAAACTGCTGCACCTAATTCTTCTTTCCTATGAAATAGATGAAGAAGGGAAGGGTGGGTGCATATTTTATTTATACTTCCAAAGGCCCCTTTTTTTTTTAAGCCAACTAATGAAGAGAAAATTAAATTTTGAAGTCTATTTATTGCACTCCTGGCAACATATGCCAGTCTCCCCAAAGTGAAATGTAAATATCCAATGAAAAAACAAAATAGATGAATGTTAATTATGATAATTATTCATTAACCCACTTACTTTACCATAAAAATTATATACTCCATCCACATTTAGGTTTTTTTTCGTCAATAGTCCACTAAAATGCTTTATCATTTCACACCACTGCTGCAGCTTAATGCATCATCATGCTTGTTTAATAGATGCTTGAAAGGCTAAAAGACACTGGGTTGCAACATTACTGATCAGTTTTCAGATCAGTTACATCCAAGCATGAAATCCATAAGCAACAACTGTTTGGAATTAGCCTAATCATTGTAGAGATAAGCAGACTGTAAAACCTTTGTTATGGCAGATATGTCAATGTACTTTACTGGTTTTAAAAAGCACTTGTACCTTTGTGAACTCTTTATGTAATAATGGTTTATTTCTACTAGGAAACAATTTATACCGTCTGTGTGTGCTACCGTTTTGTTTCAATAGAGAGGAAATCAGTTGCTTGTGTGTGTGAACACATCGGTTTTGTGCTGTGTTAGGGCAGATAAGAGAATCCCAAATGACAATCAGTGGAAAACAGAAAAATAGCACTGTTTAACCCTCATGGACTATCAGCTACCACATACTGCTGTCCTGACACACACAAGCAAACACACCAACCCATTCACAAGAAAGTTGAAGACAGAATGCATAAAAAAGCACCTGCTCACGCACAGATACTTACTATCTGGTTCCACACACACACATCTCACTTCCTCCAGCCTGAACCCACCACACAAACACGCAGACACACGATTACTGATATGAGTTAGTGAAACTTCTGACTTCTGTTTAAGAGAAGAAATGTTTTTTGGTTTTTGGTTAAATTAGCCTTAAAAACTGTCAAAACTGTTTCTTCTGCACTCTAAAGCATGCTGCCTCTATTTAAAAAAGTTTTTAATGTAATTAAACAGCTTTACTGTGAAGTGGCTTTATTTGCATGAGCCTTCTAAGACAAGCTGTAATCATTGCAACTTTTACAACCTTATTGGGCAAGATGGCATCTGTGGTGGCAATATGGGATTATCAGTCTGAACACACAAATACAAAGCCTCCATGTTTCATGCTGATGCATTTTTCCCTGTCTTGCTGTTGCTAAGGAGTAAGTAATCAACTGTCTGTTCTCTCCCGCTGATGCAGTTGTCCTCAAAAGCAATCCTAAAAAAAACAGTTTTCCAGACATGGGAATTTCATTTCTCAGCAAAGACCTGGATACTTCCCAAGAACTTATACTTTTAGTTGATATGCAAACAGTTAATTACTTCTATAATGTTGGCTGTTGCATCACAAGTTGCTATTGCTGGTGTTAATAAAATAAGGAATGTATAGTCCCTTTAGGAGCTTCCCAGTGTAGTTATCCTCAGCACAACCCCAAAACAGTTTGGCCCACAAGCTCCAAAATACCAGATAACCAGCAACAACAGTGGTGGGGGTGAAAACTTGACTGTTAAAAGCTGACAGAGATAAGTGACAATGAAGTTAAATTTTTGCATAATGTCAACTTTGCAGTTATGCCCTAAATATCAGTGAACAGCAGAAGTGAGCACCCGTTCAGTGATGATGATGTTTTTTTTTATTCTTTTAGTCAAAGGTCCTGAACCTTTGAATCAAGAACAAGGGAACTCAAATGACATTTGACATTATTGAAACACAGTGTTTGACAGGAATTAACTCCTTCTACTTAAAGAAGTGAGGAAGTTGTAGACCACTGACACTTGCCTCAAGTAACAAGTTGTAAAAAGTATTAGACCTCTAATGTCATATGTTATGCAGCATAATATTGTCATGTTTCACCACTTTATTCCTTGTGTGTTGGGTTTTGGTCGGTTCCTTGGTTTGTTATATTTTGATCTAGGTTTGTAGTTTAGTGTGTTCAGGGTTTATGTCTGGTGATCATGGTTTAGAGTTTTGGTTTATAGTTCTGGGTTTTGTCATGTTTAAGTTTTCCCTTATGGGCTGTGTTTTCTGCCCCTGGCTCATTAGTTCACCTGGTTTGATTTAGATTGACTTCGCCTGTTCCCAATTAGTTTCCCTGTGTATATATGTCCCTTGGTTTCAGTTTTAGTTGTCAGATTCTTGTGTAGCCTTGTATATGCTTGTATGGGTATGTATGTGCATGTGTGTTTGGTTCTTCCCTGTCCTGAGTTATTTAGAGATAAACCTTGCCACGCGCACCATTTTGCCTTCTGCCTGATACTGCCTGCATTTGGGTCCTCATCACCTCCCACACATGACAAATACAGGGGATACTTGAACATGCCAAAACTACATGCACATTAACAGCAAACCTATTTTCAAGTAGGAATCAACTATAGCGCTAATAATTAGACATTACTATGAATAATGAGTATAGTAGAAATAATAAGAAAATGGATGATGTGATAATGTATATGGGCACATGAGATGTTGCTGAGGGAGGTGGACCTGACACCACCTTCAAAAACTTGAAGCTCTCCAGCCTCTTTCTCTTCTCCTTTTACGTAGGGCTGTGGACCCACCACTGCAGTTGGCAAGTGTTCAGGCTGAGGTAAAGTTTCCCATTCTGACATTGTGGGGCCTATACCTCAGGAAGTCCACTATCAATGACCACAGTGACTATGGTTTAGATTAAAAACAAAACAAAAAAACACAACTTTATAACACAAAAGCACAACTGTTTCATTTAAACATGAAAAACACATACTTCCATTAATTTCGGAGGTTTGTATACCTTTGTAAATCTTATAAAGAAAAACCTGGCTATTTTGAGTGGCACAGTTAGAGTTTAGGCCAAGTTCAGTGATTTCAGAATAAATTATGAAACCTCATAACTTCCCCGCAACCCATTGCTTGTGTTGCAACCACATGCTGACACCACAAAAAACAATATTTTCTGGACACAGAGTTTTCCAGGTTCAGAAAAGAAACTGGGAGTTAGACTCTTTTGACTCCTGTCATTGTCTCGCTGTACCATAGGAATTGCTTTACTGATTGAAGCATGTCCAGCTACACAATAATAGTAGTAGCTTATTACCGGTCTTCATCTGGACATCATAGACCAAAGCAACTAACAACCTATTCAGCGGTTTGCAGATCAGAATGATTTTGAGAGGTACTTCATTAGACATCTTTATAGCTCTATTTTATAGCTTCTTAACATTTTAGCTTCTTATAAAAAATACAGTATGCCAGTTTTAAAGGTAAGATAAGGAAGTCGAGCATTTGGGCAGAACTAGTAGTAAATCTGCTGCTCTGCAAAGAAAGGAGTCAGCTGAGGTGGTATGGACATCTGATTAGGGTGTATCATGGTCACCTCCCTTTCAAGATCTTTCAAACATGCCCAACTGGGATACAACCCCATTAGAGATCCAGGACATGCTGGAGGGATTATATATACATTCTGGTTTGAATGCCTTGGGAACGTTCAGAAAAAGCTGGAGAGTGTCACTGGGAGACGGATTGGTTTCATTCCTGAACCAATTGCTTCTGCATCATGATCTTGGGTAAGCAGAGGAAAATGGATCAATGAATGCATGAATGGATGGACAGTACTTACTTGTGGTTATTCTCTGTTGTTACTGGGTCCTTCCTGTTCCTTTTCTTTGTATCATCTTCTTTTTATTACTTTATTTTCTAACTCTGGGAACACTGGGAAGTTTGGGGCATTTGCTAAACTTCTAGTCCAGTTTAAGTTGCACCAAATGTATACATGAAACAGAAAATTCACTCCCAACCACATTAGCTGGATGAGCTAGTCTGACTCAGAACAATTTAATGTATCTAATGTCTGGGTGTGTGTGTATGTGTGTGTGTGTGTGTGTGTGTGTGTGTGTGTGTGTGTGTGTGTGTGCGTGTGTGTGTGTGTGTGTGTGTGTGTGT
>JBAMHW010000003.1:11724293-11748563 GCA_037177495.1 Rhadinocentrus ornatus | reverse complement strand
ACCTGGATGAGGGAGAATTTTCTACAATTAAATGAAGACAAAACTGAGATTATTCTGTTTGGTAGCAAAGAGAAGAGAGTCAGCATTGGTAAACACCTGGAGACTCGGGCTCTTAAAATCACCGAACAAGTTCTTAACCGTGGAGTTTTGATAGACTCAGATATGACTTTCAGCAGCCACATCAAAGTCACTAAGAAACTTTTTACCAGCTTAGAAACATCAACAGTATTAAAAGTTTAGTCTCCCAGAAAAACCAGGAGAAACCATACATTCATCTCCAGTAGGCTGGATTACCATGACGGCCTTTTAACAGGGCTTCCTAAAAAGAGCATTAAACATCTGCAGTTCATTCAGAACGCTGAGTAGAGTCTTAACCTGGACTAAGAGATCTGAACACAACACACCAGTTTTAAAATCTTAACACCGGGTTCCCAGAATAGATTTTAAAACCCTTCTGATCGTTTACAAATCCCAGAATGGTTTAGGCCCAGAATATATCTGTGATACGTTCAGAGATGTTCAGAATAAGATTCTGGTCAACTAGTCCAGACCAGAGTCCAGACTAAACATGGAGAAGCAGCATTTAGCTGTTATGCAAATGGAACAAACTGCCAGTGGAGATTAAACTTTTAGATCCAGGTTAAAAACATTTTTTTTTTCCTGTGCCTATGAATGAATTCAGTAACCTTTTAACTTATCAGTCCGATCATTTTAATGTAATTTATGAGTTAATTGTGATTCTTGCTTTTTGTTGCTGCTTGTACTATTTTTTAATATCTGTAATGTTTTGTTTCATGTAAAGCACTTTGAATGGTCCTGGTCATGAAATGTGCTTTACAAATAAAAGGCCTTGCCTTTTGCCCTACTACAAACAAATGGAAGTCATAGAGGACATAGCTTTGTTATCATGTGAAACTTAAGTGTTATAATGTTGTAAGATTGTCTAATGCAGCCATTGCCTGTACGACTCTGTTGTGGTTATCCCCTTTCCAATTTGAACTAACATTCAAACAATCATTATTTGACCTACATGCAGTCATCACTGAAGCCTCCTTTTTGGCTGAATTTCTACAATCTTTATTTTTCACTCAATGATGGCTGTTTCTAGGACAGTTCAGTCCTGATGGAGTGCATTGTCCATGTTGCTGAATGTTTTAATTAAAATTGTATTCCTCTGTTTTTTATAGCTGAAAAACCCAAGGGGCTGTAAACTAAAACAACTACTCATGGACCAAAGAAAAAGTGGTTCTATAAGCTCATGTGCCATTTAAGTTTAGGTGGCGTTTTTACCCAAACATTTAATTCACATCTGCATCCCAAATTTAGAGTCTGATGATGAAATATGGACTGTGCATGCTCCCTGCAGCTGGAGTCAGTCCCACACAGGCTCCTTTAAACACACAGAGACACTCAGTGCACACACAGTGTACAGAGTCAGGCTGACACAGCTGACGTGGCGTCCACACGGCACGTGGAGTAGTGTGTGGTGAGGGGAAAAAAAACCACGCAATTACACAGCTGGAGGGATTTAAAGGGGATGGCCATGTTAAAAGATATCTCACACATTTTTGGCACATGGAGATGAACCCATTTACCGGCTAAAGTTATTCAGTCTCTACTTAATGCTTGGTGCTATTTTATATTTGTATATCAATCCTCTAGATCACTTAGTGGCTTTGGATTTTACTCCCTGGCTTCATGTGAGTGAAGGAATATGTGAATGGGTGTATTGGTGGCTGCAGGAAACTGACTGATGTCAGACTTAGTTTATGGGGGGGGGACAAGAAAAAAAGTCGTCTTCTCTTCATACCAGCCCCCATGCTGAAGCCCACACCCTTTGTGAAACATTGTAAATATTCTCTAGTAAGTATTTACAACAGCCCTGGGGTTGTTTAGCAGTGTGTAGCATCTTTTGTGTCTCTTTTCCCCCACTTTTGTCTTTTATTCAGTCTTTTGAAAGGATTCTTTTTTAGATCAAATACTAGTATGGGATCCAAAATTTCGCACTTTTCAAAGACATATTTTAAGGGTTAAATATTGGTTTCTGGTGATTCTTGTTAGCATGTATAAAAGGAGTCTGGTTTCACATGCCTTCTAAATCCCCTCCAGCCTGAGTTATAAAGCTGAACTCACAAAATTCACTTCCTGTTGTCAAAGAGCAGTTCAGTGTTGCTCAGCAGGGTCACATTTTTAAAAGTACTCTCCTTTAAGTACATACTCAAACACTACGTGGAATTCAGGTGAAGACAGAACATTCATGACATTTATGCATGCAGGTTTGGTTAAATAAGTGCATTATGTCATCACACTATTGTTCATGTGTGGGAAGCCAGCTGTGTCTCAAAGTCAGCCAAGACAACTTGAAACTTTCACCTGATAAAAAGCTCTTGGAGCCGCCATGTGTCCCTGAGGTAAAACACACCTGTAGCTGTCACAAGAAAACAGAAGAATTAAGTCAGGATCCAACTGCACAGCATCATCCTGAAAAAGGCTCATCCAACCAACAGACAGGACCGAGACATGACAGACTTAGCTTTTATCCTTTTGAGATTAAGTGTGATGAACTGCTGTTTCGGCTAAGCATAAAATGAAATTTGTGTGTTTCAGAAAAGACTGATTACCAGGTCACAATAATCCCATACTAATAACCAAAATGTGCCTCTTCTCAAATCTCTTCAGGTGGGACAAAAACCAATGACTCAAAAACCCTTTTAATTTAAAGTAGCACCAGCAATAAACGTGAAGATGATTTACAACTTTTTCACAGAAGCTGTTTTACTGGTTGAACTTTTTAGAGGTCAGAAGCATTTTGAGGGTTTAAATAGTGACAACAGCGAATGTTTTCCCCTAAAATATTGTCTTGATCATCCATTCTGTCTTTAGTGTCATGGAACATTTTACTAATTATGAATTATTTTATAGTTTTGTCTTGGGGATAGGACTCAGAAACAGTGGCTGAAGTCCAGATGATGGGTCAGAGGAGAACTTATTTATAATGTACTAAAACTGGAAGTTGATGGAGCCTATATGATATGGATTTTTGGATGGATGGGGAACATTACACATGTACAGGCATAAAATGCCCTTTGGCCTGTATCAAATGCTTCAAACTAGTTAGTCACTTTCATGGTAGTTGTATCAAAGTGATTCAGTGTTTTTCAAGGCTTTGGTTTCACCATCCCTACCACAGGGCTGCTAGAATCCAAGCAGGGTTCACTTAAAACTAAAAACCCAGTGCAGACTGGAGAACAGACCCAGGTTTAAACTGAGGAGGCCATTAGAACAGTCATAGGTGAGCTGAATGAGCCATCAGTCAGCCATGGGAAGCCACACCCAAAATACGGCAGGAGCAGTAGACACACAAATCCAAGAAAAACCCACATCTCCAACTTATATAATCCAATTTAGAGTAAAACAGACAGGACGTGCATTAGGACAAGGCTACCTTTTTTTTCATGGAGTATTTGGATAGAATAACAAAAGTAAGCTAGCATAATTGGGGCAGGAATTGTTGCAGGTTTGTACATGAACACATAGAAAGATTGAGAATAAGATGAGGTGAACTGGTGCAGCATTGGTTGTATCATAGGCCACATCACAGCTCTGTGACCTTGATTTACAGGCTGTTGAGTTTTTCAGCACGTTACTCCAGGTTACTACCACTTAATTGTTGAGAGGAAACTTACTTGTCAAGAATCAATTAAAGATCGAATTCAAAATTCAACCAGAGATATGTGACTCAAGGAAAGACTTATCTGGAAACACCCTAATGTGTGATGATGCACAAATTTATCAGAAAAAACAACAGTCTGTCAACAGTCTGACCACAGTCTGCACAGACAAATGTACAGACTGAATCCTGGTTATTTAAAGACAAATAAATGGAGAACTTTGTGATTAGATATTTAGTAAAACTTTAGTTTTGATAAAGCCCAAACTTCCTCACTCTGAACAATAGATGCTGTACTGACTCACTGGGGGTGTCATCTGCTGCCTTAAGTTCCTCTACCCCAAAAACGTTACAGAAGGAAATGAAGAGTCAGGAGTTCCTCTTCAGTAAATATAAAGCAGCTTGCAGCAATATTATGAAATGGTCCTTAGACTCCATGCTCTTCAAGTTGCAGTTAGAACAGAAAATAGTGTGCATGAACAAGTTCAAATGAGGATATCCAGGTGTTCATTGAACATGTTAGTTTTTCTGTGAATGCTGAACTGAACACAAGGTATTTGCAAGTAAAGAACCTGAACCTGTTCAGATTACATGAGATTGCACACTAGCACACGTGTCCACCTCAAGACCAGCGGGCCATATCCGGTCCGTGAATGATTTATCTTTGGCCCACATGATTATATCTAATCATTGTTAGAGCTGGGCTGCTGATAGAGTGCACGCACCACCATAATGCTACAAGTCCCACAATGCACTGCCAGTGTGTTGGCAAACCAATCACGGGCCATGAGCGCGTACTTAGCTCGTTCTCTAGCAGCCAGATGGAGCTACTCACCTGAGTCAACTTTTAACGATCCCTCTCCTCAAACAAAATTTCTAAAGGAAAACTGGACATTGATATGTTTGAACATCACATCTGATAGGCTACCATAGTCGTGTGACACAGAAAGAAAACACTGTGGCTGGGCTTCAGATGCAATTTTAGTGCCTAAAACTCTCAGAAGTGAAAAGTGTTTTGTAGCAGCAGAATAATATCTTGATATTCAAAAAGGTATCGAATCCAATATTTTGACTGGCTGATATTGAAGTATTGACTCCAGATTGATAAACCCATATCTTTAACTTTTTATGCTAAGTGGGAGCAAGATGACTCCACTTTTCTTTACAGTTTCCATGGCTCTAGACCTGCTCCCCGCTTCATGGCGGAAGGGTTGGATGGGTTAAAGCTAGATGAGGAAACGAGACAGTGTCTCACTTTTTAGCAGCTTATTAACTCCCACATTAGCAGCTAACACAAAGGCCGCTGGTTCCACTGTGTTCAACGCAAATCCGATGTTTTTAAAATACCAGGAAGTGATGTTACCATGCACGTACGATCTCTGAAATAAATCTGATACTGGACTGGTAAAGGTAGGCACGATATTTTGAAAAACAATATGGTATTTAAGAACTGCATGTAGATGTGTTAGATCAGATTATTACAATTACCTGATTTTTCCTGATTTTCAATGGTCATATGAACTGGTAAAAACTGTCAAAACATCAGATTTGGGCCACATTTGCCTGCAGTGTGAACACAGTTATTAACATGTCAATTCAACTCATTACTCTCAGTGTAACACATTTTTTCATCTTGTCTGGAAACTGCATGCCAATGCCAGAAAAGTTAAATGATCATTTTCAGCAGCTTGAAATAAAAAGAACTAATGATCATGTTTTATAAAAATTACTTTTAATCAAAACCTTGACCTTAAAAAAAATAAAAGCATACCAATGGGCTAAATGTAAGAAAAAGAGTCATGAAATAAGTATCCTGGACGAGGCAAATTCCAGCCTCCACTGTTGCAGAAATCCACCTTTAAATTTTTTTTTTTTTTTTGTGAACACATGTGCTTCCCACATTCTGGGAATGCAAAATGTAAGGCTAACAGTTTCACCTATACCGGACTGATGGATCTATAGAAGATTTACTGCAACTACAACTTCAAATCCTTTTGGTTGTATCCAGAGACAGAATATTTCACTCTATTTGTCTAACCATCCCATAACCTCTCAGGCTTACCTTAGAGGCTTCTCACCATCTGGTTTGAATAAACTGATCCATAGCAAAACAATATTAGACAGATGAAAAGCCGTGAAATAAAACCACAAAATGCTATGTTTATACAATACCTTTTCCACTTTTTATGACTGAAACTTTGTTTTTTTTCTAAAGCTGCAGTTAGCTTTAGTTAGTGTTGGACTTTGGGTCCTGTGAAATTTATCAGCAACTATAATTGGCAATCAGTTGCTTCATCTTGGAGTGATCTGGACAAACACTGGAAGTAGATTCTCCACCATTGCCGAGGTGGCTTTTCTGTTCATGTCAGAGCAGAACAAATGAGAATCGGACTATTTTCTTAATTATGCCAAAGAAATCTGGAAGGACTTGCATATTTCTTGGTTGTTCG
Organism: Rhadinocentrus ornatus; assembly: GCA_037177495.1. Lineage (NCBI taxonomy): Eukaryota > Metazoa > Chordata > Actinopteri > Atheriniformes > Melanotaeniidae > Rhadinocentrus > Rhadinocentrus ornatus. The sequence goes on along the minus strand of JBAMHW010000003.1, from coordinate 11,742,443 downwards.
AATACAGTGGAAAACTTTGTGGTAAAACAACAAGTGATGTGAAGTTCCATAAAGATCTCAGTGTGACACAGAGGGAGGCAGTGGTTGACACCGCTGATGGCAGTGTGTTCGCAGAGAACACTGGATTTCATTCCCAATAACAAAAACATGGTCATTTTAGGTGAACAGTTGTCAATCTGACACAAAAATGTATGTATCCATGTTGCCATCCAGGTGAAAATGACACAACAGGTAACATCTGTTATGCTAGTTAATGCTAATGGGCTAAGAGACGCGGCTGCAGTGTTGCTGTGACTTAACTACTGATTTGGGAAATATTGTGAAATGTAACCCTATTTTTTCTCATCAGGGCAACGTTGTGACCAGAAAAAACCTCGTCGGTAGCACAAACAGATCATGTACATGTTGTCTTGCAGTTTAAACTACTTATGACAAAACTATGTCAAATAATTAACTTAGAAAAGTGGACTGTCCACCTCAGTAATGGCGTTGCCACAAGATGGCGCAACATACAAAACAGCTGCCAGTTTAGTTTATTCCTAGTAATTTGTTGAATGCATGACTGGCAAGACTAACAGGTTTAAAAGAAAAGGCTAAGAGTCTTTCTGGGAAATCTGTTTACTGGTTCACACTAACCACTTCAGGTCAAGGAAGGCTTAAAACACTTTTGAATGTGTGACCATATGTAATTTCTAATTCTTGGTCGGACTTTTTCTAATGCAAAAAAAGGAGCGTTGACTTCTCTAAGGTGGAAAAAAATCAGTGTTTAACGGCTGGCTGGTTGGTTGTCTTGTGTTTACGTAGCTTTTGGCTGTTCAAATCATTTTAACTAATGAAACTGAAAACATTAACATTTATTTACAAATTTGATGTGCATTACAACTTGCAAGTCAGAATAGAGCCACGAAATAACAAAACATTTAATCACAGGTATTTGGAACTGAAAAATACAGTATTTCAAAATATGATAAGAGTAACTTTTTAGGATCTAGAAGTTGTACATACATATACATTTTCACATCTGTGTAGTAAACCTGAGCACCTGAACTGATGGCCATAATAATACAAATTAAAGTCATGGCTGTTAAGTAAGAAAAATATAAAAGATCTAACAAGTTATCACTTTTTTCAAATACACCTTTGAGTGCCTAAACACTGATCCATCTCATTACATTTCACAACTTTTATTTAAAATATCTAGTGTGTAAAACTAGACAAAATTGTAAAAATACAACATTTTGCATCATCCTTCCACATTAGCCAGTTTGGTTGATCACCACTTGGTTTCTTATTGGTACTTTAGCCTTTAAAAGTGGTTTAAGTGAATGCTTTATAAAATGATTTTTCCACACCATTTTTTAACTTGAGAAAAATGCTTCAGGGTTTCATGCTCCTCCACATTATTACATGCACTATAGCTACCCAACACACCCTGCTGCCGATTAGCTGGAAGTCACAATTTTTTCATTCTAATCACAAAATAACATAAACGAAATAGTAAAAATGACTGAGAAGCATTGAGAATCACTCTTACCACTGTTTAAAGCTCTGCAAACACAAGCAGTAAACTATCCAATACATCTGAGACAACTCCTGATAGACTCAGCTGATGGTGGGCATACATTAGGCAGCCACTTTGGATGCACTGAGGACTGTTGGGGCTCTTTGATTGCAAAACAGTGAAAAGTACATCAATTGCGTAAAAGTGCTTATCTAGCATTCATCTGCTTGAAGTTTTTGTTTTTGAGTTGTTTTAAATAGTAAAAATGTATCTTGTGTGGCTCCATTGTTATTTGATGTTGTGATAAGACATTACTCGGAGATAATTCACATGCCTACAAAAAAAAAAAAGGATTATCCCTTTAAACCAAAGAGTACTTGGAAGGTTAATTCCTTCTAAGGAATAAAAAAGTACTGAATAACAGTGTGCCAAACCAGCGGTGAAGGCAATAAGTCTTCCTTTGAGGAAGTCATTTGCATGAGCTCAGACAACAGCAGAACAATCTCAGAATTAGTCAAATATCAGGGAAAGACTAATTTTGATACAGGTTTTAAATTTTCCATTTTGCTATGTGGGGGAAAAATAGCTTCAGACAACATCGTGAGTCAAATTCAGCTATCCACTCACTGAGGGAAGTAGTGGTTTCTAAAACTGCCTGTGCCTAGTTGGCAGAGGAAATCGGTCATCAGTCACTTGTCTTGTCAAAAATGATTGTGGTCCATGAGGATGTTTATTGTTATGAGGTTAATATAAAAAGAAAAACATCTGGCTCGTTGTTAAAATAGGGAGTAAGAATCCAATCAGTTTTATTTGTAGTGATGAGTTAAATAATTTCAGTACTTTGGGTGCCTTGAAAAGTGCTTTAAAAACCTGATCCAAAATTATTATTATTATTATTAAATATTATTATTATTATTAAATATTATTATTGTTATTTATTATTATTATTATTATTAGTATTAGTATTAGTATTATTATTATTATTAGTAGTAGTAGTAGTATTAGTATTAGTATTATTATTATTGTGCTCTGTATCTTCCAGAATTAAATGTCTCTGTACAGAATACTTTCACAAAGCAAAATTAACTTTTGTCAGTCACCAAGGATGATTGTTAGAAACGAGGTTTTAATAAGAGCTGGAAGTCAGACTGCAGTGTTAATACAGACACCAGTGAGAGAGACCCGTAAAACCATAAAGCTCTTTAAAAGTGTTTAGTGTTTTCTTCTTTTTGATGATGATATCAGGATGCAAATCTGGATACGAGTATATTGTGTTGTAAATGGAGCCTCTGTTGCAGCAAACTGGGGCTTTTTAAAGTTAAACTTAGCAACAAGCACAAAGCACACACACTGAATGTAACACTGGCCTCAGCTGATTTCAGAGAAACTTTTGTTGCTCTTAGGCTGAATTCACTATAAGAATAAACCAGTAGTGATCTGATTTAATGTTCTGATGCTCCAGTTGTTTTTCTCTCAAGTTCAGAGTTTTGCTACAGTATCTGAACACTTGTCAAAATAGGAACATAATTAACTGAATTCACTTATAAACCAGATGATAATTGTGTCGCACATTATGGTTTAGTGGTTAAAAATCTGCATAGCTTCCATCTGCTGTGGAAAGCATAGATTCATGGTGTCAAAGCGGTCATTGCCTTTCATGTTTGGCAAAGTAAATTTTTATGATTGGAAATGTGATTGTTGACATGTTAAAGTCAAGCAAGCAATTCCCCAAAGACTGAAGCAAGGAGACATTGTTTAGATAAGGGTAAAATATTGCAGAACTTGTGTAAACAGTAAGACAAGAGACAAATATTTTAGATAAGTTATAAAAAAGATTTTCTTAGGAACAAATCCAGCTCTGCTCACTGTTCCAAAGACATCTGATTCACAAACCAACACATTTGGTCAACAAAACCACTGACTACGCCTTTTCCTTTCTTCCAGTCTTTACCAACAAGCCAGCGTACGTGCGTGTGTGAGAGGGGTCATCTATGAGTGTGTTTAAATCCCAAAGCTAACATCCGTAGCTGGTAGATCACAACTGATAGAGCAGTGGCTCGCAGTGATGGCATCATAATCCAGAGACAGGAAGTGAGTGGATAACTGTGTGAATACAGTGTCAACACACATAAATGCTCACACATAAAAACACATGGCTGACAAAGAAAGAAAGTATGTACTTGCTGTCCCTTTGAAAGTCAAATGAAAAGCTGTTGATGAAATGATCAAAGTTTAAAATAACAGTCAGCTGTCACGTGAATTTTTATTGTGAGATTTAAACTCCCTAAAAACTACATTTACAATGGATCAGCCTGCTGGTGTGAGGTAAAAATGATTGCACAGAGAGAGAAAAACCACCAGTTTTACAGTACTCCTGAGCTTTTAAGCTTTCTTTAGAAAAAGAAAGTCAGAATTCTTTTAGCTTTTAATTAGAAAGCGTTAACTAGAGCCCACAGATAATCTTCCACATAAGTGATAATAGATTACATCTGACTATATACTGTATTGTCACATTGTATGTCTAAAACAAAGATTAGCCCACTATTATCAGCTCTCCCTTTAAAAAAACAAAAAACAATATTATTAAACAAATGAAAAATAAAGATGCCGTTCTTATAATGTAACTAAGTTTTGTCATGCCCTCCATTTCCCTCAAGTGTGTTATCCTTTAGTATCATCTTCAAATTTTCTTTTTTCACACAATGTACCATGTTTGATAAAAATGCATGCAAATATAATGTTAGCTAATTTTCCTGAGAGGTTACCAGGGCATGCATTATGTCATGATACCAGATCACCCTCTGCTGGATGTGAATTAATTTTATGGTCTATGGTCTGAAGCAGTTACAAAAGGTTACTGAACTTTAAAGTTTCCCCATACTGGAACAGTTGTTCATACGTGAAGAAAGTGACAACCCTTGACAATTCAGATGCTAAGCTAACCAGCCACATTAAGCTGCTTATGTATATGCAAGTATGTTCTGTATTAGCATTATTAGCATAGATTTTTGTAGTTAGGCTGAATGTGGTGCTGAGCCTAATACATTGATCAGCCACAACATTCCCCTGGGGCCTCATTTATAAAGCTGGCTTATGTTCAAAGACCGGAATACACCAATTATAGTCAACTTTTGGGTTCCTACCTCCACAGCAGCTCTGACCCCGGCGTATGCACAAAATTTGGAGAAACAGGAAACTGCAACACCAACGGCACAGAAAAAACCCAAAGAAGTGATGTGACATGTGAGACATACGTGCAAAATCAAATATTACTTTTCCCATCACATGTTTTATATTAAACATTTTTAAAATAGCACAAGGTGCTGTGTGGAGTCTCTGGCTTCACCCTCTCCAACAGCTGCAGCACCATAGACCCTACTGGGACACCCAGGAACTATAAAGAAATATTAACACTAAATAAACTGTTACCAAGCTCAGCTGCATCTGTATATATTTATTTTATAAATTAAAACAAAGGACTAAATAACTGGCATGCGGTGGCTTTGGCATGTCTTGCCCTCTGACACGACGTTGACAACATCTGCCACCTGCTGCCACTCCTCTGCCTTTCTGACACTAGTAATGCCCATGCCAGGCCCACCAAATAAAACCTGTTTACATTTTGCAACATGGTCCATCAGGATCTCAGTCTCACATTAAAAAAAAATCTGCTTCTCGCCTCTTTTTCTCTCTTGAGCCATCATGGAAATGATATCGATGAATATTTATCATAGGCGTTAATCTGGCTTTTTATAGCCACCATAAGGGCGGGGCAAGGTGCTCCCTCACATGTGCCAAAACTAACTAAGAAAAACTGAGAAAAAAACTGAAGAATCTATTTATGTCTGGACAGAAGTGGGAGATGTCCTACGGTAAGATTTAATCTTTTCTCATTTGTTTATACAAATGTGCCAGTAAACTGGTCAGCCTGCTGGAAACTGGGTGTTTCCAGACTGGGAAATGACTCTGTTCTTACATCTGCCCCAAATGGCGAAGGAAAAATAGTTTTATGGTTGTTTATATGATGAAAACACTTAAAAGAAATTAAAGACCACCATAGACTTCAGATTTTGCACCTTTCTAGTTGATTACACAGCCTTGCGAGGAAATCTGCAGCATTCTCAGAGGTTCTAAATTAAATTAGGTTCATGTGTTAGTTTCATAAAAGAAGATATTTTTCCTTCACATCTGGTGCTTGGGCTTTTCATCGTGCTACACCCTTTAAAACAGTTTTCTATCCATTCACCCAGCCAGAGAATAAGCTGAAACAGTACTTGGTTTCTCACTAAGTGGATTAAAGAACGGATAAAGAAATGTTGGTGTTAAATTGGAACAGCGGCAGGTTGGTTGACATGTTAGCTAGTAATCTGTAAAGTATCTTAGCTTCTGGCACTGTACAGCAGCTTGTGCTGTTCTGTGTTAAAATACAGGAAATTTTCAACTTCAGCTAGACTGAAAGCTTTTATTCATTTATTTATTCCCTACTGCTGCTGAATCCCACCAATGAAAGCTGCAGAAAATAGATGGCTTTTTAGAATCAGTTGCACTCTATATCACTTCACTCTAAATCACTCACAAAGTCTGTCTGACCCCATCTCAGTTGCCATTAAATTATTTCTGTTCATGTTAGGTGAAGGTTACAGTAAAATGTGCTTGTATGGGGTTTATTGGATGTGATTGCACAGAGAGATAAGGGTGTGTGCTGATGGGTGGGGCAGTGTGTGAGGGTATTCTGTGTGGGGGAGTCAGATTAAAAGATTTAGTGTAATCTGTTCTCCGATTTGCATGACTCACACCAAACAAATGATAAATCATACAAGAGGAAAATATTAAATAACTTAAGGGAGGTAAAAAAAAAAAAAAGAGGTTTGTTTCCACAATTTCACAATAAACTTGCTGTTCCCTCAGCAAGATGTTAGACACAGCAAGTCAGACATGGTAACCCTGGTATTAGATGACTGCAGCATTCAGGCAGAATAAGAATTAGGACAGGATTTAATCTGTATTACTGTTCAACAATACAGAGTTATGAAGAAAAATACACACTTCTATATCTACACTGACATATTTTAATTTTGATAAGCCATCAATCTGCTACTGTCAGGAGGTTTCATTATTGGAATAACTTTTTACATATTTAACTCTGTTTGGGTTGTTTAATGCCCTCACATGCACTATTACTCATGGTTAGGTTTTCATGAAATCTTTGCAATGATCTGGCATTAACCCACATAAGAACTCACTGTTAATAAGACACTGCCACGTAAACAGCATTTTCTGATCACCTAAATCTGAATAAAGTCACATCCATAGCATGAAATAATCAAATGAAGGTATGAGAATTTGTTGCATCACATACACACACGTTACATCCTAAGAGATTTTGAAACTCACAAATATTTCCAAATAACCTATGAAGCAGACCCCAGTTACATTGATTCCCCTCATTCCTGACTTTAGAGTCCAATTTCCAAGTTGAGAACTTGTTTGGGGTTTTGTCATCCATAACTAATGCACAGCTCAAAAATTTTGGAACTGGGTCAACAAGTGACTGGAAAAGCAGCTAGAACAAATAAAAACAACTTTAGGTTAATTTGATCACCGGAGGCTTATTTATGCTCCTTTTGCATACATAAATAGGTGCGTCTGTTTCAAACGCCAGTGTCTTCATACTGTCACGTGTCCTTTAAATGGTTGTTTGGCGTTATGTCCACCAGAGAGCAGTCCAGAGCTAAGGTTTCACCTAGTTCCAGAAAAGGAACCAATTTATATATGTAAGAATGCAAAAGATTCAATATCCGCCTTCAGCGCAGAAAAAAAATGGGCCTTAAGCAGGTTAACTGACAAGAGTAACATGATTGGGTATAAAAGGAGCATTTCAAGAAGGAAGGCCCCTCAGATTCAAAGACTGGCAAAGATTCACAAATCTGCGACAAACTATCTAAAAATTGGAGAAAAAATTTAGAAAAATGTTCCTCAACATAAAATTGTTCTTCTACATAAAAAGACTTTGAAGACCATACAGCTACAGTGCATAAAACCAATCAGTAAAAGATTCAGGAGGAATCCATGGGACAAGGCTGAAGGTCAAAACTGGACCCTCATGATCTTGGGGCCCTCAGGTGGCACTGCATTAAAAACAGGAAAGAGTTTCATGAGCTAAAGAACACTTACATAAATTAGTCTTTGAACGCAACTCACCATAAAATCTACAAAACCCAGGTTAAAGCCAGAGCTGCCAACTTTTAAATATTCCTCGGAGTAAGATTGGGTGGAACCCACCAAAATGTTGTTGCATACGTGCGACATGACTCAGCAACATTTACCCGAGAAAAAAATCCAACATCATTTTTAAACATATTTGTTGGATCAAATTTCCAACAATCACTTATAATAATGTCTTTCTGTAAATATAAATAAATATGAGTAAAGTCTGACTATATGACTTTAATTATGCTGGATTTTTAAAGCAAACCTCCAAATTCATGTAAGAGATCAAACTGATGTCACCTGACTGTATTTACCACAATAATCTGATATTCACTTGGAAGTTTTTTCTAACTTAAATCCATATGAATTTATCCATTGGATTAGATATAAATTCTCTATTCGTATGTTTCACTTTTGTTTGACAAATCACAAAAAAAAGAATTTTTTAGAAAGTCCATTACAACTGTATTATTATTATTATTATTAATATTGTTGTTGTTGTTGTTTCAGTTGCAGTGGTTTGGAAGCAACAGTAACAGTCAGATTAGCAAAGAGAAGCAGGTGAAACATAACACTGTTAATTCTATAACGCTCATAAATATAATGTGAGTAATGGGGGCCTGGGCCCCTGAACAGCCCTAGGTCTAGCAACGCCCCTGCTCTCAAAGTCTCTGTAGGCATACTTTATTGATTACGAAAGGCTCAACAAATAGATCCCGAATAACCTCCGCTGTAAGCAATGTTGGAGAGGCTAATATTTAATACTGCACATCTGAACTAAACAGGAAGCCTTACTTTTAAGATTGTAGTGAACTCCTGTAGTTTAAACATCAACACAACAACTTAAATCTAGCAGCAGGCAGATGTAAACCACTTCCCCAAAAACCAGTAACATACACATACAGGATCCATCAGCTCCACTTTTTCTCCTTTCGATGGTACCTGGATGTTGGTAGATTCTCTGGTGTTTAATGAAGTTTGTTGGATTTAAACACACATCAAACTGCGCATCGTTGCTGTTTGTGGAGCTGAAATATCTCCACTCATCACTGCGTGTCGGACTGATCACTGCAGTGAATGAACCACGCTGCTGCGACACGATGCCTACAGGCAGAGGAAGACGTAGTTCCAACTTATCCTGGAAGGTTAGTTAAATAAATGCTGGTATAGGAGGAATAGATATTTCACTATTATTCTGCACATCACTACTATTTATTCTTCTCAGATACTTAAATAAATAAGTGGGAACTATAAGTGCTGTAAGAACTTGTCAATAGCTAAATAAAAATGCATGTTGTACTTGGAAACTGTCAAAAAAAGTGACACGATTCCAAGTTCCCACCACCCAGGAACATCTAACTCAGTGTTAGTTTTACCTAATGCAAAAGAGGAATGCTGCAAATAAATAATAGATAATCACACTGGCTGCTGCAGCTCATCAGCACCCCTTTGTCCTTTATGTAGCTGTGTTGTGACTTTCCCTTTAATTTATGGGGTTTTAGAGGGCTGCAAAGGTAAATCCAGTAGTTTTGTCCAACAATATGTTGTATGACCTTTCAGAAAAATGTTGCAGCCAAGTCCCAGTACCCAAGAAGCAAACCACTCATGTAAGTAATGACATCTGATTCTAAATAATTACGTTTCAGCCTGCACTCAGATGCCAGTATATAAATTTCATTAGCGAATGTAAATGCATGTGGCATCTCAGTGAAAGGACACTGACTTTGTTTTGTTCATCGTGGATCTGAAGGTCATTGTGACACAACAGGAAGAGGCAGAGGATATTTTAAATCTTTACCCCCTGAATTAAATCTGACCCTGAGAAGCTCCAGACGGTTTCTGGTAGATTTGATCAGCCAACCGACTGCAGCCTGTTCTGGGTGCATTTACGTCTGAATTAACATGTTTACCCTGACCCAGATTAGACACAGATACAGATCGTATGTTAATGCCAGCTGAAAATTGGGTCTGGTTCATGGCTGTGTGGTCTGGTTGTTGTCATGATTGTCTTTCAGGTAATCAGTGGGCAGGCTTGTCAAACTGATGAAACTGCGAGCACCTGGGATCAGCCCTGTGTGGACTGAGAAGGATCGGCTGCCTCCTTTAACAGGTGCTCTGGTTCCTTTGTTAAATTACATACTGACATAATCAATTAGTAAATCCCACTTCCTGTTTAATGTTGGGTTTATTTGCCTAAAAAGATTATAAACTTGTAAATGTTGTAAATGTGTTAACCACTAGAGAAAAAACTTAGATATAACTGATAAATGTTCTAATCCTTCCAAAAGTACCAAACCGTGACAATATCTTTTATTTTCTGACATCTAGTCTAAAGATTTTACAAAGTGTAACATATTCTAATGAGGCCCCAACTGAGTAGAACTTCTGATAAAATTGCAGTCCTTTTAGAAATACGTAATCTGAATGACTCAGAGTACACAGGGATTAAATGTGAGTCCTCTTTCACAATGTTAAGAAATTCCTCTGAAGAAGGTCTTGGATGAGTACCAGAATTCAATTTGTTCTATGTGTTGTAACTGGAAGTCCCACCTAAACTCAGTGAAACCTCTTCAGCTTGTGAGCATGACTATAAACCGATGGGTGGGACCACTCACTGGGGAGAAATGTGTAAAACAAATTTCAGCATTAGAAATCTCTCACAACCTTATCTGAATAAAAAGGAACCCCCGCATGAGGTCACAGCCCAACAGCAGAGACTTCACCATGAATCAGATGGCATCTGATAAAAAGAAAATACATGTGACGACTTTAAACACGAGCACTACCCTCGAGATACATAATTATATTCCCAGAATCAAAGCGTTGTCTCAGGACTGGTCAGTGTTGCTTGGCTATTAAACACACACACTGACTCAGACACAGGAAGTTCTGGCTGTAATTTCATTCAGATGCTCAGTTCCTGTGTTAGGGAGCATGACAGGAACTACAAAGTGGCTCGTTGTTGCCATCTAGTGTCCACTGAAGCTGCTGCTAATTACAGGAGAAAAGAACTTTAAATCAATGTTTTCACAGGGAGGAGAAATGCCGAGTTCAGCAAGATTTTTTCTGACAGTTAAACTTCATACATGTTGGAAATCGAAAAACTCCTGTGATTACTGAGGAATATCGTTAATGATCATTTTTCTATTCATTTCAGTCATAAATTCATCTAATGTCTCCCTTTGAAAATCCTCACAAAAAAGGTGCTTGAATGGGAGTAAGTGAGGGACTTCTGGGATTCACACTTTTATTTCAGGGTATTTCAGCCAGGAGGGATGTAAGTTTCTTCTTGTGATAGAAGATTTTGATTCTCTGTTGGGAAAACTTTCTGTTGCAGCAAAAATATTGTATTAATAAAACACCAGGATTAAGGAATGAGTTACTAAACTAGAAGATTTGTGGGATTCTTTTTTTTTTCTACGCTCTTTTTCTTTAAAAAAAAATCTGATTAACTTATGTCAGGCAAAAAACTAAACCACCATTAGATTATATTAAATTAATCTTTTCCTTCTCCATGAGATGATTTGTGTGTAAAACCAGAAAGTTTCTGGAGCCAAAACTGTTTTGTTTCTGTTTAACATGATTTAACTCAGTGGTTCCCAAACCTTTTTGGCTGGGGCCCCTTTTCATTGACAACAATAATGTCCAGCCCCCCTGATCCCAGTGCCACATGCACCCCAAAGCTAAAAAGAAACGTACAAAGAAATGTGCCATGAAATAGTCTTTACTTTATTGGCTGCTTCTTCGTTAACTACAGTGAAAACCATGTCAATGGCAGAAGGAACGATTAACTCATCTGCTGTAGTGTGACATTGTTTAAACCAGCTTTATTTTAGTAGTTGAAATCTCAGTTCTTGATTTATCATCATTTGCCCATTTTACTTTCATAAATTTGTCCATGTTTTGCTGGCAGTGTAAAACTATAAGCTTTATTTAGCCTTGCTGTGCCGCCCAGTTTGGAAACCACTGAACTAACTGAAGCCAATTTTTGGGGGGGTTAAAAAAATTTAAATTAAAATTTGATAAATGAAATTAAAACAATGTTTCCTGAGACAGATCAGGAGTAGAGGAATGAAAGAATCCAGAGCAGCAGAGCAAGCCTCTTGAATAATAAGATGCTGTATACTCACTGGTCAGTTTATTGGGTCCATCTGTTCAACTGCTTCTCAATGCAAGCATCTATCAGCCAATCACGCGACATTAACTCAGTGCATTTAGGCTTGTAGACATGGTCAAGACTACTTTCTGATGTTCAAACTGAGCATCAGAAAGAGGATTTAAGTGACTTTGAACGTGGCATGGTTGTTGGTATCGGACCAGCTGGACTGGGTATTTGACAAACTGTTGATCTACTGGGATTTTCACCCACAACCATCTCTAGGTTTATAGAGAATGTTCTGAAAAATTGAATATATCCAGTGAGCTGCAGATGTCTGGAGCGAAAAGCCTTGTTAATGTCAGAGGGAAAAGGATAGCCAGGTTGGAGACAGAAAAGTAACAGGAACTTTTAACTTTAACCAAGGTGTGCAGAACAGCATCTCTGAACACACAACACATCCAGTCTTGAAGCAGATGGGCTACAGCAGCAGGAGACCACACCAGCTGAGGACAGGAAACCGAGGCTACAATTCACACAGACTCGCCAAAATCAGATAACAGAAGATTAGATAAATGTTACCTGGAATGAGTCTATTTCAACTGCAACATTTAGAGGGTAGGGTAGGAAATTGGTGGAAACTTGAATCCACTGAAACATGGATCTATCCTGCCTACATCTACAGTTCAGGCTAGTGATGGTGGTGTAATGGTGTGGTGGTGCACTTTGCCCCTTTCTACAAACTGAGAATTAATGGTCCCAAATTATAAATTATTTCAACAACTTCATATGGATGTCAGAGATCCAACAACATTGTTTTCAAAGTGTATAACCCTAAATTTGGCCTTGGTGCCTAATTTCAGCCATTCCAAAAGTAGCTCTAGCGAGCTCTACGGAGAATGGGCTGGTTCTGTGTCTGAACCTTCAAATGTTCATGAGTGGTAACTGTCCACTCCACACCCCTCTCTGGGAGAGGATCTGGCTTCCACTTGCACCAACTTGTCATTTTAGAGGGCAGGCTCAGCTAGCAGGGGTCCAATGGCAGTATCCACTACCGGGGGCAGTGGTTATTTCCCTTCATGAGGTCACAAAGGGAAAGATCTCAGACTCACCAGTTTGAGCACGCAGGTGAAAGAGGTGACAGAATTTTCTAATTTTTGCATCTCATACACAACTATGAGGACACATAAGACTGTTAGAAAACCTTTAGAAAGTTCATGTTGTATAATATGGCACCTTTAAACACCAGCCTACCTGAGTCTCACTGCTGACCATGTCCATCCCTTTATCACCACAGTGGGCCATCTTCTGATGACTATTCCCAGCAGGATAATGCACCATGTCACAAAGGTTATTTTTTGTTCAAGTTTCTCTTTTGTTTTTTCACATCACTATTTCAAAACAAATGGTACCAAATCAGCCCTTAAATTCCAATAGTTAACCACAGACTAGCTAAAGTGACAACTACTGGCACATTTCGTCAGCTGCTCTTTAACTGTGTTTTCAAATATTGATCAGATCATTTAATACTTGTAGGATGATTATCTGTGTAAGTTCTGGCATGCAGATGCAAAATCTTTTACATGGACCTTCAAACCAATGCAGAACTCTCTGGGTCTGACAGGGAAATTACCTGGAAGTTTTAGTAGCGGCCATTATAAAAACAGCTTCTTTAATCATCTCTTTTAGGCCTGACCATCCAAAATGAATAAAAGGATATATGATTATATTTATTCATACAATCAGATTTATGAAATAAGAGGAGAATCAGGATAATTATTCATTTTCATCATTTTAGGCAGCATCATATTTGATATAAATGATAAACCCTGTAACGTTATGAGATGGCTTTGGATGACATATTTAAAATTTATTAAACATCACTAGTTTTAAGTCTAGCAGTCAAAAATAAAAAAATTTTAAAATGTTTTTTCCTAAATCTTTATCCTCCAAAAAACAGGAAAGGAGCTTAGAGAAGGAAAGTTGGAGCTTATTGTTTTCATCAGGGAAATGAGCCATAGTTGCCATGGTGACAGTGAGGCAACTTTGCCTTGACATGATTGTACTTTAGCTCACACTTTAAACAATCGTGTCAGTAAAAACAGTTAATTGAACATATTTAATCATCCAAAATAAAAGAGAAAATCTGAGCAACCAGATAATGAAGCAGCACACGGGGGAAGTTGGTGTACTCAACATTTATTTCCTGTCCTTTTAAAAACTGTTTGAGGACAATCAAAATATAAATACATCTCTTTCATTCTTACATGCGCACGGCAACTAGCATCAGAACGCATTCACTCACACACACTCACCTGTGCACATACACACAACCCCTGCCCCTGATCTAGAGGTTAAAGGTGCAACAGCAAACCACCAACTGGAGCATCAGCATGTGCCAAGACCAAACTCCACCGGTCAGACTTTAACACAGAGAGGAGATTTCTTTCTTTTTTTAAAAAACACAGCCCGAATACTGGAATATTTTTTGTAACCCGTCACCAAAATGAACTCCCACACAAATTCACAGCAAAATACGCTGTCCAGTAAATCCACAGAGTCGGAGCAGAAGGAAGGAATCAGATGAAGAGGTCAAACTATGAAGTCATAATCTGCAACATTCAGGATTACTGGACAAAGTTTTCCAGTTACGACCTGATTGGACAATAAACTGAATAAATGTCCACAAATACAGTTACAGCCGACTGCAGCTTGAAGAACCAAAACATCATTTTACCCAGAGGGCTGATAATTGTGTTCATTTAGCCTTATTTTCTAGTTAAAGAGCTTGAATCAGTGATGGACTTTTAATGGGAAACAAAACTTTATACCCAGATTGTCTGGTTTCAAATCTGGGGAAAGAAAAAAAAAAAAATCAAAGTAGCATTAACATCTGGGCTCAACATGCTGAGTCAATAATCGACATGTGTACTTGTGGTTTAGAGCTGCCTCCCAGTCACCCTGTCATTTAGAGGAAAGTAGCACTTTACACTCGGGGTCATTGGAAGCTACTGGTTACCAATCCCACCTCTTAAAAAATCAGCAGTCTTAACAGGCGGATCATGTTCTGTTATCAGCTGAACAGAAGCATTCCCCCTCCCTCTTCATTACAGAAAAATCTCACCTGCTTCATTAAAGTCATTTCCCTCTCTTCTCTGGGGCAGTGATGGGTGTGTTTGTAAATTATTTACACACACAAAAAAACACATCTAATGAAACCTCCAATTAATTTTCCTGCAAGACTGCACAGGAAGGAAAGTCAGCAGGAGGCTCATCTTATCAAATATAGAGGAAACTTTCTCTGGTGTGAATCAGCTTAAAAGAGTGCGCATCAACAACTGAAGCTGTACTTCATGACGTTTACATTCCAAGCGGCTTAAATCTGCAGAGAGGATGAAAGCCAGACTGAGGTTTATAAAATATGTCCTTACACCTACATGAGGCTACAGATTTCTTCCTGGCTGCAGGGAAAGTAATTAGAAATTGAACATGATGCAAACTTTGGCTGCAGCTAAAGGTTTCTGCAACTTTAACAAGAACTAAATGAAACAAAGCCGAACCCCCTGAGGAGATTTGGTCTGCATTCGAACTGCATGTCAGCAACTTAATT
The DNA here is from genome assembly GCA_037177495.1 of Rhadinocentrus ornatus. Taxonomy (NCBI): domain Eukaryota; kingdom Metazoa; phylum Chordata; class Actinopteri; order Atheriniformes; family Melanotaeniidae; genus Rhadinocentrus; species Rhadinocentrus ornatus. The sequence continues at coordinate 11,727,026 of JBAMHW010000003.1, read as the reverse complement.
TCTAATGATAATAAGTCTTTTAGTTATTTAGAGGGTTTTACTCTTTTACAGCCGTCTCTGTCTGAGGGGTTGACGTTTAATTTAGTGTTTTAATGTTCGACTTCCTGTCCAACTTGTGCAGAAGGGGACGGGGTGAGAAACAATACGATAGCCATAGTTGTTTCTGTCATCTAAAAAATCTCATTTAAAAAGACACAAACCAACAAGTGTTAGCCTGCGGTTTGCTAACCTGCACTCAGACAGAAGGCAACGCTGCATTTCTAGTGAGGCAGATTATAATGATGAAGCTTTATGGCACAGAGGAATAAGAAATCAGGTCTTGAAAACCATCAAAAGTGGAGAATGAACTCAGTCGGCTGGTTTGGTCTTTTCATTTGATTTGTTGCCAAACAGAAGTATAAAATTGTACCAGATTAATCCTTAAAATCTCCAACCAAAGAAAGCTTTTGGCAGGTAATGTCTGAATACTAAGCTGAGACACGGGCTCTGCATTAGAGTGGTGCTTCAGTAATTCTCACAACAATGCGTAAACAAAATGTTCGTCCAGGGTAAATGTGAGGTGAGAAATTGATGGGAAACCAAAATCTTACAAGTCCTCATGTCCACTGTTCCTCATTCTTCTGAACCACAGATGTTCCAACAAACATTCAGTGTAGTGATGTGGTGTGTTTACTGACCAACACCAATGCAGGGTGAACATAAATCAGCTTCTCTTTATCCAGTCAAACCTGGAGTCAGCGTCTTAAATCAACATGATGTCCTCCGCTCTGCTTAGGAGTTAGAAATCTGATTCTGTCTCTGTCCTCCTGTTTGGCTTCAAATTTAACATCAGAGATGAAATTTCAAAAACCTTCACCAGTTCCTCTTCAGAGCTTTGCAAGCACAAGAGGAGATCAGAGGAATTTAAAACCTGGCTGATTAGAAACGTCTGTCTCTCATTGGCTCTTTCTCTCAGTCTAACATCAGACGGAAAGATGGAGAACTTCCCCTCTTCCTGTACATCTGTCCATCTGTCCTGTCTCTGTCAGTGTCTTAAGCTGCGTTGCACCATGGAGGCCATCAGGGGGCGCTGTTACGACGCCTTGCCAAGCTCTATCTTCTTCTGGATGGCACGTGCGGAATGATAGATGAGTGAGTCGATCAAGCCGGCCACTGATGAGTTAGGAGACAATCAGTTGGCTTTTTGATACTCAGATCAACAGTTTGAAAGACAAAATCAGAGAGAGAGAGAGAGACTGACCTGTGAATACACCTCCAATAATGGCACAAACCCCCGTTAAGAAGTGTGTAAATGATCTGTGCAAATACAGAGATGTTATTTAGTTCATTAATTCATTTTTATTTACACAACTGCCTTTAGAGTGACAGACCGAGCTGTCTATGATCTGATTCACTCTTTTCACACTTATTTATTTATTTTTATTTTTAAATCTGGATGTTTCTTCTATTTTTATTTTAAAAATACAAGTTAACCCTTTTAATACCACAAAATATGCTAAAATAATCATTTATTTATAACAGATTACCAATCGACCATCTAAAACAAATTTTTAAGTTATAGACTCGTTATAATTTTGAAAACAGTCAGTGTTATGAAAGTTAAAAAAAAAAAAAAAAAAAAAACTTACCTATGTTTTTCTGTGAATTTAACCATCATCGGTGACAGCTCATATAATACAAAGACACCCGGCAGACCCTGGTCCCCTATTAATCCATTTGCAACTTTTTCATGCCTGGTGACGGAAAACTGGTTTGTTTTTACCACCTGGAAAGAGAAGAACATTTTTTCTACCACTCTGACTGCTTCTCTGCGCTGTTTGTAGTCTACTGGCAAAAAACAAACAAACATCAAAGCACTTTAGAAAAACCCTGAGGTTAAATAATTATATTATCTATGGTACACATATCCTGAAAATGATGCAAAATAAACTAATATTATTATTAATAATATTTTTAATAAAATAATAAAAAGCTTGTCAGACTGACCTCTCCATCAGTTTTCAAGTATACAGTAGGGACGATTTTCACAAAATACTGGTACATCATTGATGCTGTGAGGAGAAATGTTTGTTAAATTAAAAAAGAAATATAGAAATATTATACGTAGAAAAATTAAAGAATAAATAAATACAAAAATAAAAAACAGCTGGTGACTAGAAATAAAAAGGAAAATCGTGCACCTGTAATCTAAAACACAGCCACTGGGGGCGCTGTTTAACTTCTCATCAATGTTATTGTCGCTCTTTATCTGCTTCCTCTGTTTTTACCTTCTTCTTCTATCCGGTTATGGAAGTCGGCCAGAAAGGCATTTAAACGCAGCTGTGCTAAGAAATACTTGAATCCTTAAGTCACGAGGCAGATCGCCAGCCACATTATAGCCACATAATTAAAAGGTAAGCTCGGTCTCATACGAATTATATTTAATGTGTTAAAGCAGTACGCAAAGTGTGGGTGGAAACGTGCCGTAACTAAGCTATCAAGGCCACTGTGACGTTAGCCAGGTGATTAGCATGCTAAGCTAGGACAACAAACTGCAACGAAAAAAAAAGTATTTTAATAAAACAGATAAACTGATGTTTTATTGATATAATTGTGCGTGACACATTGAGAAAGGTAAAGGTTAGCTTAGCTTATATATTAAATAAGAGCACTAGAAACCTGCGATGGACTGGTGACCTGTCCAGGGTGTACCCTGCCTTTCACCTGAAACACTGCTGGGATAGGCTCCAGCTC
>JBAMHW010000003.1:11711800-11724193 GCA_037177495.1 Rhadinocentrus ornatus | reverse complement strand
GAAACACTGCTGGGATAGGCTCCAGCTCACCCCGCGACCCCTAATAGGAACAAGCGGTACAGATAATGACATGACAAGAGCACTAGAAACGCCAAGCTCCTCCTCAGACAGCACAACTGGAAATCTCTAGCAATGACAACAGTATGCAGTTGAAATGACTATATGTTAAAAAGAGAAACGGGCGCATATGAACTGCAAAACTGTTCCCTTGACTATTCCGTGACACCGTGACCTTAGGAACTCTGCATGCATACAAAGTAAAGCTTAAACTCACTTCTTGAAAAATCTAGCCTTGATTTTACAATAAAAATAGCTGCGGAAACACGGGCCTTAACCTAAAACCTTAAACTGGAGTGTGGATTTTAATCCTGGTACTATAAGTAATGTTTAAGTTCCTTGCAAACCAACTGCTCTGTAAACACTAAATAGGATCAAAGTGTGTTTACTGCCCAGTGTTGTTTAAACTGAGACTGCAATAAGTACATTAATGTGCTTTTTTCTCTGAAGCAAACATAACATGCTTTTTTTTTTAGCATAATTTATAGCATTTATGGTCCAAATCATTTGAATAAATGCTCAATTACTGAAAATACTTTTTATATCATTAATGTGGCTCTTGCAATGTCTTTATAGATGTGCTGACAAGCTAAACATTTAACTGTAAACATCGACTTAAAAATAAATAAAACAAACTTTCATTATCCCATTATTGTAATAATCTTTGTCCCAAATCAATGGTATTTAGTAGTGTATACCCAGAAACATAATTATTAAACTGTGGTTTCCACAAGCAACATGACTGCGCTGGGATTTATTTATTTAAAACCTCTCATTTTACTAAATGGAGGTATTTAGCCAAATAATCAGCATCTTCTGATGTCATTTAATATAAAATGATTAGCAATCTACCATTTGGATGCATGATTTGTGGAGCACTGTAGCATCACCACAAACTTTTTTTTTTTTCTTCCTGTCAACAAGTAAACCAAATTAAGAGGCCTTAGCTGTGGCCATGTAAGAAAACTAATGGGGAATGCAGAATGAATTACTCCATTTTGGTCTCTGATCTGTCCTGTTGCTATTCTTCTTCAGATGCCAGTAGCTGTAGGTCCGTATGGCCAGACCCAGCCGAGCTGTTTTGATCGGGTCAAGATGGGCTTTATGATGGGGTTTGCTGTAGGAATGGCTGCTGGTGCCATGTTTGGCACTTTCTCTTGTCTCAGGTAACTCGGGACTTAATGTGTAACCAAACTATTGTTAAATTGCAACTGAGGTGGACAAGTGGCATCTAGATGCACAGACTACTGCTTTCTACACTGTTGTTCCCCAAGTGTGATAGATTAATTGTTTATAGATTATGCCATTTTCCAGCCCTCATGGCTAAATTTGAGGTTGAGTGTAGATGAAGGCCTGTTCCTTGCTACAACTAACCCAACTTCCTTCACAAGTAATTTTGTGAATGAAAAATTAAAATACAAATCTTAACTGGAATAAGTGAACTGAACATCAGTTAAATAATCAGTGGTTAACTAGAAAGTAACCTCTGCTCAGACTAATGTTAGAGAATAATTCTCTAAGTGGTTCTTGTTCTCCTTAGCGTACAGGGTGTATTTCTGATATTTTGTGCCTTGTGTAATGAGTTTAGAGTATGCAGAGGTTCAGGCAGAACTGTATGTTAATCCAGGCACATTACAAAGAGGTGCAGTATTGCCTCACTTTGAAACTAAAGTATTGGCCTGGTGGAGTAAATTTATTTGACTTGACTGAATAGTTTCTAATATCGTAGACATTTAAACTAAAGCAATAGTTCAAGGAGCTTTTTCCAAATAAAAAGCAAGATTTTTTTTCCCCTCCCTGTCTCCAGGCTCGGTATGCGCGGGAGGGAACTAATGGGAGGAGTTGGAAAGACCATGATGCAGAGCGGAGGGACATTTGGAACCTTCATGGCCATTGGTATGGGCATCCGCTGCTGAGGATAACCACCTGCACCCTCACACAACTATACAGCAGTGGGACTTTTCTACTAACTGAACTCCCAGCTCTCTGTCTGCTCAGTGATGTCACGCTCCCAACCTACAGTCTAGTTTTGTCAATAAAAGTTGAGATTCATCAAATGGTTATCAGAGTAGATGTCATACTTTGATGTGTACCTGAAATTTAAATTTAATTATGTAGGAAAATCTACCTTCTCACCATTCTGCATATAACCTCTGTATCATCTCTCCTACATGATGCCATCATGTGTCTTTTAACAACCACTGCCAGACTGTTAAGATTCAGATATTTAGACCAATCAAAGCATGGGTTTCTCCCCTGACCCAACTTAACTTATCACAAGGCTGTGCTGCATTCTGGATTTTTAATTAACTGAAATGGTCTCATGTCTGTTTCCTGATGGTGGAACAACAAAACTAACAGTTGGTGTCGCTTACAGAGTCCAGGATAATGTTAGATTGCTGGTTATCATACCTGACAACTAAAATTGGTAAAAAGAAGAAAAAAAAGTGTCTGTGTGTGAATCTCGTGTGTAAAGCACCAGTATGTTCACCCAGAAACCATGGATCATGGATTTGCTGCACTGATGGCGACAGTATCATTTCAGGTTGGTATCTAACAGGCTTTTCAATTACTGATACTAGTAAACTAAAACATGACGTCACTGACCTTGTGGTGCCGTGACGTCAGTCCCATCGAGAGGATTAACAATGCCAGGGTAATCTTTACCAAACGACAGGTGCTTTATCAGGTGGGTCATGTTTATCTGTAGGACAAAGTTAAAAGTGTAACGACAAGCAGGTTAAAATGTCCAAACAGGGTTTCTTCTCCTGCTTTCATGGCCTATCTGTAGACTTGACGCTTTATGCAAACTTATTTAAACAAGACGGCACCAAACATTTATTTCAAACTGTTAAACAGCTTTTTTATGCATTCTGTAAATAAATGCTGCCAAAGTAAAACTACCAAATGGCTCTTAAAACTTGACAAAAATAAAGGTTTTAGAATCTGAGAACATCACTTGTTACTTACATTGTCCAAGCCAAAACTCTGCAGGTCGTGTACTGCAAAAACAAAACATTTCAACTTGTTACTGAAAATTTAAATAGAAAAAATAAAGCTACAAAATGAACTGAAGTAAAACAGTCACAAGATGACAAGAGCACAACTCGTAGTTACTGCAGTCCAGGTAGCAACACTCGGATGTGGAATCAAGGTTTATAGATAAAACCACACCTTTTACTTTAGTATCTACTCAAAATATCTTGAGCATGCTGATCTTTTATTACAGGTAAAACGAGACCACTTCAAGTTTTATTTGTTTTTTTCTTTTTTCACAACCATTTGACTGACATCAGCTCAAAACCAATATAAACATGCCACATAAAAATGAGATCTTTGGCTGAACATGAAGACTATGAAGTCTTTAAACATTAAATTCAGAGGAAGGTCACGGTGTGATGTAGATGTTTCAACTCTTTAAAAAAAAAAATACTGGTTCATTTGTTACCCTTTAAGAGAATAGTTGAAACAAACCGGTAACAAGTCTGAAGACAACCTGTCCTTGAGAAAACATGCATGCTTCGTATTCTCCAGCTACAGGAGTAGCAATCAATTACTTTTACAGTTGTAACATGCAGTTTCTGCAGCTGCAGAGCTCAAAGATGCAGATCAGCCTACACTAGTTTGGTAAGTTTATCAGACTTCATGCTGTTAACTCTGAAGTCAAAAGGAACCTTTATAAAAGGTAAATAAGCTCACATCTGTAATATATATTTTTTCTCCACAATCCTCTTTTTATTTATGTGCCAAGACTGCTTCTTTATATCAAAGATGTTTCCATTTTCTACTAACAAATACATTGTAGCACCAGCTCATTCATGCACTTTTAGAAATTCCATCAATACTCAATTTTAAACACGGGAATAAGGCTGTTGGGAGAGAAAAACGGAAATCTGCAAAGAGAGAGTGACTTACTTTCCACAGTGTGCACTGCAGAAAGAAGAGAGAAGAGTCACAAGTGTGGTGCAATAAACAAGAAACTGCAACTTTAATATGTGAGAGGGTTTCAGTAGGGGCTGCACAGCTTTGACAAAATGTTTTTTCTTTTTTATCCTGTGTATTTACATTTTAAATCCTGTCAAAAAAAAAAGTGTTAAAAGTTTCATTCTAAAACACTCTTGCATCCTTAAACCGGAGACTTTTATCTGACGCAGTAAAAATGTGCTATAAAAAATTGTTTTAACTTCTGTCAGAGTAACTGTGCAGCCCCGAACATACAAGGGTTTAACACACTGAGGTCAGTACAGACTAAAGGGGGGGGTCTGGGACCAGAATATGGATGTGGCTGATATTTTCTTCAATCAGCCTAACTTAAGTCAAGTGATTCTTATCTCTTGTTTCTGCTGCTAAGCATTTCAATGTGTCGTAAATGAGTCAGATTACCTGATAACCTCACATCAAAGGTTCAGATATCTGATAATTGATTTATTTTTCAGCTTAGTAGGGAGGTCACAATTACTTGATTCTACGATTAATCAAATCATAAAGATTCTTCGTTACTTTCTATAAAAGATTATTTGTGAAACATAACTTGTTGGATTTTTATTAATTTTTTGGTTTTAGTAGAAGAAAAATGCCAAGGTGTCATTGTGGAGGACGGCTCTCCAGCCTGTAAAAGCAGGACATAAAGTTGCAGAGAAAGAAGGAAATCCCACCTGCAGCTTCTTACGCTGAAGGTAAATGCACAGTAGCTCGGTTACTATTTTGTAATCATGTACAACTCGGGTTGATCTCAGAGCAATGAGAATAATGAGGGGAGAAAAAAAAAACTATAAAACTTTATGACAGTTTCTCTGTGCGAATATAACCGACCAGGCTTGAGGTGTATAGCTTTTAATCGTCACACTAGTCGGTAGGAAAAATATCTGGTCTTGTTTTTATTATTTTTATTGTTCGTGCTTTATTTATGTCAGACAGCAGCGGCTCTACTGCTGGAAGTCAAAGCTAGCTGCATCTTTTTCCTGTTTCTAAATTCTCTACTCAGATTTAAAATAAATGTTTAAAACTATTTTAATAACGTAGTTTCCAGAAAGAAGCATCCTACGTCCAGGTGGAGCTCTGTTTCTCAGAGAAATCCAGTTAATATGTAGGACTTTTTTCTTCTTTAGATGGAAACACACTTCTTGGCTAATTTATTATATTATTTTGCCATGTTGGCATCCAAAGATGGAAATAAATAAAACTTATAAGGAATGTGCGATTACACATTTATATTGTTGGGAAATTAACTTTGATAATTGTACAATCGTGATTATTTCTTTGACAATAATCACACCAAGATAATCTGTAATCGTGACATCCCTAATCACCAGTGGAAGTGCATGGTCATGTGACTTCCACTATTCAACCCATTCAAAACCTGGACTCCACATTACACCAGGCAGTTAATGCATTTGAACAAATTTTTTTTAAATATTAAGATGTGCGACGGCAAGGTCGATAGTCCGTTTGGTCTTCAATCCATCATAACCCAGCTAAAAACATTTCAGTGTAGAAGTAGAGCTGGTAGTACAAAATAATGTACTCCATCATGAAACACTGATCGCGTATCCGTCAGACCCCACAGTTGGAAACAAATATTAATGAAAATGGTGTTGTATTTATTTCTTTTCACAGTGGCTGAAAGTGCAAAGTGTCACATTTTCATTACAGTTTCTGAATTTACAAAACCTTTTAAGCCTCTTTTTACTTACTCGTCCGTTTTTTTGATTAGATTTTTTTTTAGCTTTAGCTTGAAGATCAGCTGAACTGCACTCCAAACATCCTTATCATTCATCCCTAATGATATTCAGAGCTGTTAAATATAGTTAAGGCATGTTAATACCAAATGCCAAAACCACAAGTTAAATGAGAGGAAGTCTAATGTTTATCAAGAAATTAATGGTTGAATTCCTGCATTGTCACTGGTCCTAGACTCCATTTAAAAGATGAATGTAGCCTCCAAGTCAGAGTAATGACAGCAATGCTTCACTAAAATACATCTTGTACCCTTTTTTCCCCTCCTGCTGCCCAGCAGGGGGAACTCCTGCAAAAAATGACTTAAATAGTCCCAAAATTTAATCTGCTCACTCATTTTTGTTCAGAAAGATTCTTTTGTTGCCAACTCAAATGGCCTTGCCAGTATCATCACAGAAGCTGGAAACAGTGTTTCCCTTTTTATCTAATTTTATAAGCAGATTCACTGCAAGGAAAAGAGAAATCCCATCACCTTTCAAGATTCAAGAAGTCTCTGTCATTACGCATTCATATAAAGAAATTTCTTTCTGTAATTCTCATCTTAAAGTCAAATATTAAATGAAACAGGGAATTTTCAGTTATTACAACTGAGATTCTTGTTAGTAAATGCAAGGCAAGTAAGAGGAATCTAAAACATCTATATACCTTTTTATTTGTTTTATTTTTGTTTAGAATTATTTTCCTTGGGTTGTCGACATTTATGAAGTCAGATTATTATTTTTTGGGGGTAAATCAATAAGAATTTTCCTTCCTATCTTTCTTGTCCTTATGATGTTTTTCCATCAAGTCGAGGAAGAGACAGAAGATTGTTTGATTATTTAATTGTTACCTTAGAAGGAACTGACCCTACTTGGGATTAAAACCCTAAAGATGTTTCCAAAATGAGTTTGTTGCTTCGGTGGTGAATTCCACGTTTTATACAGAATGTCTCTGGTGAAAATTAAGATTTTAACCTTGTCTAAATTTTCATATGAAGCTCTTTCATTTTTTTAGATTGCATATCATACGGGAAGAAGCTAACATTAGCGTTGAGTAATGCTAACTGTTTTAAAATGTTTAATATTAAATGAAGTGTTTACTGTTTTGCTGCTCTCTTCCCTGCTGTTTTATGTACATGCAAGTGTGTGATTCTATCCATGCAGGTGCATGATGGGATGAGCTTCCTGCATATGCAGTGGAAGAATGATGGTGAGCTTATTTTTCCCTGAAAGGCATCAAGGTGGCTACATCCATCTTTTCTAAATGTTTTCTAATGTTCACTAAATGTAGATGATGGATAATAGATGAATGAATAAATCAAAGAGTGAAAACAGACTGATAAACATATATTCCAATCAAAAGTTTCTAAACACCCTTTATCCTAATGTTAAGATTTAAACAAGTCAACTAAGAACCAAACTTAACCAAAGAAAGTCTAAAAAAACAAATAATTGACCGGTTTTTACTTAATTTTTTTTTATTTTTGTAAATGATTTACTCGGCCTGGTAAATACTAGTTTTATTTGTTTTAATTAAGTCCTTGAAATCTTTTTGACAGTTGAGTCTAAAATAGTCGATTAAACAGATGGATAAAGAAACAAAAGAGAAAATGGAGAGAATGATCTCAAAGCATCTGTTTAATAAGAATATGCTAAATTAATCAGCACGTAAATGCTTTGATCAACCTGAGCAATCGCTCAGATCTGATAAATGATGGGTACTGATATACACTTGTAAGTATTAAAGGGTGTTAAAAACCTTTAATTAGGTGCATGCATGAGCAGAGTTTAGTTGGCAGCTGATCTTACCGTGAACATGAGACTGCTGGAAGCTTTTTCCTGGAGCAAAGTGGAAATTCCCTGCCACCTAAGCACAGATAGGAGGGAAAGGAAAACACAAATCATCAATAAGCTGTCAATATTGAGGAACAGAGATCTGAAGCCACAGAAATAATCAGATTTGATATTTTTAAAATTGAATATTGAGAGAAAGCAGCATGAGAAAAAGTAACGGAAATGTTCCCAGCATGTCTATATGATCACCATGTACTGTAAAATTGAAATTTTTTTCCCCATTAAAATGGCATCTTTAAGCAACTATGATGGATACGACTTCACTACATAAATATATTTTTCTTAATTAAAGACAGTTATTTATGGTCTTTTTTCTTTGGTTTCTCAGCTCATTGACATCAAATTAAGTTCTTACGCTGTTAGACAATAGAGTCTGTGTAAGGTGTCTTTTTTGAAAACTTCTCTGAAATGAGAACCTTTTAAGACAAATACTGCTTTAAGAAATGTCAATCTAAAAACTATTTTCTTCTCAACCAAAGGATTATATGTCACCAAACTCAAACCTTTTGTGTTTGAACTTATCACAGTTGTATGACCTTAGTTTAAAAATAAATAAATAAGTACATGACTGATACGAGTAAGAGTACCTTGTTGACCTCCAGGAAACCATAAACCTGACAACCTTCGTTCTTCTGCTCCTGCATCTTCTGAGTGAAACCCTCCCTCCTACACTGCTCGATTGTGTCGGCACTTTTGAAGGCCCAGCCTCGCCGCCGGTAGGCTTCCCGCACGTCGTCGCAGTTATTACAGCATCTGCACACACACCAAGCAGAGGCGAAGCAAGTTCATGCAGATTTAAAGAGAAAAGAAAAGCTAAACCTGTGTGTTTTCCTGAGGGTGTGCGTCAGGCCTTACTTCAGGTCTTCAGTCTCAGCTCCATAGCAGCTCTCACATCTATTTGGATCCAGCGTGGTGGGATCAAATACTTTGCCGTCATCGGCCTTACCAAGTTCTGATCAAGAAAGCATTGTTATTTATGTGATTAGCAAAAGACAAAGTTTAGTTTGATCTTTCAGACTAAATGAGGTTTTCAGTCCTGCGCTGTTTAATCCTGGTTCAGAACTACAAAGTAGTAAATATCTGCGAGTTTTAGATCAGCTTTGCACACAAAATTCAAATAAGTAACCAGATGCAAGCAGCTTGCAATCCCAGCAAACACTTAACTTGCAAAAAGAAAACAACTCATCTAGAAAATGAACAGATCTGTGCGTGCTTTGTTTGAACAGTGTCAGGAGGTTACAAGTCAGCATAAAATCAGTTTTACCGTGTTTTTCTGCCTCGGGGGTGACCGGTTTCAGATCTTTATCCAGTCGCCGTTTGAACAGATTGTGCTCAACATCCAGCTGCTGCTCACCAGCCACATCCATGGCATCTATGCTAAGATCTGTGGAGAAGGCCGTGGGGTTTTTCTTATTAGCCTGAATCAGACTGAAATATAGGTTTATTTTCTTAAGGCAGACCGATAAGAGCACTTACAGGCACAGGGCATGTGAGGGAAAATGACATCAATGTTAATTTTAAGTTTGTCTCCTCGCGACGTGTCGACGTACAACTCAGGGTGGACCTGCAGACGAGGACAAATTTTCAGTCAGTGATTTAGACGAAACACAAACTTTCTGCGCACATTTAACTTTTAACAGGTTTTAAATATCTTAAAAAGGAAAATTTGATTTTAGTTTTTAATTCTGAAACAACACGTAACCATAGTGATAAGCTACAATCAGGTTTGTAAAATATGTTACTTGATTTATTTAATTTGGACAAAAGAAATGTTGAACAACAATAACATCCACTGGTTGCATTTATTGTTGAGTTTAAAACAATTTCACTACAATGAATGAAATATTAACCTCCAATCATTCAATCCCATTTCAGTTATTATTAACACACAATATAGTGATGAATACTTAACAAATCAAACAAATCTAGATTGTGTTTCATTTTTATATGTTTTAAGAGTCAGAGACCATCTCTTCTGCTGCTAATGTCCTCCAACCAACCAGCCAAAGCAGGACACATCAGGACGCTACAAAGCCACATGTTGATCTATTAGAGCAAATGTCCCTGCTTCTCCCAAAACATTGCTCCAAGCTGAGAACTGCGACTAAAACTCTTATGGATGGATGAAGCGGCGGCAGCTTTATGAGACTGCACAGAATGGCAATCAGTGGTACCGATGACTGCACAAAATCCAGAAGGAATATAAAGAAGATAATATCCCATTAACCCTGCTGCTACAAGGCAAGTGACGTGAAAATCTGCAGAAAATTCTCATATCTGAGCTTCCGAAACAAGTAAATTTTTGCTTTAAATAATGACTGAAAGGATGAAGTTAAAAAAATAAATAAATTTGCTCCAGCTCTACTGAGAATATAAATCTGTCCTCAGAATCTGACATAAGTGTTTAAGATTAAATCCTATGACATTGTGAGCAGATCAGCCTGCTGTTAAATCAGAAGGTAAACAGTCATTTTCACTTGTTTAATGTCACATGAAAAAATGTCACCAATCTGAGGAGGGTGTAAGATGATGGGATAACGTGGATGAACGTACCTCTTTAGTGAGATAGTACTGCAGCTCTGAGACAAACAGGATTAACATGATGACACCGCTGATGATGGTCACTGCAGGGATACAGAGAGGGCTGGATGTTACAGATGCTGGTCCCAACTATTCTCTGATGTTAGACTGAACTGAGCTACATATACATGGATGGATTAGTTTCGTTTTTAGAGGACATTATGACCTACTGAAAAATACATTTTATCCTTTCTTAAAAGAAAATTATCTGAAAGTGTAATCATGAAGACTGCTATAGTAAAGTAAATGACTGCGTACAAACTTGTTAGACATAAATCAGAAAGTCGCCCAAAAAATAAATAAAACTGATTTAATGACTCATTCAACAGAGTGCTTAATGTTACATAATACATTAGTGTCTCTGCTCCTTTGTGGCTCCTCACTCTGTGTGTAAGATATGTCAGTTACATAAGCGCAATAAACTATTGGTTTTAAAAATTATAGTATGATTCACTCTTTGTTACATACTGGTCTTAAAAAGCTCAGTTACAGTTTAAGTCTTTGTTTCTGTCATTCTCTTTTTCTTTTTTTTATCTACTTGAGTTTCAATAAAATGAAGACTTAATAAAAAATCTCTGAATACCAGTCTGTTAAATGTGGTGATTTACAGAAAGGAAAGCAGGAAATCTTTACCTCTCAGATTATAAAACTAAACATTTTATTATGGCTTTTGTTTTCTGCAGATAAATTTAGCAACGGATCAATTTTATCACCTGATTGCCTCGCTGTGGTTAAACACATGAGCAAAAATGTTCTTCCTATTTGTGTGAGAATTACTGTAATCTTTATGTTCTGAAGTCTTGTAATGGTTCACCGGAATTTGAGTAAACCTACCTTTACACTATTAAGATGGCAATATAGACCATTTATTCCTTTGTCAAAAAAGGGGGGTCAGGTAATGACCATTTAATTATACTGAAACCCAAAGTTTGTCCAGACATAAGTCAAGAAACTAAATTTGACAGTTAAAACTATATTACAAAAACAGTTAAAACTAGTGAGAGTTATTTTGGTAATCCACTGCTAGTTTTACATAGTTAGTAATGATGTAACTGGCAATACTGTCCTCAACCAACATGTGAGAACATTTACAAAGAGCTAAACAGTTTAAAAGTCTTTGGGTATTTTTATTTTTAAAAAAAAATGTAATTTTTTTTAATGTTTCTGTTGTTAAACACTGAAAACGAGACTACAGGCATTTTCCTCTAGTTTTCGTAGCCACTTTGGATGCGTCATTTAATATCTGTCAACTCAGTTTTTGCATTTCATCCATAAATGCATAACAGGACAGTTTCCGTTAATAAAGGTAAGTAGAAAACAGAACAGAGAGGGTCACACTACTACTTTCCACTTTAAATTCTTGTATAAAATTTACAGACAGAAAAACAATCAAATATTACAGCTGATTTTCTGGTTTAGTATGCAAACAAGATGCCTGACTAATATAATTAAGTTTAAAAAAGGAAGTGGTTATGTATGATGAAGTGTATGTGTCAAATTTGTAATACAGTACTTTTAAAAAGTGTTTATACACATTTCACTTCTAATAGCAGTAAATAAAAACAAAGCAAAGGATGAGGATAAGATGAAGCTGTTCAGACAGATCTAGCTACTGTAAGGTCTAATGGTAACTGTAATGTTTGCTTATTTTTCAATGGGCTAGCTATAATTCTGCTTTACAATGAAATCGCCATTCTTATAATACGTTATCCTCTTGTGTTCATTGTTGGCCGGCGTTTGTAAAGGGATGTCAAAGTTCTATATTGATATTTTTCATAGTATGTGACCATTTAAAAGAGAAATTAATCAGTTAGCCTGGTAGTTAGCCGCAGCAGCTAGCTCCCTGTGTGTCTGAATGGCTGCTGCTCTCAGATAAATTCCAGCCTCTTACCGGTCGCTCCTCCCCATGTCTTCACACGGAAATCCTCCAGAGTTTTGGGATAAGCGTCAAACTGCTTCAATTTGTTTAACGTGTCCATTTTCAAACACAAACACACCGCTTCCCAGAAATGTTAACGACAGATCCCTGTACTCCAGATACACATAGGACCTGCACTTCTTTTCCGGGTCATATGTGACAAAGGTGGACCAATCAGCTCCAGACGCGTAAATTCTGTCTCTCTCTCTCTCTCTCTCTCTCTCTCTCTCTCTCTCTCTCTCTCTCTCTCTCTCTCTCTCTCTCTCTCTC
>JBAMHW010000003.1:11700354-11711406 GCA_037177495.1 Rhadinocentrus ornatus | reverse complement strand
TCTCTCTCTCTCTCTCTCTCTCTCTCTCTCTCTCTCTCTCTCTCTCTCTCTCTCTCTCTCTCTCTCTCTCTCAGGTGAAATTCAAAGCGCTTCCTTACATACAAGTTAAAAACTGTCAGAGTTTCCAACAAAGAACTGGATAATATTACATTGACAGCTAAACAGTAACAGAACGACCATAATACAATAAAAAACTAATCCTTTTTTTTTCCTTTAGTGAAAATGTTTGTGAACTTCTTATTTCTCTAAAATCACAGCAGAAATATTCTTTTTATTTCTTCCTGATGATTGACAATAGCATTTGTTTTATTTTTTTAGTTACAAAAAGAAAAGAAGAAGAGAAGAAGATCTGATTTGAAATAATATTTGATTTTAATATCACAACATAATGATGCAAGTTTCCACCTGGCTGTATTGATTGACACAATATCTAATTAGTAAAATGTCCGCATGTTATGCTATATATCGATAGCTATAATATATTTAGCATATTTTTACATAACATATTAAAGGAAAACATTGTCTTAAGGTACATAATCAGCAAGGGAAGTTTTATGGAAACATTTCAATAAAAAGATGATCTTTATCACACTCTGTCAACCCCTTCAAATTATCTGCCATATTACAAACACTGTGACTGGTGAAATACATGTACTTAAGTGCGAACAGACATTAAAACAGACATTGGTTTAAATATGTTAATTAGCTTTAATCAAAAATTCTACAGTTCAGAAAATAAAAATGTATACACATGCTCACAATATTAAACTCAGATACAACTTCGGTATGATTTAAAATCAGGGAACTTCATTTCGTGTTTAAACCTGACAACCAAAGACATTAGATACCCACTCTGACACACAACTTTCATTTGCCACCATTTATTTGTTTGTTTTTCAGTTGTGTTTCTAGGTCACATTTGAAAGGAAAACCAAAAAAAACAGAAGCTGGAGCAACTGACAAAAACCATCATGCAAATCAGAAACAGTACAGGTGGTAAAAAACTATTAGTCCTTCATCTGCATCCTTCCTCTTCCTCCCCCGTCTCAAACTGATGAGGATAGGCGAACTCTGGTTCGGCTGTCCCATCCTGCTTTATCTTCATGTGACCTCCGACCTTACGTCCGATACCGAGGTCTGCAACGGTGGCTTGAACAAAACGCAGTGGAGTCTCTCTGAGTGAACGCCTCAGCTTGGCCCGCCGGTTCTGAAACCAGATCTGAGACAGACACAGAGGAGGAGACAGTTGGGTTTATATCCGTCATGCTTTTCTCAAATTTTTATCTTGATCAAGATTCCCTACAGTGGTTGCTATTCACTAAAAGTTACTTGGTCAATCTTGAACTACTGTGTATATTCTCCATACATTGAACAGAGTCT
This sequence comes from Rhadinocentrus ornatus, assembly GCA_037177495.1. Taxonomy (NCBI): domain Eukaryota; kingdom Metazoa; phylum Chordata; class Actinopteri; order Atheriniformes; family Melanotaeniidae; genus Rhadinocentrus; species Rhadinocentrus ornatus. The sequence continues at coordinate 11,710,026 of JBAMHW010000003.1, read as the reverse complement.
ATTTAAAAGTCAACATTAACTATATCTGACAGTTTAAGTTCACATGAATATTTTTAAAACTTAGTGATCAATCATACTGTAAAGCTATTGCATCGCTACTTTGTTTATCAAATGTGCATATGTATGTTTTCTTAAACTGGACTAGAAAACTGCTAATATTAGTCTCTTCTATTACTAAAATGCAAAAAAGGCATGAAAAAGAAAAAGTGTTTCCTTACATGAAACTTAAGTATAGAAGAACTCAACATATTCAGGAACGAAGCGTAAACTAAACTATCTTTAGATGCCTTATGATTAAAAATAACAAGTGCCATCACTACGTTGGCCCACGTGGCAAAACAATTCAGTTTAACAATATAAACTTAAAAATCACACAACTTCCGACCTGTTAATCTGTGTCCTATACAGATGTAGTTTAAGTTGGATTCATCAGTGTGTTGATTTTCTGTGTTTCTATATTATGATGTCCACTTATTGTGCCTCAGTGGGAGTTTATTTGGCCAGATATTTATTATATAATTTAACCCCTTTCTGCTAACAACTGTTGTGCAACCACCAACGTGAACTATCTTGTGGGTTGTTGCTCAAAAGGTTTGGGAACCATGCACTGCTGAAACATTTGCACATTTGCTGGTGAGACTGGGCTAGACTGAATAAAGTAATCTGGGAAACTAGATATAAGTACAGAATTTTTAAATATGCTGTCCAAACCTGTATTCGGTCCTCATCCAGGTCAAGTCTCCCTGCCAGCTGCTCCCTCAGCTGGATACCTGGGTAACAGTTCACCTGAAACACTGTCTCCAGTGCATTCACCTGCAGGACACACACACACACACACGGTGAGACATTTAATGACAACTCTATATTTTTCCTCACATGCAATGACAGTTTTATTTATTACTTTTATTATAATAAGCCTATATTTAACATAGAAAAGCAAAACAAGAGGAAACAAAACATTTGATGCATTCTTACAAAAGATTCTCAGTGATATGGCTGGAAAAGGGTGGACCTTAATGTTCTGATGTTATTTAGGAGAATAACAGGAGCTTTTTTAGGCAGATATATTGATGTATCGATTGATTACCTGACTGTGGGTGAAGGCAGTGCGGGGTCTGCGGCCAATATACCAGTTTGACGTGGGTCTGGGTAAGGTGTGTTGCTGGGCCTGATGCTGTTGTCGTTGGTGATGATGACTGTGCTGTTGTTCAGAGCAGAGAGAGTTCCCTCTGTTTTCCTTTTCTGCTTCAAATTCTGGAGTGATGTGAGAGAAAATAACAGAGAAGAAAGTCACACAGTTTGCTCAAAATATAACCAAATGAGGGGATTTTTCTATATTTTGAATGAAATGATTAGTGCACACAAGACGAATTAACATGAGCTGATAAAAATACAAAAACACACAATTATCAGAAATTTACTAAATGCATATTTAACTTTTATTCCCAACACAATCATGAGATTTTTGCACTGTAATAATATATACTTCAATCTTAGTCTAAGTTAAATATATTTTAGCCGAGAGCATCCTTATGATTAAAACTTCCTCCAGAAAAAATATCTTAAAAAAATAAATTTGCGACACCTTCATAACTATAGCCCAGAATAAAGGAGACTGCGTCATTTTGACAACAGTAAGACAAAAAAAGTCAATTTCTTTTAAATAAATACAAAAATGATTTAAATATTGAAAAAAGAAAGTGCCATAAACTGATTTGACTGAACCTGAATTAAATCATTTGGCAGTTTCAGGGTAACAATATTTGTTACAAATTACATTAAGCATGAAAAAAAAATCTCATTTCAGTTATAATACTGGCAGCTTGCTTTGTGAGTGATATAATCAATATTGATGTAACATGTAATGTGCAAAGCTAAGTTTGGAGCATTTGTCTTTTTCTGCTAAATCTGAAGCATCTTGTGATAAAAAAAAATTCTTATTTATGTGAGCAGCAGCAGAAAAATTTGGAAAACACAAAACAAATACAGAATTTTTTTCCACCACCAAAGGAAAACTGGATAAATATGACATTCAACACTGATCTGAGAGCCAAAAATCCAAATTAAACATTTTTAAAAGCAAGCTTAAAAACACATGTACATTATATTCTTCTGATCTGTGTCACTTGTAGAAATTTCTGCAACAATAAGCTCATTATATGCAAAATATAGCAAAGCTTCTTTTCCCCAATAAAAACAGATCATCTCTTTTGTAAAAACAGTAAATGATGCATTAATTTGTGCCCTAATCTCATTCCAGTTTATTAAATTAACTGCTGAAACCTCGTGATGAAGAAATAAAGCACTTGTTCGTCCTCAAAAGTGTTAAGATTTGGAATTTGTACTCCTCACCTGCCCAGGGTCGGTGGAGTTTCAGGCAGCCTCCACGTTTGCTCTGATCCAAACCTAAAATCCAGTCGATAGAGAACATCGGCCTGCTTTCCGCTGCCACCGGAGTCAGAGAAGATTCCATAATGACAGGTCATAAAGCAGCACTGGCAGAAGGCCCTCACTCGCTGGACAAAAGTTCTGGCAGCAACCCAAATGGAAGTTACTCTGACCTCAGTATGAGAAAAATAATTCCTCAACTCAAACTGCTTTCAGTGATAATCTCATTGACACTGTTGGTCCTTCACTTCAGCTCAGTGATCCAATGTAAACTGGTGAGGTGAATGGATGTTTTTGGGCTGAGGCTCATGCATACCAGCAGGACGACAAGCTGCTGACTGCTGGTTTAAATGGGAGTGGGGGATTTACAATGGCCACCAATTAGAACGAAGAAGTTTTTTCCATGTGAATGAGATTCCCTGGGTTCTATACATCAGCTAATCACTGCTAACTGGGGATGCTACCTAAAGACGGCATGTTAGGATTTCTAGTTTCACAACAACCAATCAAAAAACTTTATAATCAATTAAAAACAGTTAAATAAGTACATGAAAAACAGTTCACTGTAATGCATGTGTTCCCCCCAGCTGATAAGATTAGGAAAAGTGCCCATTTTTAAAAACTGCTACCATGACACCAATACAAAGCAGAACTGCCACCTTTTCTTCTGAATTACCAAAGTAGAAAATCAGTTTAGGTTTCCCTTAAACTGTATTCGCCCCTCTGTTACACGTCTGCGCCCGAGTTTAAACTAATAATAATAACAATGAAAATGAAGGTAATAATAATGATCCAGGGAGATTCGCTAATGCTATTAGCCTAATCTGTATGTGTTGTGATGCAGATGAAGCTCATAGTCTCTGAATGCAGTTTAAAGCAGCAGGGAGGAAAACCTTTTCAGAACCAGATTAGCTCTTAATGAAGGCCTACAGGCAGCTTTAAACCAACAGCACGCTTGTTTATTTATCCTACAATGAAAGATGGGATGGATGTGATGAGTGCATACAGGGAAGTCCACCTAAACTTAGCCTCAGTGTGACTGGTTAATAACAACTGGAGGAAAAGTTTTTTGTAAGCTCAAGACTGGAGGTCAGAAGAAACAGCTTTAAAGGCTGTTTTCTAAAAGTAAAAGATGCAGCAACAAGTACCTTTAAGAAAATTGAATAAATTTTCCTAAAAGTGTTGACAGATTTTCTACATGCTGTTAGTAGTTTGATAATTTAAACTTGAAGTGAGAGGACTTGAAGTATTTTTCGTATAAAAAAGGAAACTTTTCAATTTTTCTGTGTTCCTCTTTCAAGTCTTTTACACAATGTGTTTATAATTAAGAACTATTTAGCATGTAAAGCTAATATTAGAATAGTTTATTTTCTTTGCTAGACGACAGCATTTGTGGATGGTTGTCACATCCTCATCGGGGTTGGCCAACACAGATGTTCACACATTTGCATGGTGTAATAGATGTAGTCCTCTCTTCTTTTGTAGAGAGAAAAATGTGCAGGAAATTTGTCAGACAGATGAGCTATGGCCAAACCCCACCTGATGTAATGCTTCTAGCAGTCAGAGCAGTGCAGCTGCTGAATACTGACTTTTTTCCCCACACCCAAGTAAAATTCTGTGACTTCATGGCATAGAAGAGCTTTCTGCCTCTATGTGAGGTTGTTTTGACTAAAATATTAAATTAAATGTTTTACAAGTAAAGGTTTTATTAAATAAAAAAAAATTCTGAATCCTTCTTAGTAATGCTTTTTTTTTGTCAGATTGCACTGACAGCCAACCACACAAGGAGGATGGCAGTCACAAAAGCATGAGTTGTATTTGGCATTCTATATCTTTTGAACAGATTTATATCGAGGAGTGAAAGGTCCCTTTATTAAACTGTGTCCATTACACATTAAAATGAAATAACAATTATCTAAAATTAAAGTAAAAAGTGTGACAACCAACCTTGTTATCTACCTACATAAATTCCCTGTCCCTCTTGTGGGAGGTTGTCCTTCAAACACAGGTGTTCTACTAGAGGCCCATGAGCTTAAGGATTCTACACTGTTTTTTGGGATTCAGCCTGTTCCTGTCTTTTCTACTTCATATTTCTTCTCACTGGTTGGCGTAAAAGTGATAAAGCCATAGTTAGGCCCAAAGATACAGTAAGTGCTCCATTCCAGTCAGGTTAAACCTCCAGCCTCCTATCTTTGAATTTACGAGCAAGAACCCTCCTGACTCAGATGTCAACCCAATTAACATCTATTTTTAACATTTATGGTCAAGGACATGCATATGAGAAAATGTGTACCAGAACAAGGCCTGCAGGGTAAAAAAAAAAATCTCCTCATGTGGCCAGATTACTATGTATCATAGCAGATAGAAGAAATGGCTTGCATAAAAAGAAATATTACCATTGTCTAGAAAAGGCAGGACTGCAAGGCAAAGTGGAGGCTCTGGTCATGGCAGTAAATAAGTAAGTAAGTAAAACTTTATTTATATAACACCTCTCAAGATATAAAGTGTTTCACAAGAACCAACAATTCAAGATGACACAGCATCATCCAGATGCCGTCGGGACTGATCCGCTTAAGTCGGTGTGTACAGCTACATACATGTAAGTCTGCATTTCACTGCGATCTTACACATGACAAATAAACAACCCGAACTTGAACAATACAACACTACAACAGGGACTATAGTGTCTATAGCACACGACTAATAGGAAAAAGAGGGAGAAACAAGGCCTAGGTTGTTAGGTTTTTCTTCTTTTTTGATCTGAAAATCTTTACCCATCATAACCAAGACAACATAATGCTTTCTTCTTGAAATATGTTTTCACGGGGCAACTTAGTTGTCTTCAAATCAATGTTTACAGATATTAAAAGAATTAAAAGATTGTATTCTTCATAACATTTAATTGCATTTTTGTAATATGTCCTGACCATGTTATAAAGAATTGCTTTTCACAAATGAAATATTCTTAAAATATCAATCTGAACTAAATTAAACATAATTTGCTTACAGACTTAACATAAAAAATCACCATCAGCTAGGGCTGGACAATATAAAAATTTGTATCAAGATATATTTCTTAATTTTGGTTAATACGATATAATTCCGATATCGATATAAACAATATAAAAGCCTCAGCAAAACTGCCAAAAATGCCACAACAGATGCTGTAAAACTAAAAATTATTTTACCATGTCTATGAAACTCCTCCAGTATCATTTTAGAAACAAAAACTTTACAATAAATTAATTTTCACCTTATATTTGTATTTAGCAAGGCTAAATAAGCCTTCAAACAAAAAAAAATTTGAAATAACCTTCAAAGGTCAAATAAAACTTTTATCTTTCTCAATATTAATAGCTTGAACTTTGAACTACAACATAGGCTTATTATGTTATTGTTAAAGATTTAAACAAAGGTGCTTCAACTAGGCTTTAAAATAAAAGTTAAATGACATCATCATCTGATTAGCAAAACATGAAATAGTAAAATTAAATTCCTTAGTCAATACTTTTGGACGAAGGAGGGGTCTGCCAGCACCCAGTCCTCATTGAGAAAAGTAAACTATGTTTATTAAGTCGGTCTCCAAAAGTCTCCAATACTACCAAAAAAAGTTGCTAGATCTGTCACTAGTTGCTTAAAAAAAGTTGCTAGAGGGGAGTGAAAACTCACTAAATATAGCCACAAAGTCGCTAAGTTGGCAACACTGAGCAAAACCACTTCCGTACCACCGAGTTAGACTTCTTTTTTTTAAACTCACATCACGGTCATTAAACTCCACACTGTGATAGCCACTGTCTGTGATTACTGGCACAGACTGAGCAGACAATGAAGAGTCAGAATGTTTTTTGACTTCAGAGAAACACTGACTCTGGGAGCCATTAATTAAACCTGGAATGGCTGAATTTACCAAGTCCTTAGAGATTTCCTAGTGTTCACGACTTTTTTCCTGGAAAAATAAAACACTTGGATGCCCCATTATATTTTGAAATGGCTGGTAGTCGTCATCCACAGTAGGGAGTCCGAGTGATCCTGCAGGCTCATGGTCGAAGCAGGGCTCTCTGTAACAGAAGTAGACGACATCTTTTTTATCATTAGGCTTCATCACACCAGTATCAGAGCTCTCACCAGCAGCTTCAACACTGGACACAAGATCACAAGATGTGGTTGTGTTGGTGTCATAAGAGATGGAAGACAAGCTGGAGTCGTGTACATGTGAAAATCTTCCTGAGTTTACACTGGACATCTGATATGACAAGTATGTTGTCACAAGAGATAAAGTCAATGCAGAGTCAGTAGTTACTTCCCGAGTCTGAGAGGGGCTCTGTTTCGATCCAGCAAGAGAGGAATAAGTAGGATTGTCAAAGCAGATGCATTCAGGAGAACTGTGTGAGTTTTTAGTTGAAACGTCAAAAGGAAATCGACTGTCTGTGTTTGATCCTGTGGGTTGACTGGTGGTCACTGAAGATGCTGGCAAAAGGTGGCCTAACTTTTCCATGAGGGCTTTCTGGATTTCAGCCTCCACATCAACAGAACTGAAAGAGAACATGCGAGCGCGGACTTCGCTGCTTTGCTGCTGACTAGCGCTGTTGGGGTCCATCAGCGACGTCTCCAAGCTGAATACAGACAAACATGAACAGGGAACGTGATAAGTGTTTAATCCTCACAGACAAAATATGATGATGACAGCATTATTAGACATAAATATATTTAGCTGATGATGCACCAGTGCAGCTGTACTAACCTTGTTGGATTGTCCTTTTGAACCACAGGATCAATAGCGACGAGGAAGACATTGACTTCTGCTGGTTTTAAAAGCTGCAATGAGGAGGGTGAAAACATTTGGTATCTTAAAGGGAATCACTAGATAAGAGGCTAAAGTAAAGACTGGTCTCCAAATCCAACTTTTCCTTCATAAAAACTGGTCTTTATTGAGGTGTCTGGTTAGAATGTACATATCTCGTGCATTGTTTAAAGTGGTAAGGAACAGTCCTGCAGGTTTTAGACATTTCCCTGCTCCAACACACCTGATTTAAATTAATGAGTCACTGAGCTGATCTTGATTTGCTTTTGGATTCATTTGCTTTTAATCCAACATTTCCAATGTAATATTTTTTAATTCTTTCATTCTTCTTCATTGATTTAAATGTTGTTGTTGGAGTTCTCTAACGCACTTTGGGTCGCACTTCAAAAAGGGCTGTATAACTAAAGCTAAATAGACTTGAGTTGCTTTGAATAGCTGCAGTAGAACAGCATGGTTGCGTGTGAGGACGACATTGTTGTTGATGTGATTTTAAGAAGAAAACAAAGTAGTTTATTGAGAGCCGAGAAAAGTTTGCTCGGGCGCCACTTTAAGCTACGTTTATGGTCTCAACCACACAAATAATGAATCACAGTAACTGATGATCCTGTTTCATTTTCTCAGGAATGACACCTGTTGTTTAGGATTAAATAAGCTTTGAGTAAGTTCAAGTCTGCTATTCGTATTAATGTTGATGGTGTTGTGCTGATCTCACATTAAGACACAAAGGAAAGTGTGTCTTGATGCACATTCTATATCTCTTTTGTTATCTGAAGATTAAAATTTTACTTCTGCAGGGTCCTTTGTGCAAGCCTCAGAGAAAATTAGTATCTTCTGTGATTTCACAACTGACACTATAAATATAAAACAGATTTCTTATTCTACCTCCTTTTAAAATGTTCTGGCACACATTTTTACTGTAAATACAAATTTAAAAATCTTTTAATTTGATGCAAAAAGCCCATGTAATAATGCAAAGAATGCTTACATATGCCACGTAGTTTTAGTGAACCTACACAGAGTTTAAGCTCCTGGTATCTCACCTCTTGTTTACCCAAACGCATTTCCAAAATAACTGGCTTTGGACATGTTGCAACGCTATTCTTGCATTTAGCTTTCAACCTGAAGTCAGAACACAAATAAATCATCAGGAGCACTTTGACATGGGCTTTTATTAACTCAGAAATAGGAAATAATAATGTTCTTTATACTTACTTTCTATAACAACCTAATGCAGCAGTAGTGACGATGACAGCAGTAATACTGAGGCTGATAGTAGCAAGAATGAGTGGAGAATAAGATTTGGCAGCTGTGGAGTAAAAAGGTGGCTGTTTTTATTTCTAATTTAACAGGTAACAGGTGAATAGGCAGCTAACAAGCTCTTTGGGGATTTTCTTTTTAATTTTGAGTTAAACATTTCTGAAACTAAAGCTGAATGTGTGTGACTTTCTGTCTCATTGTGGTGGAGTGAAATTGTTTCTTGTGTTATTTATTTGAAAGAAAAAAGCATTTTTCTTATAACAATTCATTTGCAACCAAAGTATGGTAGCCCTCATTTACATTCACAATAATAACAACAAACATTGTGTGACGAAAACTGTTTTCTGTGAAATATTAGGGGAGGAAACACATGCTGCATAATGACTTCTTTAAATAATTTGGAAGCAACTATGCAAAACATCATCCCACAACAGAAACATGCTTCATGTTGCCTGAAATGTGATAGGTGATAAACTGAGATAATTCAACACTTACCAACTGTAAATTCCCTCTCTTTACTACTGTCACTGAACCTGCCACTCAGAACTTGAAAGCTTCTCAAACTGAGCACATATGTTGTGCTTGACTCCAGTTGTTGAGCTGGTATTTGACAGTAAGCACTATTTCCTTCAACTATGGTAAGATTACGGCGTGTTGCCTTAAAGAGAGGAATGGTAGTTTTAGTTCCTTATCACCCTGTAATTACCACACCTGTGCTTCCATTCTCTAAATGATCATACACAGCTAGTGGCATTTCACCTACCTGTCTGTCTCCTTTTCTCCAGTAAGTTACATTAGCAGAGTATTCAGAAATCGGACAGTTCTCCATGTTCGTCCTCCACCTTACCTCAAAATTCCCATTGGATTCATTCACTGAGGTGATTGTTGGAGTTTTGGGCTTCACTACATAGCAGAAAAAGAAAAAAAAAGGAATTTAACATTAATTAAACTTAGTTTAGTTTGTTTATAAAATCTGCAGACTTGAACAGAAGTCAACTTACAGCTGCTTATGAGGTCGATTACTTTCACCTCCAGTATTTTGCCTCTTTTCCTAACTGTTACGTTATAAGTCTCCCCAATGACAAACCCAATTCCAGCAGAGCAACAACACAACCCAGTATTGCGCCACCGTAAAACACAATGTTTCTCCCTGAGAGAGAGAGAGAGAGAGAGAGAGAGAGAGAGAGAGAGAGAGAGAGAGAGAGAGAGAGAGAGAGAGAGAGAGA
>JBAMHW010000003.1:11688254-11699662 GCA_037177495.1 Rhadinocentrus ornatus | reverse complement strand
GAGAGAGAGAGAGAGAGAGAGAGAGAGAGAGAGAGAGAGAGAGAGAGAGAGAGAGAGAGAGAGAAAACAGTTACATTTCCTCACACTGGCTCATGATCAAGGGGAAGGCCAAAGCCGTGGCCTTAGGGGGCAAGGGAACACCCCAGAGTCTGACTGGTCTCCTCAGGTGCCAATCTTGGTATAGGTAATAAAATCTTAACAAGCTGATCTTTATCTGGGTTAATACTAGACACCCAAGTGCAAGTGAATGCAGCATGTATTTTACTTTTCAATTTTGTTCTCACGATGTTCTGTTTAAATGCTACCGACTGCAATGCAGCATTCATACAGCATCATTTCAGAACCTCCAGGGTGACGATATGTGTCTGTCTAAACTTTTACATTTTATAAAAATGACATAATAGGAACTATTCAACCAGATTTGACAACTATGCAAAGTTACATGTCCAATAATGCTAAAAAAAATACTAAAACTGTTGCTTAAATAATCTTTTTGACTGTTTGCTTTAACGATTTTGTTTTACTTTTTATGTTAGATGACTACCTTGTTTTGAATTATCTGTTAGTTATTTCCTGAAATATGTCCTGCTTAGTCTGTTATGCCACCGTTTTTACAGTCTGCGCCACTGCCCCCGTATCAAACATTTTCAAGACTCGCCCCTGATCATGATCATAAGTCTCACGCTTTTCGTTGGCTGGGATTAATATGATCTTTCACGGTCCAAATTTCACATGTAACGTGTTCTGCGATGCACTTAAACTCACTTTTCATTTTCCCGATGAGCTAAATAGTTACTCAGAGTCAGATTGTAGTCATTGCAGCTTTGCTGTGGCTGGAAACGGCAAAACATCCTCTCGCAGTCAGTGTAACAGTCCAGCTGCAAATCGGTTTTATTCTCAGATGCTGCGTGAAACAGATATCATTCACGAATTGGATTAGGATAAAGTTCAGTCTAACAAACACTTTAATTACATGCAGAGTTTCTTACGTTGGTTACCGGATGAAGTTGAGAATAAAAAGCATCATCAAAGTCATCCAGCGACGAAGGGACCTTAAAAAAAAAACAAAAAAACAAACAAACAGATTAACAAATTTATTTTAATTTAATGCTAAAAAAAGTAATAAAGCCGGACATTACCACTTCAGCTTCATTTTCTTCAGTAAAATAGTTCAGTTGCGATCTTTTTAATGTTGGGAATAAACGTTTAGGCAGCTGGTTGTGCCACAATATTTCCGGTGAAAACAATCAGCTAACTGAGAAGATTGCGCCACATTTCAAAAGAAAGAGAAAATAAAACAAAAAGAGACGTCTGTTTTACAATTAATTTATACTGTAGTGTTTAATTTTTCTTCTTTCTATTTTCGTGGACGAAAATTTGGATAAAATGAATTGCTTTCAATAGTTGCCACCAACTCCGCCACAATAAATAAAGCTCTGATAGACCTAATAATATGCAAATAAACTACTAGTGCGTAACCGTAAAAGCGGGTTTTGGAGATCCTCACCTCACTTTTATCTGCAGTTTATCAGATTTGTTATGGATGGAAATAAAAGTTTATTTCAAGGTTGGAAGAGGGCTGACGTGGAGAAGGCTGCTGAAGATGAACTAAAGGATTAAGGAAGCTGAATGACAATCTGTTGTGGTATCAACTTGGTAACAATTATTATTATTATTTTTATTATTATTTATAATAATACTAATAATAATCCAACACAAATGCTACAGACTTACCTCAAGAGCTTATTTGAAGTCTGAGATTTTAAGCTTAAATTTTTCCAAAATAAATCAATTAATGCTGTCTGGATAGTGTGTTTGGTTCCGCTATCTCAATAAAAGTATTCATTAAGACTGATCCGATAAGTCTGGAGAATCTGATTATTAAAAGTAGGTAAACATTTTGTTAAGTAATAGATTGTACAAGATCTAATAATGAGAAAAAAAAGTGTTCATATTATGTTCTCTAAAAGGACCAAGCTAGCTAAGGCATTAGGACACAAGTGACAGTTTCAGAAAACCGGGTTTCAGTTTACTAAGTAAGAAGTAAACAACCACCTATAAAGTAAAAGAAAAGAGCTAGCATTTATAGAAAATTAAGTAATGATCTCCTGCTTGATGGGGCTATTTGTTCCCTAACTAAATGTGTGCACTTACAAATCAAACTCATGCATGTCAAATATTTTAAATAAGTTTAAACAAAAATCATGTTTATTGGGGTTACCGAGATGTGTGGCTGTAGGTGCGCTCATCACAACTTCACTGACCATTCATCCATTTTCTGTTTATTCCAATGAAGGTTCATGGGGAGCTGGAACCTTGCTGATCAATCCACAGTCAATAAATATAATCTCATTAAAATTTTAAAGGTTTCTCTTTAACCTCTTGATTGGCTTTATGTTGAGCCTCAGCCTACAGGTGGATGCTGGGGTGATGGAGGGGCAGACAGGAAAAAACAAGAAGCAGCAAGTAGGAGGCAGAGAATGGTGCCGCTTGAGTAGAGCGCGCAGGTCGGATGGGTATGTTTGATATATGGCATGTAAAATTTGAGTCTGATCATGTGGAAAACAGCAGAGCAGTTCAAGTTGCCTGTCTGTACTAGCTCACAGGCTCACAGTTTTAGGACATACAGCAGAAAAATAACAAGAATAGATTTATATATATATACACATACACCAGTGTTTAAGAAGGAAAGGAGGGCAAAGCATACCTCCAAACCTGAGCGATGAGCAGGGTGAGCAGCCATCATCATTTCCCCAACCAAACATTTAAAGACTGCCTGGGCTTTCCCTTTTCCATGCTTTCACCCATTTTGTCTGCATCATGACCTTATATTTTTTTTCTTTTTATTTCTTTAATCTATAAGCTGCATGTCTACCTAAAAAAATATATTACTGATGCAGAGACTGGATGATATACTGCAAATCAAACTCAGGCACAATTCAAGTCTTTTTTCAAGTCAGGTCATTTCAACCATGGCAACCACATGACAGTAAATGGTGTTGGACTTTTGAATGCTAAAGGTGTAATTAATGCTATGATTGGAAAGATGTTTTACACCCACAGGTCTCCTGAAAGCTTCCTTCTGTCATTTCTCAGGAGACTGAACATCAACAAGAAGTTGGCGTTTCTCCATCCAGTAAAATGCTTCTTATGCTTGCTTTTTTTTTTTTTTTTTTTTTTGGGTGGTTATGTTTCCAACTGTAGCAGTCAAGACTGATGACATGATGATGTCATGACTGTCCTGCTCTTTGACAGGCAGCAGCTGGAAAGGGGTGCTGACCAGAGGCCCCTTTGTGGTGAACCAGTGCCCAAATTTCTGTGGGACTGTGGTTATACTTGTATTTTGCTGTAAATTTTGTCACTGGGTTGACTGGGTTTGTCACTATGTGAAGACAATCTAGAATCTGTATGTTTCTAGCTCTCTTTAACCTTCCCAATAGTTCTGCTCTGCTTGTTTATGACATGTCATGACGGATTCAGTCATCTCAGTATGATAGAGGAACAACATTTTTGATGCATCATATGCAACCCTTTCAGCTTCCGCCCTGTTGCAACACAATAATGAAAAAAAAAGGCTTTCTTAGACAAGCACAAAAAAGAAAAAAAAACTGAACAGCCTCAAGTATCAAATTATTTTCATATAAAGCCCACACATTATCATTTATAAGTTAATCATGTAGGAGGGGGGTTTGGTGTACTTGACCTGTATGATTCTTCGCTTTCAGCTATTGTCCGTGACAGATTTCACCCAGTTTCCTGCCACTGTGTGAAAGTGTGCAAAAGCACTTTTTTTTGTTAAGAAGAATAATAATGTATATTGATATAGGACTGTAGTGGTTTGCAGCATTGCCTCACAGTAAGAAGATTCCTGGTATAAGCCTCAGCTGGTTGGGAGGCATTTGAGCCAGACTTTTCTTCGTGGAGTGTGCATGTTCTCCCCATGTATGTGTAGGCTCTCTCCGGGTACTACGACTTCCTCCCACTGTCCAAAAACAGGAGTTAGATTAGTTAGATGAATTAGTTAATTAGGTTAATTGGTCACTCTGGAATCCTGCCTGAGAGTAAGTGGTTGTCTATCTGTCTGTGTTTTATAGACTGGTGACCTGTTCAAGGTGAACCCTGCCTCTCGCTTGGCCACCATTGGGATAGGCTCCAGTCCAGCCCCCTGTGAACCTGCATTGGAATAAACAGGTATAAAAACTGATGCCATTTTTAAAATACTTTGTATATTAAAAACATGAACCTGAAAGAAAGTGATTTGTCTTTCTTTCTTTCTTTTTATATATATATATAAATATATATATATAAAAAAATTTTTTTAACCTTCAACACTAAACTTGAGAAGAGCAGCAGAGCTTTGAAAGGAATAATAATATTTTTTAATGTGTGAGAGCAAAGTTTTGAGAGAGAGCAATATGATATATTCAAATAAAACAGTTATGCTTCTGATTAAAGATTGGGAAATACCCCCATAACAGTTATTAACCACAAGTGTTCACATGAGGAATCTAGATTTTAGTAACGTAGCGTTGTCATACAATAAAGAGAATTTGTGTTTTTTTTTGCTTTTTTTTTTTTCTATTATGGCTCAAAAAACATGTAAAAGACCATTTGTGATTCCAGAAGAGATCAAAGGAGTTGAAACAGAAACTTGGCAGCATTCCTGGACATGACACAGACTTGACTTGACAAAAGCTTCACCTCTGACATGACACACCCCAGCAATGCCAGTAACCGCATGACTGTCTTCCTTGTTACCGTCGCACACGAAAACAACAAGTACAGATCCATCAGCTGAGTTTAACCACATGAACTCAGAGAGGGAACGCGGCTTCAGTCTCCTCCAGCATCATCCACAGAATGTGAGTTTTTACATAAATTCTCATTCAAGTGTGAGGGTGACACCAGAAGAGACATACTAGCTGCCGGGTGTGTGTTTTCTGCTTCACCGATTGAGAGAAAATGTCGCTGAGATCGGAGGACGATCTCTGCTGTACTATCTGTCGTGACATCTTCAGGGATCCTGTTGTTCTGTCATGCAGCCACAGCTACTGCAAAGTCTGTCTGCAGAATTGGTGGAGAGGGAAACAAACCCTGGAGTGCCCAGTATGTACAAGGACATCATTGAGGAGCGACCCTCCTTGCAATTTGGCACCAAAAAAGGTATGTGAGACGGTTTTACAAGGAGCAGAGAGGATAAATTCAACAGGAAATCAGATCCTTTGCGATCTCCACTCTGAGAAATTTAAACTATTCTGCCTGGATCATCAGGAGCCTGTCTGCCTCGTCTGTCAGCATTCAGAGGTGCACAATGGACACAGATTTAAACCTGTTAATGAAGTTTTAGGGGAACTCCTGAGGCCCTTACAGGAGAAACTGAAGGTCTTTGAAGGGGTTAAAGCAAGCTGCAATGAAACAGCAGAGCACATTAAGGTCCAGGCTCAACACACAGAGGGGCACATCAGGGCGCAGTTCAAGAAACTCCACCAGTTTCTCCAAGAGGAAGAGGAGGCCAGGATCGGTGCCCTGAGGGGGGAAGAGAAGAAGAAGAGTCAGATGATGAAGGGGAAGACTGAAGCACTGAGTAAAGAGATTGCAGCTCTTTCAGACACAATTCGAGCCACAGAGGAAATAATGGCAGCTGAAGATGTGTCATTCCTGCAGACCTTTAGGACGACTGTAGAAAGAGTCCTGCAACGCCCCCTGATGGAGGATCCACAGCCAGTCTCAGGGGCCCTGATAGATGTGGTCAAGCACCTGGGTAACCTGACCTTCAACATCTGGAGCAAGATGAAAGATATGGTCTCATACAGTCCTGTGATCCTGGATCCAAACACAGCAAATTCAGAGCTCATCTTGTCTGAAGATCTGACAAGCATGAAATGTGGACCGAAACAGGATGTCCCTGACAACCCAGAGAGGTTTGATTTCTTCCGCATTGTCCTGGGCTCAGAGGGCTTTAACTCAGGAACCCACAGCTGGGATGTTGAGGTTGGAGAAAGCACAGACTGGTTTGTGGGTGTCGCTGCGGAGTCTGTGCAAAGGAAAGGAAAGCACCCATCTTGTTTATGGAGAATCGGATGCTTTAATGGTAAATACATTGCACGCTCCTTATCGGATCCGTCTACAGCCCTTTCACTAGTTGGGAAGCTCCACAAGATCAGAGTTTACCTGGACTGGAACAGAGGGAAGCTGCTATTCTTTGATCTTGGAGCTAACACACACATTCACACTTTCACACATAACTTTAGTGAGAGACTTTTTCCTTACTTTAACACTGTGAATGCGCGCCCACTGAAGATAACACCTGACAAGTTATTCTTGAGGTGAAAATATGTTTGCTGTATAACCTTATGTCTGCATACACAAACAGCTGCATACTTGCTTGTGTACTACGCGTGTCAGTATTACACCAGGGGGCGCAAGAGAACCTACTGAAATAGTAAAACATCTGTGGAACACAAGGCATGCCGAATTAGTTCCTGGACAGGCATTTTACAAATGTGTTTTATGTTACTGTTCTTGTGTAATAGAAGAAAAGAAGCGTTAGCATACACTTCATAGAAAGACTTTGTAATTTTGGTGCTTTATATGAACAAAATCTTCATTATATACTAAAAAAAATAAAGAAGGAAAATATCCCAAAAGCTTGAACTCAGCCCAGCTAATGGATACATGCCTGGAAACTTCTTTTGACATCTTCCCTGTTAATCGCTGTTTAAAGCTTATGTTAATCTACAGTTTTAATGAACACATACGGATATGTTGCATTACATATTAACCTTTTCACCATTATATTAGCCAGCAATGTAGGGATTGCTAACAGCTTTATAGAGATTAAACTCATCAAGATTAAACAATAGATGGATCAGATGCTTTAACAGCAAATGTTAATCTGTCAGTTTATTTATTCACATCATACAGATTTATGTAACTAAACGAATAAAAACAGCTGTTGTGTGCCGTAAATGTTGCAGCGGAAAAAACTGCCACACAATTAGTTTCCTTTTAAGATAATTTATTTATACAGCAAAACAGAAGTTTAGGTCACACTCTGTGGAGGGGAAAACCAAGGATGAATTTACATACACCCACACTTTGAAGCCAACCATTTCTAAAGATTTGTATGGGTATTGAGTATCTTACAAAGATAGCTAGTCAATAAAAGTATCAGTCAATTGCCAGAAAGCATCTGACAAGATATACAGATGTCAACTGCCACTGTTTTCTTGCAGATCCGACAGAAGTTGTGAAGGGTGCGTTCAATAACACCACAAATCTCTAATAAACTTGCACCACAACATTTTAGATAGAGAACAATGAGCCACACAATAGGTTCTATCATGCCAATAATAAAAAAAAGGCTTTGTCCGTTGAAATTAATGTAGCATACATACCCTTAGTTCTCTACCTGCTCTGAAAAAGGCATGTGTGTGTTTGACAGATGTGTGTTTAAATATTCATCTTGTGGTGGGCATTGTGGGGTCTTTGAACGCATCTCTCTTAGTTTTAGGCTCAAGTTGGGGTGTGTTTCTTTCCCTTTACTTAGGAGGCCTGTAGGCGATCTTCCTGCTCTTCAGCACAGACCACCTGTGTCTCTTCATGTAGTAAAGCAGGGGGATGAGGATCCCTGCACCCATTATCAGCTGAAAGGACAATGACATTAATTTCACGTCTGTCTGTGTGTCAGAATTTTACAATCTCCCCCCCCCCCCCCCCTTTAAAATTGCAAGATAACAATTGTCCAGTGGGAGGGTCCACTTTAAAGGGACATTGTGTAACATTTTCCTTTTTTTGGCAAAAATGTCTGCATGTATATATGTTATAGTGAGTGTATTATGACCGCCGCTAATGATCCGACACATTCTGACCATTTCTAAAATTGTCTTAGGAAAAGAAAAGAAAAACTATTTTACAAAAGATCCTCAGTTCTGTATAGAGGCTACGACGTGAACTGTACCTTTAGTCCCATGCGTTTGCGTTGGTCATGCTCCGGCTCGGCAGCCCATCTCAAAAAAGTACAGACATCTTTAGCAACCTGACTCATAGTGGCAGGGGTTCCTATGGCAACAGATAGAACACATAAGCATCCTTCCTGTCTGTAACTTCAAAATTTCTCTTTGTGGATTTTCTTCATTGCAGCAGCATTACAGCAGACTATACACAGCTGACTTACCATCATCATACTCCAAAATCTCATTGTAGATGGGTGGGGCCATGCCAATAGCCTGACCAGGGAAGTAGGGGTTGTAGTAAAGACCTTCTCTGATTGTGACTCCTGCAGGTGGGTCACAGTAACCTGTCAGCAGGCTGAACACGTAGTCCTCTCCTCCATGTCTGCAGGTAGCAGCGGGACACAAGTAAACATCAAGAATATCAATATTACAGGTGATTTTAAATGACAGTGATTATGTTTTCTGAGTAACCTGGCGTTGACGATGTAGCTGAGGTCTGGAGGAAGGGCTCCATTGTTGGCGGCACGGGCTGCCTCAGGGTTGCGGTAGGGCTTTGGGAAGTAGTCTGACAATTTTCCAGGTCGGGTGAACATCTCACCGGTTTCATCAGGACCATCGACGATCTCAACCTAAACACACCAAACAATGTTTAAATTCCTGTAAATGTAATAGCAGAGAGCCAGTAGTCACCATCTAGTGGCCGAACTTGGCATAAACCTCTAAACATTAGAAATAAAACATCAGGTAGACAGCATGATGTGCACAGTTTCTAAACTCACATCACCCCACACACAACCTCACCTCCTCAGCTATGACCTTAACCTCTTCCTCTGTATGTGACACTCCCACCAAGTTTCTGAAGGCCAGGTACTCCAAACTGTGGCAGGCTGAACACACCTGCTTGTAAACTTGGTAGCCACGGCGAACACTGCAGGCACAACGACAACATGAGACGTTTGAGTTAACATGTAGTCTTCCATAAAGAATATCACTAAAGCTGTCCAAACAAGATTTTAACCAAATATGTACATTTAATTATATATATATATATATATATATATATATATATAAAAAAATTATTAGGGTTATTTAATAAAGCTGACAATTGCAGTTAAAACTTTGATGACACAATTAAGATTTTCCTCTGGTCTCCAGCAATAATTAACCAGTTAGGTGGTCTGAGTAGCCAGTTCTGCAGCCATTTGTCACCAAGATGTATAGCTTATAGTGGAAATATAAATGAACATGATGGCACTCAGCTTGCAGACCTCAAAGAAATACATCTGGTTACCTAAACAAAGGTTCCAATGCTATTTGTAACTGGTTTCAAATGGTAATCATTATCTGTCTACAGAACTGCAATGGTTACAGATATTGCCACAGAGAAGGAAGTGTTCACCAGTTCAAGATATGAGACTAGTGCTTGTGATGGTGTGGCTGGATGTAAACAATCACGGCAACTTCCTTAGCTGAATGGTGACATGAGCTACAACCTCATGTCTATGAAATAGCATCACTGGACTAAAAGGAAGTCAAACCATAACTCAGATCATCCCTGCTAATATGAATCGGTCTACAAAAGTTGGTACTTTTGCAGCAGCTAACCCGTTGTTGTTTTTTTTAAAGCTGAAACTTATTGCATCTGTTTTGAATAGTCTTGCACTGTTTGATAAAGTTACAGTTTACTTAAATTCTAACTTTTTTTCTCAACTGGACAAATGGTAGAATTTTAAGAGAAAATAGTTCTGATATTTTAGTGTGTTTGATTTGTACTCGGAAGTTGTATTTTTCAAGTTCCCAGTGGGAATGCGACCTGGCATGCTTAATGTGGATATCCGACGCAGAAAGTAGGGGAAGACTCACTAGCTCTGATTTCACCCATGAAAGATGACTAGTAATTCCTAGTTCTGATTTCCAACCTTAGAGTCAAATCGAACACACGATAAAATAATGAGAACAAAATTTGGGGATGCTTTTGAGTAACTGGATTAATGTCTGATTAGAGATATGGATTTAAAGTTTTTCAAATTAATTTTTTGACACTTTACGTATTTATGCCCAGGCTGTGTCATTCGTTTTCTACACTGCTTGGTCCAATTCAGGGTTGCAGGGAAGCTGGAGCCTATCCCAGCAATTACCAGGCGAGCCAGTCCTTGCAGGGAGAATTTAGTGACCACCTTACCTAAAACATGCATGTCTTTGGATGGTGGGAGCAGGAATCATGAAGTACCCGCATACACGGGGAGAACATGCAAACTCCACACAGAAAGGCCTCTGTTCGAGCCAGCGACCTTCTTGCTGGGAGGCTGACCGTGCTAACCACCACACCATGCAGCCCTCTTTTTTGACACCTTAAGTATTTTTGCCCAGGCTGTGTCCTGAGAAGCCAGACCTCTTTTACAGTTGATACCTCCAAAAGTCTGTAAGTTGCACCAAAATAATCGAAGCTGACAAATCAAAATGGGAAAGACATGATTTACTTTTAATCAAAATAAAAATGCTTAACGTGTGACAGTAACTGTAGAAGACTTTGTAGCTCAAGTCTGTTGTGGTAACAAGATTTTTGCATTAAAGTACATTCCTTCAAAGTGACTATGTTAGATAACTGCACATTTTGTGTATGCTTGAGTAGCTTCAATGCACCTTGCATGGTCTAGAGAGGATAGAGGTCCAGCGTGGGTCCAGGGGTATTTAGGAGGATGGAGCTCTAAGTCAGAGGCCTTAACGGACTGGTGCAGCATCAGGGCGAGTCCTGCACCGCCAGCTGCGACCACACCTAGTGTCGTCAGGGCAACCTTCTTTTTACTTGGCAGGCTTGCAAAAGACATGTTGGCCTATAGGTAAAGGGAAGGAGCAGAAGAAAAAAGAAAAAAAGACAATGAGAAGACAGGTTATTCACTTATTCTGGATCACACCAATACATAACACATAAAGGTAGTTACTCAGTAGATCCAGTCTCATAACATTTGTTATAAAAATCAGACTGGAGCTGAGAGCAACTGATTCACCTTGCTGATAGAATATCAACAGTTTACTGTTTACTACATATATGCATTGTTCCTGTTTTATGGTCATTTGTGCAAGTGCTTATTTAAACTTACAGAACAAATCAGCTGGCCAGTTCACTATCACATAAGCTATTACACTGCTGTTTCCAGTTTTCTAGTTGAGTAGGCAGGTCAACAAGCAAAACAAGGGGGAAAAAAAAGGCAAAATGCTTACATAAAAAACAGGTTATTTGAATAAATACAGATTCATTACATTGCTATGATAAAAGAAATCAACATTCACAAAGCAAAAATATTGTTCACATGAAGTCATTCAAAGGACAGACTAGAAAGTTTAGATCATTGTGTTGCCATTGTTGTGATGTGTGATCTGATCGTACTTATGAAACTGCTGTTCACTGGTGTTTTTTATTTTATATATATATATATATATATATATATATAT
>JBAMHW010000003.1:11659109-11670615 GCA_037177495.1 Rhadinocentrus ornatus | reverse complement strand
TCGTTTGACAGCCCTAATATATATATGCATATATATATATATATATATATATAGCCTCACCTGATCATCACCAACCCTCCTCTTTATTTAACAGACAGTGTGGCTGTAGGCCTTTCCAGGTCTCTATCTAAACATAAAACAATGAGGTGTTGGGCAAAGCTGCAAGTTTGACTAAGAGAAGACGAGCTTACTCCAGTCTTCTGCTGTTCATTTCCTGTGGTCTTCAAAACTCAGCCTGAGGTCTTCTTCTTCTTACTGATTAAGGAGAGTTTTGCATAACTCCTGTCTTGCCTGTACGAGCCTGTTTCAAGCTGTTCTTGCTGTGCACTTCACCTCAGTCTCAGTTTGCTACTGTGTTTGATGTCAGCCTTTTGTTTTTAAGTGATGAGTTTGCGGTGATCCCTTTCAGATCAAAGTTGTTTTCACCCTCTGCCCAACTGTAGCTTTGTTGTCCTCATAAAGCAGAATCAGATGTTCTTGCATAGGAATTACATTTTTGGCAGT
This sequence comes from Rhadinocentrus ornatus, assembly GCA_037177495.1. Lineage (NCBI taxonomy): Eukaryota > Metazoa > Chordata > Actinopteri > Atheriniformes > Melanotaeniidae > Rhadinocentrus > Rhadinocentrus ornatus. Next base: position 11,670,111 of record JBAMHW010000003.1, on the reverse strand, counting down.
AATACTCAGTGATGCTGATTTGAGGATAAATAGCAGTGATGTCTTATTATTATTATTTTTTCCCCATAGCTGTTTATGTAAGTAAAATATACTGAACCAGACTGTTCTTCATTATAGGAGGAGGAAGAGGATGGTGAGAAGACACCGTCTGCTGGGATCCAGAGAAGCCAACAGAGGTCTTTTAAATGGTAACTAACAGATCTCTACTAAATATACTAGTCAACCTTACGCATGAAACATTTGATAACAGAAGAGGCAAATAACCAATATCTAATCGGTCCCTATATGTGTATGCAGATGGGTGTGTGTGCATGCTCTCTACAGATGTCACACAATATGTATCCTCCATTAGTACATGCCACGCCATTCAGTCTCTTTATCTGTGTCTTGTATTTAAGCGCTTTACTCTTTATCAGTAAAGTAGGATGCCTTCAGGGACAATGTGTGTGCGTTGGTGTGTGTTTATCTGTGTGAAGAAGTGAGATAAACACAACCTGACAGCAATAACATCTTGTGTAATGGGAACAACTGGTGTGTCACAGTGGCGGGTGAGAGTGCAAATGATGAAACTTTTCTTCGGTCTAAGCTCGGCCGTATGCTACACTGAAACAGACAGAGGCAACACAGGTTCTTTTAGAATAAAGTGGAAAAGAGCAGATGCACAAGGAGTGAGAACAGGTTTGAAGTGCCCCGGTGGATGAGAGAAAGCACAGCTGGATGTTCTTTATTTTGCCACAAGTCTAATTCTAACCATGTTTGATATGCAAATTTGAGTGAGGATCTTCTAATCAGATGGTTGCAAACTGCTCTGCAGATATTGTTATAATAAAATAAACCAAACATACTCCAGTAAATAAAAACACACCAGCTGTGTTACATATTGTGTGTCATTTGATATCTGTGGCACAAAACCAAAGACACCGCCAGTTAAAGTTGAACAAAATCTACCAAACCAGGGAAAAATCACTGAATTATGCTTAATTTCTCTGTTTATTTCATACGTTTTTCTTTTCAGTGCTGAGAAATAAATATATATTCTAATTAGTCCATGCATTTGTTAGTTGAAGACTGGAATACTGTAATTCATATTGCTGGAATGTCTTATCGAACAGAAAAAGTTCTGACAGACTCTAGCAGTAGGCATGATATTACTCTTGTTTGAGTTTCCAGCTTCCTTCACTTTACAATATATATTTTTCCAACAAAGCACTTCACATAGACTGATTCTAAAAGTTTCGGAAAAGGGAAGAGGAGATAGCCTTCAGTAACCAAGCTTTTTTCCTGCAGAACCAGTTTATAGTTTTGGTTCAGGAGTCAGAAACTCTTTTGTCCTTTATGATTATGATAAAATTGTCTTTTTTGATACGTGACATTTTACTAATTTGAAGTATTTTTTTTTTCCTTTTAGATTTCTCTAAATCCATCTTTCCTCAAGCCCAGATTTCCAGCTGTTTTCCACATGGCTTATTTATTCAATTCATTCAAAAGCTATCTTATACAGGTGTGGCCCTAGGTTTACCTTCACCAAATTGGAAAATCAATGCAGATTTCCTTAACCTTGTCAAAGGTTAAGATTTGGCTAATGTAAAAGTCTGTGAGTCTGATTCAGAATGAAGAGAAAGACCTGATGCTAAAAAGCTGAGACAGAATGTTCTGAATGATGAGATCATGTTAAATAATTTAAGTTGCTTAGTAAAGTTTTCTTTGCGTTAATGTAGGTGGATGCTGCTTTACTGCCAATATTTAAGCAGAATGCTTACTTTTACTTTGAAATGGGAAACAAACAGTTAAACCCAATGTTTTGACAACCCGTCCACCAACCGTCTCGCATGCAGGCTTTGTAGCTTACCAGCGTCATAAATACATAATTCCTAGAAGGATTTATCACAATAACACATGCCATGAGCCATAATGAGCAGCTTCCACGAGCTTAAGGTTGTTTTATTTTGGAAGACAGCCTGGAAATACACATATCAGGCAAAACTGATGGGTATTACATATTTAATGTGACCCTTCTCTTTTCTCTCTCTGTTAAACTCTGCTGCCACTGAACTCTTGACAACACAATGGCGATTTAATTGCTACCTTTTCGTCACCAGTTCATCTTCATTTATAATGCTCAAACTTCAACATGCTGTTATTCTCTGTAGTAGCTCATTTGATTTTAATTCAGCTGCAGGCTGCTCCTTTTGCACTCCCTGCAACCACGGCAACATACTTGTTGCTGTGTGTGGGAATCTCTCATTCTACAACATCACTGCTGGCCAATTAAACATTTATGGCAAATTAATATTTGATATGAACATGTTTGTCCAGTTGTTTGATTTCAGGGTTAACAAAGAAATATTCTTAATGTGATAACATTTACATTTACCTGCAGATTAGCATCAGAATGATGATGCATGTCAAACATCCACACAGGGTCTGGACTCTGAAGTGTTTTCTTCTTATATGAAAGCTGCCATCTTTTCTGTCTTTATCTATTTATTTATTGTAGCTAGAAAAAAAATGTTTATCTCACAGATAAACAGTAACTCATTTAGATCCTCTCACATAACAGTTTTAACAAGACTCAGTAATGTCATGAAACAGGTCAACACTGCAAAAACAAAACTCAAGATCTTGTGTCTCTGAGCCTCTCTAAATTTATCTTGTGCTGGCCATGGGCAGAACCTTGTAATTGGTTGGAAGTGTCCCATTCACACACTTTGGCGCTCAGCAAGAAGGAAATAGCTGCTGCTGATGTTGATAGCGTTTGCAGCTGCAGGTTAAATCTCCTGAGCCACAGTTACAGACTATCTGGACCTGAAGCTCTCTGCAGGCTGTTGTCACTTTTAACAGCAGCTGCCAATAATACAACCTGACAGGGAAGAGCAGCCAAGCAGAGACAACAAAGATTCACATTTTTCTTACCTGTGTTTGGTTGCTACTACGTACTCTCCACCATGAAAAGAATAAAAAGTGATATTCATTTTCTTGTTTTCTACATTAATTTTAAACTTCAATTAAAACTTTGTTTTCATCAGTTTCAATCACATTACACCCTATTATCTCATTATTGATATTTTCAGTTGTTTTTTAGCAGTACTTTAGGTAATTATTTGGATATAAGTTGATCTTGATCTGATAGTGGAGGACCAAGATGCAGACTCACAGACAGCAGACGAGTAAGTGACGAATAATCTTTAATCATTAATCTTTAATTAAAAGCAATGCATTAGGAGACAGAAATTTTAAATACAAAGATGAGCAATAACAAGACAGGAAAAAAAACCCAACAAAAAACAGAAAAAACCTCACTATAAACAATATTAACATCATATTATTAAACATCTGGACCACTTTGACTTATCAGATTACGATCAGTAAGTACTTCAGAGAATTGAGCTAACGTGGATGCATCAGGCTTTTAGAAGTAATTCATCTTGTGACCTAGCAGAGGGCACTATATCAGTCTTTGCAAATTCAGCTGTACATTTGACAAGAGCATTGGTTTCCTATCCTGGGGTCCAGGACTCCCCAAGGGGTCCCCCAAGGAGCACAGGCGGTCCCTGAGGCTTTGAACATCAGAGCCATTGTGATTAAAGTCCACAAATTGTCCCTATTTAAATAAATAAAAGTAAGGTTGTATGTTGTCCATTTAACTTTGGCTTTATCAAAGGACAGGACTCAACCAGAACACATTATTAATGGTAATCTTACTTTTATAAGCCTAAAACCAGCATGGTTTTAGCAGAGGGTGGAGCAGGGGGTCCATGGCATTTTAGTATATGCATGAAGGGGGTCCCTGAGGAAAAAAGTTGGGAACCACTGTACTAAAGAGCAGTGGGCTGCCATGTTTCAGCAGTTGGGAGGGGTAAGGGCCTAGCTCAAGGGCCCACAGTGGTTCTTGAGCAAATACTATATTAATAGCAAAACATAATAGTTTATAATAACACAATAGTTGCCACAGCATATTAATGCTGTTTGTTAAGCGCCTGCAAAAATAGAGAACAATAGTTAATAATTTGAAGTATTTTTTATATGAAACTGTAGGTGGCAAAGTAACAAACAAAGCCAACTAACTTGGAACTCAAGTCAGGCTGGAAACTTTCCCAGCTGCCATCAAAAGAGAGATTTGGTCCCACACCCTAGATGGGTCACCTGTCAATCCTTTTGGAAAAAGCAACTGTTCTAATCCACAATACCACCACCACACTATTATACACATTATTAATTGTAGGGCTCTCATAAAGAACAAAAGAAACCTGGTAGAATTTATACACACCCAGTGGATTTATGACCAACATGATGCTGGTGTGACAATGAAGTAGCAAAACCAAGGTGTGAAAAATAGACTAGAAGCAAAACTGAAAAAAACAAAAACACACTTACACAAAAAAGAGACAGCAGGTTAAGATACATGAAACATGAAAATCCAAAGATCATAATAACCCATAAACAATAACAGGATCTGCTGTAGAGCTCAGTCAAAAAGAAGTTTCAGGTCCACCAACTATAAGTGCACTAATCAATTTATATCATTGGTTTAGCACTTAATGCAGAAGTAAAACAAACATAAAATACACTGCATTTTTATATATAAAAAAGTTGAAGCTCTCTATGAAAATGTAAAGAAAAAAAAAGGAAAATCAAGAATGTTACAACATTTGTAAACTATCTTAATTTACATGCTCTCTGCTTTGAGTAAAATAGTGATAGCAATCATGACTACAACTACTGTATGATAACTATTGTAAAACCACAACAAAAAGCAGACCATTGCATTTTGCCTGCTTATTCACCTGAAAGAAAGCAGACTGTAATTTACTGTTGGTTGGTTTCACGACAGCATTTTTTAAACTGGCTGAACAGGACCAACCAGCACTACATTATTTAGATTAGAATCACATCCAATGCATCACACGTGACAGTGAATGTGAGGGTAAAGTGAGGTCGGGTTCATTGTAAAAACTGGTTTAAGAACAAAACAAGTAGCGCTGAAATTATGGCCATCACTTCTCGCCTAATGGAACTGTGCTACTGAATCATTACTGGGAGACAGAAGTGTTAAAATGATGGAGAGCTTTGAGGAAACATTTATGTTTGGCTGATCATGTTGTTACGGACAGCATCGCTGGCATTATCTTCAATGGCTGTGCATTCACAATCCTAAAGAATGGAAAGAGCTTCTCAGTTAGATTGTGTGTGAAAGTGTGTATGTGTGTGTTAGTACCAGGATCAAAGAATGACAGATTTTGTTTGTCACAGTCCAAATGAACTCTGATCCTCTTGAATCTCCCCTTTATTTGGAGAACCACTGTAGGATTTTGCATTGAGTCTGCTGTATATTCACCCTCATGGAAAGATATTTTTAGTAATTTTGATGGTTTCTCCAACTTATTCTGGACAGGTGTTGCTAATGCCCCCAGTGCCCAGACTGAACTGTCTCCAACCTCAACATCCCAGCTGTGAGTGCCTGAGTCAAAGCCCTCCGAGCCCAGGACTGCAGTGTAGAAATACATCCTTTCAGGATTCTCAGGAAGCGGCTGTGTCTTCTCACGTCTCACACTGGTCAGATCTTCTGAGAGGATGAGGTCTGGATGAGCGGTATTTGGATTTAGAATTACCGGCATGCTAGACACCATTTTCTTAATCTTGTTCCAGATGTTAAAGTTCAAGTTGCCCAGATGTTTTGCCACATCTATCAGAGCTCCTGAAATTGGTTCTGGATCATCAAGCTCAAAATGCTGCAGGACTCTTTTCTGTGCTTGACTGTAGTTTTGCAGGAATGAGACGTCTGCAGCACTCAGCTCTTTTTCTGTAGCTCTGACTGTGCCTGAAAGAGCTTCTATATTCCTCCTAAGACCTTTAATCTTCTCCTTCATCATCTGAGTTTTCTGCTCTTCTTCCTCCCTCAGAGCAGTAATCCTGGCCTCTTCTTCCTCTTGTAGAAACTGGTGAAGCTTCTTAAACTGCTCCCTAATCTGCTTCTCTGTGTGTCGTGCCTGGACTTGAATATATTTGGCTGTTTGATCACAATTTCTTTTAACTTCTTCAAAAAGCTGGAGTTTTTCCTGCACAGGCATCAGGAATGTCTCTAGCTCCTGTTTGTAATCCTTCGCAGCCTCATCGGCAGGTCTGAATGTGTGGTTGCTGTGTGCTTTCGAATCTCGACAGATGATACATACCAGCTGCCCATGTTCCAGACAGAAGAGTCGGAGTTTCTCAGAATGTAAATTGCAAAGAGGTTTAGAAGCCTCACGATCTCTGTCACGCAAATAGGCCTCACAGAAATTCTTCAGAGCCAGGTTACAGGGGGGGTCGCTCTGAGACATTGTCTTGCAAACCGGGCAGTTCTTTGAGTTTTCATCAGACCAGAATTTTTGCAGACAGGCCTTGCAGAAGCTGTGGCTACATGTTAGGACAACAGGATCTTTAAAAATGTCCTGGCAGGCAGGACAAGAGAGATTCTTCTCTGATCGTGAAGCCATTTCTGTTTCTCTCTAAACTGTGAACAGAGCACATAATTGAATAGTGAATTCACTCTCTCCACAACAACAATATTTTTGATTTAAATTCTTTTTCCTTAGCTCTCATCTCCTTTTCCACATTCACAAGTACTCACTGTATTCCTGGTGGGTTTTCCTGTAGCTTTTGTCCCTCAAGAATTCTCCAAATCTGAGATATGATAAGAAAAGTTATTGTCATCCTTAGCCTCTGTTTCACTTTTCATTAGAAGAATTTGTCCAGTATTTCCAGCTTTGACTTTTGGTAGGTGAGTTAGATGAGAGGTGGAGCTTTACTCTTTTGTCCTGAAGCTAAGAGCTGTAACACAGCTTAAAGGTTTAATTCTACAGAACAGAAAAAAATACTGCATATTAGTGTAGACAGGGAGTGTTTTAAGCTTGCAAATGTGGAATAAAATTATTTGTGTGCCCATGTTTTGCTGTCAGAGAAGTGTTTCAGGAAACAGCCAAATGTATTTTTTAAAAACCCTTTTGTGGAGTATAATTCATGGAAAACTGATCAGTGAACCCACATTTGTGAGTGGAAAGCTGATATTTTGCCAGCAGAGTTGTTCAAAAGGACAGGCCCATGATGAAAAAGGTTTATCCTCTGGGGAACATGAATGTACTCGTTGAAAACTGCAACTATTTGCATCCTTTGCAGTTTCATGGATATATAGGCTCTGAATTCTCCATTTACAGTAAATATAGGTCTCTGAAGCCCCTCTCACCCCTTAAAAAGTTGCACAGGGGTTCAGTCCACACCTGCACTGGCTGTTTCAACTGACTTATGTATCCTGCCGCTAGTCTAGAATGAGGTGATCGGACAGCCACCGGAGGCAGGGAAAAGTAATATTTTTCCCCCAACAAAAGAAAAATCTGGTAACCAAAGAAGAAAACAAAGAGGGAGACTAAATGAAGTGAGGAGCAGCTTCTTCATTATTTCTTTGGGAAAAGAGATGAGCAGCACCTGAACCGGCACCCAGTCTGAGCTGATATCAGCAGGATGTTGGAATTCAATTAGTGACAACAGAATAATTATAATCAGTAATTCATCAAAGTTAATGACGACAATCATTTCACTCAGATAAAAACAAAACAAAAACTGTTTGACTTTGTATTCATAATTTTAGCTTTCCCAGTCATCAATAATGACATATTTAGAATCAGAGGACTATTTGGATGTCAGGGTTGTGAAGATGCCACTGGCACCACAAACTGACTGCAACAGACTTAAAAGACAAACAAACTAATAGAAAACAAAATGTTAACACCTTCTGATCTGCTATTATTTAACTTGAGGTTTAAATTGATCAAATAAAACAAAGTAGGGAGAATATTGCATCTCTAAGGCCATCTTGAATGATGAATAAGGCAGGGTCTGATTGTTATGACTGTCAATGCATATGAGTCACATTTAATTTAATTTAAACTGTTATCTTGAAAAAAGTCTATTTTGTAATAATTTCTGACTGACTGAGGGTCCAGCTAATAATTAGCTTTAAAAAAAAGTAAACTAATTATGTATCTGAGTCAGGCTGCTAGTAATGAAGTGCCTAAAGAAACGATTTATTATCGGTTCTTTGCTAAGTTTCTGCAGCATGCTTGTGCATAACTTGAATCAGGTGACATGTTTGAATGATGAATAGACAGGTATGTGAACTGCAATGGAAATTAGTGGAAACAAAAGCAGTAAATGTAAAAATTATTAAAGTGGGAAAGAACTTTCAAAAGTATTGCTCAGAATCAGTTGATAAGATTACAAAATAAAATGAATTCAAACATAATAAAATAAGGAGTGGCTCAAGACTTTTTGTACAGAGCTATAATAAACTGAAGTAGATAATCGGATGTTTAAACTAACCTGACAGACTATTGTTTAGGCTTTAAGTGGTGGGTGGCCTGAGTGTAAAACCTAAACAGGTTTGACAGATAATCTCCAACTGTAACCGAGTACAAAGAAAGACTTGAATAAGCGACTTAAATGTAATTTTTGGCATCTAGTTATTCAAGACTACGAACCAAAACTAAAAGCAATGTTCACACACCCTCAGTTGCAAGAATGCAAATGCATTTTTTATTTTATTTTTTTTAAGTAAAGAAAGTGAAAGTGTTAATGAGTCATCTTTTTTCTGGCTAAAAGTACAATGATGTCGTGGTTCTCGTGTTTGGTTAGTTTTTGGTTTGTTTTGATTTTGATTTTTTAGTTCTGGTTTTTGTCATGTTGGGTTTCTGTTATATTCATGTTTTGGGTTTTTGGTTTTGTCATGTTTAGTTCAGTTTTCCTGTTTTCCCTCATGTGCTCAGTTTTCTGTTCCTGGCTTGTTAGTACACCTGGTCTAATTAATTTTTCATATCACCTGCTCCTAATTACTCCCTCTGGTCTACAAGTACCCCTTGGTTTTCAGTTTGCATTGTCAAATCCTTGCGGTTTATCCCGTGTTGTGTGTTTCCCTACGCCTAAGTGTAAGTTAAATCCCCTTTACCTGCACCAACTTGCCTCATCTGCCTGCGTTTTGGTCCTCACCTCTGCCAAAATGCATAACAAATGAAGAAAAAAATTACGTCACAATGTGGTATTTACATCGTAAATGTGCTTTGTTTTTCATTTTGAAAAGTTTGAAGTGTGTAATTCAAGCAATTGTTTTATAGAAAGAGATCATCATTGTAAAATTAATCAAACATACAACAGAACCTTTATTACAACTTATATTTTGATGTTAACTCACCAAAATGATATAACAATTGTCTCTCTTTGTAATTTTATTTCTTTAAGTAAATAACAGATTATGGATAACATACATCCAAAGTGTTCATATAAGTCATTCACTCATTTTTCAAACCTGCTTTATTCCCGTCAGTGTCCCAAGGTGAGGGGTTCCTAGAGAAAAGTGACAGTATATTGACAAGGGGAAAATATGCTAGTTGCCAGTTCTAATGTTGACTGGTGCTAGGATTTGTAGAAGTCTGAAGGTAGGATCATCTTATAGGGAACAGTCTTCTGTTATCTGTGCTACTGCTACTTTTTGTCTTTGTTTGTCTGAAGGTTTGGACAAAATGGTCAAATGTGATGATGAGAAATGAGATGGAGACAGGCAAATAGAGCTAAGATAGGCCTTATAAAATAGTGAAAACTAATTTCTTTTAGGTCAAAGGTTATTCTGTTTTGCTATGTTTGCATGTACGGTCTGCTGGTTAACAGGAGGGGGATGTTCCAAAATGAGATTTCCTACAGAATCTGAACTGTTTTTGGTTAATTTAGTCAGGTAAACCAGATGCAAATTTCCAAACCTTTTAGCATTCAACATTTATTTCTGATTTTATTGTGTATTTCCTTTTTTTTGGTTTTAAGTATATTGCATTTTCTCTAAAGTTGGAGAATGTGTCAATCCTTTTTCTACTTGAAGTAAACAGATATATTCATTATTTTGCCAGGTACAAATGGATTGAGGCATGACTGAAACACAATCATTATTGTCATTATACAAAATCTTTTCAAAGACAGCCTCGGTACAAGCAGTGTCTTCTTATTAACCATCACATTAACAAAGGTTCAATTCCCCCTTTACATTTTCTGCAATGCATTAAAGTGGAGACTTTTTTCTGTTATTATAAAGCATTGCATAGAAATGCCCCAAATGTTACATAATTTGCACAGTGAAAATCATGTATGTACTTTACATAATTCGCAAATGATTTGGTACTGTTTTGACCTATTGCATGATTTTATGGTAAAACTTCGCTCTAAACCCTGTTGTAATTTTATGCTTGTCTTCCACCCCATGGTGGACACTTTGTGCACATATGCAAGTTTTATATACACTGCTCAAAAAAATAAAGGGAACACTAAAATAATCCTAGATCTGAATGAATGAACTATTCTTATTAAACACTTTGTTCTTTACATAGTTGAATATGCTGACAACAAAATCACACAAAAATTATCAATGGAAATCAAATTTATTAACCCATGTAGGTCTGGATTTGGAGTCACACTCGAAATTAAAGTGGAAAAACACAGGCTCAGCCAACTTTGATGTAATGTCCTTAAAACAAGTCAAAATGAGGCTCAAGTGTGTGGCCACCACATGCCTGTATGACCTCCCTACTCCTGATGAGGTGGCATTTGTGTACTTGTACGTTCTGTGGATACTACACAAGTTTCTAGTTACATTTATGAAACTGATGCTACACCCAGAAACGAGATGTTAACCCCTTTACTCCCGCTAGCGGACGCTGCAGGTGCAGAGGCAAAGCTAAGAATGAGAAGTTACAGAATTTATATCCAGAAATCTGGATAATGAAGCACTAAAGGTGCATGGATGGCAGTATTTGTGCATATTGTGAATATTTTTCTCTCCTCCCCATCTAGAAGCTGTGAGATTGTAATCCTGCTTTCTGTCTGTTCACCTGATGGCTGATATTCATCAGTTATTATTCCTTCTGTGTTTAGAAGGAAGCAGCTTCACAGCTTTAAATTCACCCTGCTGACTTTTTACCTTTTAGTTAGTAAA